>CM031944.1:37881223-38218723 GCA_018749465.1 Paracanthobrama guichenoti
TAAAAAGACAAAGCAAAAATCTACCGAACATTCTAACTGTTGCTCTCATTTATTGCCCTATACATACTTTCCAGAATTGTGTTTGCTTTGTATCTTTCTAGTGAGTTTTTCTCACTATAGTCCCCTTTATCTTGCTCACTGGGGTCACAGCTGCTTACATACATTTATTGTGAAACTTTCTTATACAAATAATTTTTAATTGAAAATGTTCTTCTTCAGGTTTATACATCCAATATTAAGTATAGCCAATTTAGCGCATCATAAAGAGGAAGATGCGACAAAGAAGACCTAAGACAGTTGAGCAACTAGAAGCCTGTATTAGACAAGAATGGGACAACATTCCTATTCCTAAACTTGAGCAACTTGTCTCCTCAGTCCCCAGACGTTTGCAGACTGTTATAAAAAGAAGAGGGGATGCCACACAGTGGGAAACATGGCCTTGTCCCAACTTTTTTGAGATGTGTTGATGCCATGAAATTTAAAATCAACTTACTTTTCCCTTAAAATGATACATTTTATCAGTTTAAACATTTGATATGTCATCTATGTTGTATTCTGAATAACATATTGAAATTTGAAACTTCCACATCATTGCATTCTGTTTTTATTCACAATTTGTACAGTGTCCCAACTTTTTTAGTTACAGAAAAAAAAGTTACAGACTGCAGCTTTAATGCATCCTTGCTGAAAAGAAAAAACCTTAGTGACCCTAATCTTTTTAACTATAATGTGTGCTGTTTATTTTTCTTTGAGTGATGATGAAATAACCAACAACAACAACAACAAATCTGATTTCCTTAGCTGCAATGTGTATAGTTGTTGAAATTGTGACAATGAATTGTAAAATTATTTTGATATTAACCTGGTAATTTAGTTTGTATTAAAGAAAGCCTGGTCATTTTGTCTCTATTTAAAAAAAAGATTTGATGAAACTCTTAAAGTGTGGTCTCAATGGTAGTCTGGACTCTTCACAGGGTGCAGAAACTTACAATCAATAAGTAGTTAAATTGTTGTGCGCCTGCCCCAGATTTCATGGTTCACAGCCACTGAAAGCCACAGCTGATCCAGAAATGATTACTTTAGATACCAACTTCACTCGCTCCACTTGTTCATCACTGGTAACTATTCATGCTATTCTTAATGGTATTCTCCATCTTCACCCATAGCCGTTTCACACAGAGCGATGTGGGTTCCCAAATAACAGGCTTAGGCTTTTAGACTAAATAGAAACCTAAATAAAGAAACTTTAAATGTATCATTGTAACAATGATGCAAGAGAGAGCTAAGAAAAGAAACCCCAGACAATTCAGAAGTTCGTGTCTATCCAACCTTTGAAAGTGGTATAAAGATAAACTTTCTGTCTGTCAGGAAGAGGCTCAAGCATGGCATTGAAGTTAATTCATATATAGAAGAGAATAAAAATGAAAGTTGGTCGGGTTTGGGTGGTGGGTGTGTGGTAAGCAGCCACCTTGAATCTAGATGAACAAGCCCCTACTGAACTTTCTATTGAAACTCTACTATGATGTACATAAACCTATATTCAACATAAAAATGTCTTTGCTTATATCCCCCACCTAACTCGCTCGACTTTTCAGGGTTAAATGAGGTCAGAATCAAAGGCCTGCATGCTGGAAAAGGGGCCCCTCTGTTGGGTCAGATTATGCTGTGAACCTCACTCACTCATGACGGACCGTGCGCTGTGTTTGGAAACACTGGCCGTAATTGTGCCCTGAAGTCACAGCATGAGCCCAGGGGCGGTCTTCAGATGATTTTCAGCAGATCTCTCTGTCAAGGTCTGAGGCCAGGTCAGAGCTTAGAGATGGCTGGTTAACCTACTGACCATGACAGGTTCCAAGAGGCATTGAAGAATGTGCTGGAACATTCTGGAATTTTCAACGGGCGTCAAGACGATCGTGTTTCCAACCGCATGTCAAAGTGATGTTGTGCAGTGAGCCAGTGCGTTGAACTGCATGTAATGTTTGTTTACATGACAGCATTACCATAAAACCACATCACATTTCTCCGGTTTCCTCTTCATTCGCAATTCTAACTCTGCTGTGTCTGTTTCCTTTTGTCAGACATGCCAAAGGATCACAGGATCGGCCCTCAACGGCTCTAGTTACTTGGGTAACGCATGCTGCGCACAGAACAAGCGATGTGTGCATTTATCAGCACAAAAATAGGAGAGATTTGAAGGTTGGAATGATGGAGTGACAGTCGGAGTGGTAGCGGGAGAGAGGAAGATGAAAGGTGCAGATGAGACCCTGTGTTGGCCCCAGATCTGATTAAGGTCCACTGATGTGTGAGAGATTTACTCCTGCTCACCAAGGAAGTGTGTACTAATGGGCTTCACCCGTCTTCTTCCTTATCACTGCCAACACCATTGCTACAGTTACCGACCTTTATCTGACTAACACAATTACGTTGCAGTCATTTCATGGTGTCGTCACTTAGTGAGTCTTCTAGGTCTTTGTATAATACTGAAAATTCACAATTTTCACTTGGTGAGAGTGGATATGCATGAGTGGGTTTGTACAGCAGACTATAATTCTCAAAAGTAATAACAATAATTATTAAAACAATATTTTTAAAGAAATATAACAGTATCTCCATGTTTTAATTTAACTGTTGTGCATCACTTGGTTTGCCAACAAAGGAAAGAAATAGTTTACAATTAATTTGATTCCATTTTAATTTCCATTTTAAGATTAATTACATTTTTAAAGATTTATGTGACTCATTTGATTAACACTATTTTTGATAGTTTGTATAAAAACAAAACAAAAAAGAGTCATCATTTATAGAACAATTATACATCTATTATGATTATTTAAATTAAAATAAAGGCACAGTATGTAAGATTTTTGGATTAAAATATCCAAAAGCCACTAAAACAGTGTTATATATTTTGTTGACTTGTGTACTTGCATTATCCCAAATGTTTCCAACAGTGTTTAAATTCAGAGTAATCAGCTATTTTAACCAGTGTGACGTCATATCCGTGCTACCCTTGATAGAAACCCCAAAGATGCTTTAGTATATTATGCGTTTTATTAGACAGGTGAGCTGTTTGGATACTTTTACAGAAAACAAATCATTATTATATAGTTACGGTTAGTCTTATTGTTAGAATCTCTTGATTTACAGCGAGTAACATGTTCCATGCCTCCTAGACAACACTATTTTGTCAAGTGGCTAACATATAGCATAATCAGAAAGAGCTTTATTTGTAGTAACAGTAATACAGTATTTTCTAAACCATAGGCTACAATATATTTAAAAATTAATTGCATGCCATTTAGCAACACAAATCATCCAGCTTTTATTAATATGATATTCTAACAGCGATTTTAATTCGCCAGATAAAGTGACCTGTATAGCAATTCACCACTTGCGGCTGTTTTATTAGAATGAAATGAAATAATGTGAATTTAAGTGATCAAACGTAACTGTAACAATTAGTTCAAGTTCAGGGAAAAACTAGGTATAAAGTAAGTAAAGTAATCGTATTTTTAATCATAAAATATGCATAAACAACAGCGAAAGGAACAGCAGTGGCCGACTGCAGCATATAAGCATAATAAAAACAGCAATGTAAAATGTCGCTGGCTCTCAGCCCTGCTTCATACCACAATAACGTTAATAAAACTTTAATACATTAGCTCACCCATGAACATGATTTCTGTCCCGTCGGATTGCTATCCATCAGCCGTGGAGGTGAATACGACAACTCCCATGATTCCACGCTCATTCACGGTGTCATCAAGCTACACTTTTGTTATTGTTTTGTAAAAGTGACCTCTAGTGGCCTGTGCCTTTAAACAATTAAAAACGAAATCCAGAAAAATAAAAACATAAATTTAGAAGTATTTAGAATAAAACAGATTTCATAGGGCCCTACTAGGGCAATCGATCCCTGATGTTTATTGACCTGGACACGTGACATTGACACCAATAAAAGTATAACGCCAGTCATTGCATATAGGCGTCTCTTCATCATCCATAGGTGAAGATGATAAGTTTGTTTTTGCCTAGTCTAGACTCTGTTAAGTGAAAGCATCTCTGTAATGGTGTTAAAGGTGCCTGAGCGTTGATGGATCGTAATGCATTCACTCATTCACTCTGGGTATGTGAGCGTCCTTTGACGTCTAGCTGCGGGGCTGCCTGTCGATGGAGCCTCCGGGGGGTTTTGTAACTACGTTACCCACGGTTATCCATCATGGTGTTAGAAGAGAGTGTTGGTAGCCATTAGCTTTAGCATCTTTATCTCTCTCTGTCTAGCACTCTAGCTGTAATGCGCGGGCCTAATTTGTTTAGCGTGCGCAGTGTCCATTAGGGATGGGGCTTGTGTTCCTGGGTGTCTAAGTCTGTGGAAATGGTGACAAATCGCACATGGATTTCCTCTCAGTTTAATGCTGGCAGTGTACAGAAAGAACAAGATATATTTTTTGTGTAGAGGGGATAGTTTATCCCCCCCAAAATGAACATTTTCTCATCATCTATGTTTTTCTCATGAAATAGTTTTTTCTTTCCTCTGTGGAATTCAAATGGAATTATTTAGCACAGTGAATGAGTTTACATGCACTGCAATATGCTGAAAATGATCCAAAATCAGATTGTTCCAAAGACCTGAAAGTATAACTGTGTTATATGATGTCAAAAACGTTAATGGAGAATAAGAACGTAGGTTAAGGTGTACACATGAGCAATTGTTAAAAATGTATGTGTGCTCTCTGGGTTTTATTTAGACAGTTTATGACCGTTCCCAAATAAAAGTAAAGTTCAAGAAGTTTACATGACCAAAATGGTCAGGTTAAGTGATTCAGAGTTTTTAAGCAGGTTCCGGGGGGTACCTGGCATTTCTTTCAGAGGCTGTCAAAAGATTAACATCATTAATTACAATTAATTCAGACCATGAAAGATAACCATAATGATAACTGTATTATATATAGCCGCCACACAATCATATGATAACATTGTTTATTGTGCTCACTGCAGTTATGTTGTCTGTTGCTTTAAATGCTTGAGCTCTTTAAAGTCGGATTCTGATTGGCTGTCTGTGTTTTTATCGTTCATCAGCTAGTGAAATTGTTCTTCTGTCATTATCATTATAGCTTGTGTTGTGGCCTTCCCTATTCTCACATAATTACAATGATTATTAAAACTTTATAGTTTGTTATTGTTATAGTTAGTGTGCTTGGTGTGAACAGCCCTCAACAGTTTGAGTTCCTTTTTGAGGAAAGAAAAAAAAGTCAGTTTGGAAATTGTGTATATGACACTTGTTGCAGAATATGTGAATGTATAGGAAGAGACCAGACAGGTAGAGTTCTTCAACAGCGTTCTTACCTCATCTCAAAAGTTTCTTCAAAATTGCCCCCAGAGCTGTCAAAACGAATGAATTAAAAGAAAAATAACATTGGGTCTCTCATTAAACACTTGATATGTCTGTTTTACAATCCTTGCATTGTTTCTTATTTTTAGTTTAGAAATGAATCATTGTAAGATTGATGTTAAGTCACCAAAGGTTTGGTGTTCATAATAAAGTTGGCTTCGTTCTTGCTGCTCTGAGAAAAAACAACACTAAACATGATTACTGTTTAGCTACATTGTGTTTACATTGAATTCTTGAACTTTTAAAGTGCAAAACTTCATGTATCAGCAGCAAACCATACATTCCCCTCCTTCAGCATGCCGACAGTATAATGATTGTATGGAGAGGGAAGAGGTTTCATATTCCCTTGCGAGTCTGGGTCAAGAGTACTAGATCTTACTCTGTCTCAGGATCTATTATGGATAGACTAGTTAACCTTTCATACACTAGACCACTATATTGGTGCCTACACACTTCTAAAAAGAAAGAGAAATATTAGTTGTGGATCTCAAACACAATATATAGACACTGAGATTAACTAGCTCTGAAAGATAGCCAGATTTGAACACCATGCAGCTAAAGTAACTCAACAATACAGTAATGCAGATAAAAAGTTGCAAAGCAATAACGCCCCCCCCATACCCCACTATACAGGAAATTACTGTGGTTTCCTACAAAATAACCGAGTAGCTGCCAAAAGTTTGTTTCAGATCTCTTTAGATAAATAACTTAGAAGCAAACTGTTTCATTAGGTATTCTTGAGTTCAGTACGAAACTAAAAGAAAACTGCATTGTCCTACAGCTTCCTGTGCGTATCTGTGGTTAATATTTTCTTAGAAGAAAAGCTGTCATGAGCTTTCTGGTTGGGTCTCATGACAGCCAACAGATAAAGCTTTAAAGACTGGGGCTATCTCAGTGATTTTTATCTTCATGTCTTAAATAATCACAGACCTAACAACATTAGGTGCACAGAAAGAGAGAGAAAGAAAGAGTGTGAAATAGTGACTGGCAGCTAGAATGCACAAAATTCTTCTTATTCTCTTTCACTTTCTACTAGTTGGAATGGGATGAATGGCTGTCTGCTTTACAGTGTGGCAGGCGAAGTTCTGGGCTCAGGGAGGGATTCCTTAGGAGATGGGAGATGGGGGGAAGCTTGTAAGCTTGCATTGTTGTCCTGGGCTTTCCCACACTCTAACTTTTGTGTGTGCAGTCTCTTGCAATCTCAGACATGATGAATTACCTGCTGCACGCTGCATGCCATGTGGTTCAGTTGCACAGGAGTTACTTTCTCCACTATGGTTATACCTCCTCCCCCAACCCTACGCTCATCTCTCAATTTGCTTCCTTCAGTTCATGAGCAGACTATCACTCTCCCTCCCTCCATTATGTTCCTCACGCTCAAACTATCTATCTTGGAACCAGAGGCACACAGCCCCACGCTGTTCAACTTTCTCTCTCTTTCTTTGCCCATTAGCCTCATCCAGCCCTCCCCTCATTGGCGGCCTGTGATGTCCAGAGGGTCTCTGGATCAGTGCCCCCTCCTTCTCATAAAAAGCCTTTCTTTCCCTCTAAATGCGAGCACCAAACTGCTGGCCATTAAATGTTTGGTCCACCACAATAGAGACATTAACACACGAGTGAGTAGCTCTGAAAAGCCTGTGAGAGTGTTAGGTGAATTCAGCATGGCAGACGACCCTTTCAGCGAGCCCTGTACCACAAGCCCAGTGGCTTCAGCTGAAGATTGAAACCTGGGCTGAACTGTTTTTGGGATAGGTGTAACTTCAGGGTCTAAAGCTCCTAATATATATATATATATATATATGTGTGTGTGTGTGTGTGTGTGTGTGTGTTTTGGAGTTGGTAAGTAATGTTGTAAGAAATGTCTTACTGTATGTTCCCCAAGGCTGAAACCTTTTAACTCATTTAATCAAAATTCAGTAATCAGTAAAACAATAACATTGTGAACACTCTAAAATGGTGATTTGGTGCTCAACAAACATTGTTATTGTCAGAGATGAAAACAGTTGAGCTGCAGTTGATCAATTAAATGCATCCTTGCTGAATAAAAGTATTAATTTCTGTCAAAAGATAAAATCTTACTGACCAATATTTTGAATGGTTGTGTGTGTGTGTGTGTGTGTGTGTGTGTGTGTGTATAAATGCACATTATGAGTAAAGTAACAGACAAAATACACTTGCATATCTTACTGTTTTCGAGGTCAACAGATTGCTATTGCTTTAGTAACAGCAATAGCAATTTCGTTTGTGGTTCCATGTGCATGTGGCTTTTTTGTTGTGAGTTTCCTTCCAGCAATGAATCTGCACAATGGCACAACCTGCCAAATAGAACAATCTGTAGAATGAAGAGTTGGATTTGGTCCTCAATGCAAGCCATTATAACTGGCTGACCTTTGAGGGTGAAAGGGGGAGAGAACAGGTGACCAGAGTTCAATCCTTTTAGAAATGGGCTAAAAAAGGTAGAGAGTGAAGCATTTCTTTTGGATAAAAAGTCAACCATTAAGCTTTGATGTGGATCAAAATGACACAGTATGGCAGAAATGCACCAATGGCACATGAATTAGTCTGAGAAGAAAGGTTGTATGTGTGTGTGTGTGTGTGTGTTGAAGATAGCACTGACTGAAGCTAAATGTACACCTGGCAGTGATTCTATGAAGAACTCTTAACAGTAGCTCTCTATCCTCCTCTAATGGCCATTTGTTTTATGAAAGAGAAAAGAGGAATATTGCAGACATATTTCATATACTCTGCCTTGACTTCTACAGTTTCTCTTGAAGAGCAGAAGCTGACACTGCACTTTACTGTAGCTTTCAGAGACAATCTGCAGCAACCATGTGGATTGTGAGTGCCTTAAAGACATCCCATACACACACACACACATCCTTAGATGGGGGTTGGTGGTAGTTGAGGAGTCTGAGAGCCTTGTCATGTCATTGATAGTGTTGCCATGACGAAACAGAGTTTTGTTACTAGATGAATGAAGCCTGCTAAAAATCTTTTCTTATTTTACCCCATGGGGAAATTAGGTCATTGGCATGCAGCCTGTATGGGGTGTAAATTGCTGTCTTAATTGGACACTTAGAAAGTCCCAGTTGGAGCAAAGAGCAAATGGATAAAGTAATGCTGGTTTCACTGGTCAGTGTCCAGCTATGCATTCCAGATCTGGCAAAGATTACAAATTATATCTCGCAAATGTTTAATTGTACTGTAGTCCATGTAGCGTACCTTATTTATAAAATAATAGTTCTGGATCTAAAATCTTATTTGATGAGCCATGTTTAAGTCTATTGAAAAATAGCCAATAAATGGACAGGTGCGGAGTGCCCACAAGGTGTTTTGGTTGTGTTTAAATGTGTTCAAAGGTAGTTCACATAAAAAAAAAAAAAAATTATGTCATTTCAAACCTGTGGTATTTTTTTCTTTTTCAGAACGCCAAGGCCTTAGCCTGACATCGTCATACTCAGATTCTGATACTGCTCCATTGGGCTGTGATTATGGGGTGAAAATACCTCTGCACTCAATTGGATAGACCTACAACCAATCAGAGCAACGGAGTAAGTGACATATGTTGAGTGACGCATAGTTGTCAACAGAACTCAGCTGCACGCACACTGGAAGAAGTAGAAGAAGAAGATGTGTAAACAGTCTTTGCCGGTGTTGTAAAAAGAATTTAAGGACACACGGAGTACTTACCAACACAATCATCATTTTTGAGAGAAATAGTAAAGGGGAATGCATATACGAAGAAGTTCTCCATTTAGGATTAGAACTAATTCAACCCAAGCGCTCTTTGGTGAAGTGGATTATCACGTTACTGTTGATCATCTGTCCATCATCGTATAAAGCCCACCCTGACAATTTGATTGGTCCGAACAGCTTTGGTTCGAGCATCCAGACCGAACTTGTGGGCGGGACTAAGTTCGGCTGGCATCCAGGCTATTAAGGCTTGGTTTCACAGACAGTATTGTTGTTGTTTTTTCTAAGACACATTTATAAAAGCTACTTAGATGTCCTAATTGAACTAAGGCCTAACCATGGCTTAATCTAAGCCTTGTCTGTGTAACCAGGCCAAAAAGTTATACTGGTTTGGAACAACATAAGTGTGAATAAGTTATGACAATTGCAGTTATTTTTGCTGTTATAAAAGCAGTAAGCTTGTTGCCATACAGTATGTTAGAGTAATTTTTACCACAGTTTTTACATGCCCAGCATGTCTGACTTACGAAATTCTTGCTTGCTGCAAAATAAATAATTTTCTTAAGCAGCATTTTTGTTGAAAATTTCTCAAAATCCATTAAATGAAACTTGAATTAAACATTTACTTAAGAAGCACAGATTTGTTGATTTAAGATGTGTTTTTAAGAATATATGTTGAGTTAGAAAGCATAAAATCTTCCCAAAATGTAGTAATTTACTCCCAAAAAACTGGGATAGATGTAGTCTGTTCTCTAAAGGCCCCGATATACTTCAAGCGAAATCGAAGAACAAACTAATGTGACGTCATTTCGAACAAAATCAGGCCAAAACGAACTTCGTTTGGAGTTCAAAACAGCTTGCCAATGCTAACATTCCGGAAAAGTTCGCTCTGCCTTGTAAGCACCTTTGTACTACCATTAGTCCATGGTGATTACATAATAGGTAGGTGTACAGAGGCTCTGCCTTCAATTACACACCCATAGCAAAAATGCGATTTTTGAAGAAGTTATGTTCATTTTTAAAAATGCACGTTTTTAATAAGTAACTAAAACAGCTTAGGGTATGAGTGTGTGCTCATCTCATCTAGTGCACTAATTTAGGGGGGCGGCATTTGTAACACCGTGTCCTAACTACACGCGACACGATAAGATTCCAGCGACAAGCAACTTGTCTGTCCACACTAGACACGACGCGACTACGAGATGCGACAAATCAATAAAATAAAAATAAAAAACCACAGCCAATCAGAACAGTGTGTGTGCGGGCTCTCGCAGCAAGTGTAAATTAATCTTGACGGCACTGGCAAGGAAATGGATAAGTAGCTGCATAATCAAATTAAAAATATTACACCATTTAAACATACTAAGTTACTAAATCTTTGTCATAGAATATACTCGTTTGTTCACAGTTTGAACCTTCTTGTTTCCATTTGTTTAATTTCAAAATCTGAGGTGAATTATCTATTGTTGCTTTTAGTACGTTACAAAGTTGGGAGCACTAAATGATATTCAGAGTCACATTACACGTTTTTAACATTAAATAAAGCACATAAACATTACCTGAGATTATCACTGCCATGTTTGTTCCAGCCGCGACGTCGCAGAAATAGAAACCGTTTCTAAAATAGAATCATCACGTGTCGCCGTTGCGGCTGGTTAGGATGGTGTAAAGGTGTAGAAACCATAGTGGACTAGTGTAGAAGTATACTAGTATACAGATGTAGGCCTACATTCAATGGCTCGTACCCATAATGCACTTTGAGGGTTGTGCTGAATGAATTTCCAAGTATCCACAACAGCAAGCAAAAACTATGCAAAAGGGCATACTCAAGTTGTGTCCTAGATGACACACTATAACCTACACTATGCACTTCTTCTATGTACTCAACTATATGGTTTTTGTGGTTATGGTGCATTAAGTGTCCACCATTCCACACGTTTTTAAGTTAATTAAGTGCATTATCCGTTATTCTTTTTGGAATTTTCAGTGTGAACTTGCACTATTTATATAGTAAGCACATGGTAAGGTCACAAATTGGGATGCACATTCAGTACAGAATATAAGCGACACGCAATTATATATATCGATAACTAATAATATGAGAATCACTTACAAACGCACAGTGTTTTTCGATGTCTAAATCAGGAACACAGGGTGGGACATATTGAGCAGCCCCTCCCCTTTTTTTTTAAATAGCCAATAGCGTTTCACTTAAATCACAGCTCGGCCAGAGCCGTTGAGCAAAGCCGCATTTGACAGCTTATGACAGCCACAGTCGAATAGATTCCCTCTTTAGGTTTAATATGAAACTGTTACTAAAGCAAAACAGTGATGATAATCATGCTGAGGATGTGTAGTTTAAAAAAATGCAGTTTGTGTAGATGTGTTGTTTTGAAATGTATGTTGGTGCATGCATCTCTTCCACTTATCAGTGCTGTTTCTAATTCCGAGTCTGTCCTAATCGTCTCCATATTGCTATAATATAGCATTCTGTGTAGAATTCAAATGAGTCCGATTTATGGTCCGCGACGACTTATGATCCACTCTGTTCTGTCGTGTCTCTGGACCGGAGCTACGGTGATTCATGTGACACTAACGTGAAACTTCATTCGCCCCAATGGAAAGCATACACTGTCTGAATCGTTTCCTATCCCATAGTGCATTTGTGCCATTCAAAATAGTAATAGTGTGAACAAGTGACCGATTTCAGCCAGATTCAGCATCTACTTGTAGTGCAGGGGGCGGGACCCTTCAGATATTAGAAAGCATTTGATTGGACAGAAAATCTAATGAGAAGCTGAAGTGCAAGGTGACATCATCAAAATCATTGATCCATATTGGCGGAAGTGAGAGACTGTAAGATTTGAATGCTTCTATCTTCTAAATGCGAATTGTATCATTGTTTTTGAGCACATTAGACTATAACCTTGAGGCTAACATATTCACACTAAAAAAAACGTGATTTTAAATGATTGCCTGTTTGTTTAATTTCGTCCAAATACGAGACGTTTTCTCTTTCCCAACTAATATAGCTTACTTAAAAAACTTTAACTATCAAACAAAGTGTCGCTACAAGTAAAATTACCTTAATTAAGTAGTTTAAAGCCACTCTAAAATGAACTTTGGCAGCTGTCATCGTCTGCGCTTCCTTCAGTTTCTGTGTGGCGGTTGAGATCTTTATCGAGCTCGCGCCTTTAAAAGCACCCGCGCGCCTCCCGCTGTCCTCCGTTTCCCTGGCAGCCCGGGATGATTGACACGCCGAGGCTAGTCCCGGACCCTCCCTCTGCTCTCCTCTCCTCACTTGAGCTGTGATCGCGAGCTTCAGTAACTTTCTACAGCGAGAGGGATGCAGCGCGCGCTCAGCGCAGCCTGAAAATGGCAACCCTTTGGATTTATCCGTCCCTTCTTTTCTTTCTCTTTCCCTCCCTCACGCCGAGTCAAGCCTTACGGAATTACCCAGAGAATGAAGGTAAGAGGACTTTGTGTTTAACAAGTAAAGGATAGGGTTAATTAATGGCTGAGGTTTGCGGGAGACACAGTTTACTGAAGTGCGCTCTGGATGATGTGGTTCCTATAAATTTTGCATAAGGTGAATGAAGGAAGCAGAAAACATAGCAAGTGCATGCGTTTTTACGTAGGGTTTAGTGAAATATTAGTGTAGGCTACAACATGTCTGTCAAGTAGAACTCGCTCCCGAAGTGTTCCCGGTGGATTGCAGCTGGACGTTTATATTATATTTTACACTATGCATGTGCCAGTGATTAATGAAAATGATGGCACATGATCACTAGTGTGACTTTTAAGAATCATTATTAATGCACATCTTTGCTATAGTTTGCTGTATGGAGTATATGAAAATAATTTTTTGGGAAATTTTCTGAATATTTAAAAATAAGCAGTAAACTATGGTTCCTCTTTATTAGAAAGTCACTGAAAAAAGTGCAGCAATATAAAAAACAAAACAATAAATGGTTTGATTTTTAAATATTTAAAAATAAGCAGTAAACTATGGTTCCTCTTTTAGTGGAAAGTCACAGAAAAAGTGCAGCACTATATATATATATATATATATATATATATATATATATATATATATATATATATATATATATATATATATATATATAATAATTAATGGTTATGGTATTAGAAAGTTATTTAATGCTATATTAAAGTGTTAAAGTTATTTGAAAACATATCAACTTGCTATGGATTAAATGCAAATGAATAACAGAAAATTAAGAACTTGACGTGAGTCGACGCCAGAATTTATGCATGTGTTGTGAGCAATGTGCCGCATGGCAAGCAGGATAGAGAGAACTGGAAGTCTCCATAAGCCTGCTCATTTATCAGTGACCATAAGGTGATTTGTTAATGGTGTGTGCATCTTTTCTATATAGCAGTTTCAATGCACACAAGAAAAATCTGTTCCACAATCTGTTAAATAAATAAAAAAATCCTAAAATAGCATACAAGTACCAGTTTCCTGCCACAAGAATGAAAACACAGAACTGGCCAATTTAGCACTTTATTTGAAAATAAATGTAGAATGGTAATTTATGGTAATATTAGGTTATATTATAATATTTTTTTTCTATCTTTGTGTGCCAGAGCTGTGAATTGCAGCAACTATTTAAATACGGTTAGTTGTCAATTGAGAACTGTGTGTGTGTGTGTGTGTGTGTGTGTGTGTGTGTGTGTGTGTGTGTGTGTGTGTGTGTGTGCGCCAATCAGACCTTATGATCAAGCTTCTTTTTTGGCACAGCTTAGCCCTTAAATGTCAAATGTTGGAATTTGAGTTCAGGAAAATGCATCCTGGATAGACAATGAAGATAATGATTCCATCGAGATGGAGAGCTTTTGCAGTAGTTTCCTATCCCGAGCAGAAGAGTGCAATAACTTTTTCTTGGTCCTTTCAATGAATTCAGTCAATTGAGGAAGAAAAAAAAAAGAAAGAAAAAAAATCTGCTTTTTGAATCTCGGAAGCATTTAGATTGCACCAACGGCACCCTCAAAACCTGAGGAAAATGCCTTTTGTTGGAGGAAAATACATTTGAGTGGATGATGAAACTGTTTAACAGTGGAAATAGGTGACAAATCATTTTGTGCCCAATAGAAGGACTAAATAGTGCTTTTCTAGTGGTTGGTGTCTCTGTGGCAGTCGCTTTTGCTCTCTCTCACTCTCTCTTTCTCTCCCAGCAGGGCTTGTTCTTCTAGCCTCTTTCTTCTGTATAATGTTTTCTGCTTTCTCCTGAACCTTCCCCTCTGTTATCGGCCTAATTGGCCGACTTTAGTCGACTGCCCCATGTCATGTTTTCGCAGTAGCATGTGTGTTTTTGTGTGTGAGCGGAGTACGTAACTGCTCATCGAGTGGCTTCCAGCAGCAAAGCATAGTCTCTTCTGCTTTGTCTGCGCTATGCTCCACCGTGCTCTATGTGACTGTAAATAACGTCTTCTCATCTGGAGGACGCCCGCTGTGCTTGCTCGCCGAGCCGTAAGACTGACCAGCGTTTGTTATTTTAAGCCGCTGTGGGAGAACGGGTGCCATGTTACACCGGAGCAATGTGAACACAATGACACGGGAGTCATTTGCCACATATGGACCAAAATGTGGAAGTCATCTAAGAAGGAATGTGTGAGGTCAGGGGACAGTGAAGTAGCTAATGTGAACAGCAGAGGGCGCCTTGTAGCACTAGAATTCTTTTGTGAAGCGTTTGTTTCGCGGTGGATCTTGGCACAATTTTGTGAATTTAGAAAATAAAAAAATGGGGCATGAATGGAAAAATCTGTTTTGATTTCACTATATTGGACAGGGTTTTCAGATCTTAACGTCATTATGCTGAGACATCACAGGTGTGCTTTGCAGTTTAAACAAGCACATAACTGGACACCGATTCAAATGATTCAAACCTAAATTTATAATAAAATAAAGAAGAGCTCTAACAGCAGAGGGTTCATACCACCTGCTTGAGAAAAGATTAAATTGAGTGTAATCCGGGTTGGCGAGTTTAATTCGGTTTAATGGCTTAAAAAGAACGTTTAATCTTTTTGCTGAACCCCTGGAATGGTCATCGATTTTGTTTTTTTTCTTCTTCAGTTGCTCTGGATTAGTATTCTACATCGGCCATGGGCCGTTTTTACTGCTCTGATACTCCTCTCTTTCCTCCCTTCTAGCGAGTTTGGGTGACCTGTCCCTGTTGCATGCTTTCATTTACTGGGCAGCAGGATTAGTGGTTCAGCTTCCCCCAAGGGGAACAGGGTCTGTTTGTGAAGGAGCCTCTGTTCTCTGCCTTTTCTCTAGGTTTAAACAGTCTGGATTAGAGTGCCCCCATGGCCAAATGCCTCGGCTAAAACAAGCAAGAGAGAGGAAAAAAAAAAAAATCAAAGATTCATGCTCTTATGATGTATTTGTTTTGCTTACAGCAAGACAAGTCAAGATTTGATCTATCTATCTATCTATCTATCTATCTATCTATCTATCTATCTATCTATCTATCTATCTATCTATCTATCTATCTATCTATCTATCTATCTATCTATCTAGAGTTGTCAGATATATATATATATATATATATATATATATATATATATATATGATGATAGATAGATAGATAGATAGATAGATAGATAGATAGATAGATAGATAGATAGACAGACATCCATCTTATTTCTCTGAGGTTGCTTTTGCTTAACATTTAGGGAACATAATGGAGTTCTCAGTATTTTTTTCTCAAATTTCTCTAGAAAAAAAAGAAAGAAAGAAATGTGTTGCTATAATGTATAATGTATATAACAATAATGCATACAGGTGCATCTGCGGGTCTGATGTTCTTTTGGGTCCATACATTCTTCAAAATATCATCTTTTATATTCTACAGAACAAAGAAAGTCATGTTTGGAACGACATGAGGGTGAGTCTTCATTACCGCTGACAGAATTTATTTACATTTTTCAATTTGAATTTCTTTGAGATCTTTTCGAAAACTCTTGACTAGATATATTTGAGATTAGAGCCTTTCTCATAGGAGATTATAGATCTATTTATTGATCATGCTTGTTTAACTATGTAATTGGAACGGGAATCATAATATGTATTCTATGATTAATCACATCAGTGTAATTGGATTGCTTTTATCACCATCATTATTTTGTTCATGACCTTGAGCTGATGTAGGCATTGATTGGCTGCCCCACAGCACTGATTCACCTCTATTACTGGGATTACTGATGGTTTTGCGCTGTGGGTCGCACACCAATGTGCAATCATAAAAAAAGACCTTTGAGGGCCTCTTAATTTCCCACCATACACACTATTATCACTAGAAATGACCAAAGGCTGAGGGCAAATAATTTTCTGGACATACAATGGCTCAAGCCAGATAATGGATTGCCAATAGTATTAGCAATGAAATTAAAATCGGTGAAAAAAGGTAGGGGTAGACGCATAGCTATTGATTTTAGGACGTCATCAGCCTTGCATTTTGCGAACAGCATGAATTGCCAGACTGCAAAATATAAAGAGATCATTTTACGTGATCAGTTATTTGTTTTGGTTGAGCTCGGGTCGTTGTTTGGGGTTCTGTCTATTGTTTTTGTAAAGGAACTCTTCCTGTGACGTGCTGGGTTGGTGACCTATATTCACTGGGATGCCCTCTGTTCTGAGGGCACAAAGCATTGGCCTGTCAGCTACAACTACTTGTGTCTCCAACAAATGAGCTGAACTGTCCCCCCTTTTTAGCTCTCTCGCTCTTTCCTTTCTGTTTCTACAAATTAACGCCTCTGACACTCATGTTCAGCTACCGGTTCTCTCACTGGAAGCTCATTAGCAGGCTAGTCAACACAATGGAGCCCGACTCTGAACGCCACACTGTGCGCTCCGCTCTCCCTACAGTCTTGCTGGGTCCCAGTCTTGACCTTTTATTTGTTTTAATTGAATTCATCTGCCTGCCTTTGGCCTCGGATTCTGTCTTTTTTTGTGCGGTTTGGAGAGGCGATTGTGCTTGGAAAATCGCCGCCTTACCGCAGCACTAAACAAACAGCAGGGTTTTTCAATTTGCTCGGCTTTGTGTTATTGACCGGGTGAAATCTCTCACTGCCTCCGTCCCGTATGCTTCGAGTTTGTTTTCTGTTTGTCTGAGCTGATGGTGGGCTGTTTGTTCAGCTCGTCTGCGCTGGCTCCTCCTGTGTGATGGGTCAAACGACGGCTGGATTTACATTTCGATGCAATGCGACCTTGCCATAGACTCCACGATCACCCGAAGAGCATCTTTTTTTCAAAAGCCAAAACCAACATCCTGCTCCAGACGGCCTGCTTCCTGGGTCACTCTGATATCACATGCTGTCTTTGTGACCTGATCCAGTCTTATGCGGTTCTTTATACAGCACTTTAGACGGTCAACACACAGTGATAAAAGAGGTGTAATTTAAGTAATGCGCCTCTTAACTGGAAAATAATACAGCCTGGTCATGTTATAAAGATGGAGCAGCATTTTTTGTAGGGAAAATAGTTAAAGTGATACGATAATGTACCACAAAACTATTGGTGGTCACAAGTAAGTGCACTGAAAATGGATGGAATGAGGTTTGTGAGAAGATGATGGTGAAAATTAATTCTCGTTTTCCTTTTCAGATTTAGGCTTTAATGTTATACGACCCACTTCTACAACCACAATGTGACAGAACTACCGTGTCATTGGTCAAGAACTGAAAAATTTATATATATCATTTTTTATAATTAATTAGTATCATTATTTATTTATGTTTTTCTGTATTTTACAATTTGGGCTACATCTGTTAAAGGGATAGTTCACCCAAAAATGAAAAATGTACTTTTTTACTCACCCTCAAGTTGTTCTAAACCTGTATGAATTAATTTATTCTACTGAATGCAAAAGAAGATATTTTGAAGAATGTCAGTAACAGGGAACTGTTGATGGACCCCATTGACTTTTATAGTATTTTAAAAAATGTTCCCCCATACTATGGAAGTCAATGGGGTCCATCAATTGTTTGGTTACCCATATTCTTCCAAATGTCCTCTTTTTTTTTTTGTTCTTTTTTTTTTTTGTTCAGCAGAAGAAATTCATACAGGTTTGGAAGAACTTGAGGGTGAGTAAATGATGACAGAATTTTCCTCTTTGGGTGAACTATCCCTTAAATATTTATCTGAAATGCATTCATCACAAATCAGGGATTCTTGGATTTGTGAATGGAATCAAACCATTTCCATCTAGCAGCCAGGTCATTATGGGAATTTTTGTGGTCTTTTTGTTCAGTCCGTGTAGAGCCTGATGGCCAGTGGGAAATGGCAGAGGAAAATGAGAATGAAAGAGATGAAAAGGAGAGGAAAAGAGTGGTCATTGTCTGAGGGCTTCATTCTCCATGCACTCTCCAGGCCGGGGCTGATGTTGGCAGCACAATAGCAGGATGACCTGGCAGCTGATGGGGGAAAAAAGAGGCAGAATGGAGATGTGTTTGTGGGAAGGATTTGTATGCCAATGAGCTTTAGCCTGGACTGACTGAAAGTCTCTCTCTTTCTCTCTCAGTCACTCACACTCTTTTCTTTTTCAGCTTTCTCTCACTCTTTCCCTCCTGTGGCCAATTTGGTGCCGAGGGACTTGAGGATGCTGTCATTCAAAAATCTTGTCTTCTAAAGCTTTGTGTTCCCGTGACTCCAAGCTTTGTCCTCCTGTGTGATTGTCAGAGTGCATGTGTGTGTGCGCAAGCGAGTGTATTCAGTTTTCCTTCTCTCCTGTCCTCAGTTTTGTGTGTGTCAGTGCTTGTCTTGGTTTGTGGTGCTCTAAATAAATTCTACAGTACTTTCATGGGGCAAAGAGACACCACTGTTTTTTTTTTGTTAGTTTTTTTTGTTTTTGTTTTTGACAATTTACACAATATTCCCTCAGTATTTTATGAAGCCAGATTGAGCAAATGCTATTTAAAATAAGAACATTTACAAATCTGTATCTGACAGATTCTGGTGTTGCTTGCAGCTAGATTTTCTGACAGCTAATATAGCTACAAGAACGTCATGTCATGCAAATTTTACTCACAAAATTTCATTTTATAATTCTATAGCATGCGTTGTTCTGTGGAGCCCCTAAAGGGACATGGTGGTGGACAAAAATGAGATGGAAGGAAAAATAATGTCAACGCTTTTGCGTTCTCTCGCAACTGTGTTGCGTTCCCCTGAGAAACCTTGCGTTCGTTCACAAAACATTTGCCTTCCCTGAGAGACATTTGCTCACAAAACCTTTTGAGCTCTTTGTACACAAACACAAAGTTTCTTGGCGGAACGCAAAACATTTGCGAGAACGCAAAAGCATTGACTTATTTTTCCTTCCCATCTCATCTCAAATATATTGTTCCAAACCATCTTTTCATAATATAGAGAACTACATATTATATTGTATATAATTATGCACCAATTTTACTCTTATTTATACAATACATTTACTTAGGAAGAATGCATTAAATTTATCAAAAGTGACAACAAAATATTTATATTTCAAGTAAATTCTGAACTTGAAAAAGAATTTTGAAAAAACATTATCATGGTTTCCACAAAAATATTAAGCAGCACAACTGTCAACATTGATAATAATAATAAAAATTGTTTCTTGAGCATATTAGAATGTCACACTATCACAAATTTTATATGCGGTTAATTTAATATATGAAATCAATACACACCAAGTTGGGTTGAAAATGGACTAACCCAGCGATTGGGTTGTTTTAAGCAAACATTTAACCCAACCGCTGGGTTAAAACAACCCATTTACTGGGTTAAAACAACCCAATCGCTGGGTTAGTCCATTTTCAACCCAACTTGGGTTGTTTTTAACCCAGCGTTTTTTAGAGTGTAGGGGTGTAACGATATATCGCCAGTCAATATATCGCGATATAAAAATGCGATGATGTATTCTTGATGTAAATGATATGATTTGTGATATAGAATCCTCGGCTCAACTTGCTGTATAAGGTATAATTCACCCAAAAATGTCAATTCCAGTTTTGTTTAACTTCCAAACACAAATGAAGATATACTTTATAAATCCTGAGAGATTTCTGTTCCTCCATTTAAAGTCCATTCCTCTCAAACTCAGATCCAAAAAATGTAATAAAGGCATCGTAAAAATAACTAATTGAGTGTCTAATCCAAATCCAAGTCTTCTGAAGAGACACGATGGCTTTATATGATGAGCAGATTTACCACGACGCACATAGCCTAGCTACTGTAGTAAACACGGACGTACAAATGATTGTGTGATGCTCGAAAACATGAGTGAGTAAATGCAGAGTTAAAATTTTTGGATGAGCTAAACATTTACCGTTTTGACACGCTTTCTTGCGATTAGAACTGTGACGGATTGCATTGATCATCTGAAACGCATGTGCTGGAACGGCACGCCTCAAAGTGAAAGCGCAAAAATAATTAAAATCACCAGATCACATTTAGTTTTAGTAGTATGATTATTCAAAGCATTTTAGATGGTTTATTCGTATATGTATAGTGCATTAATAGCGGGAGAGGCAGGACATAGCGAGCACTGGGAGAGTTGCGAGCACCGGGAGAGAATGCTGCCTGCATGAGTAATGTGTGAAATAAATTACGTTTATGGCGTTTCAGTGACATTATTGTTAAATATAATGTATAATAATGCCATGGGGGAATATTTCACAATAATACACTAATAGTAATATTATTTTAATAATAATAGTAAAAAAGTAAACAAATAAAATAAAAAAGAAAAAAACAATTAGTAAATATAGATAAAATGTATAGGAAATATACTTTAAAAATACTTATGAAAACTGTAATAGAAAATTACAAAGCTATCTCACGTCCAGTTGTTACGTATTTGTACAAGGTGGCTAATTCTTATGAATTCATATGACCTCACTCGTATGAATTCATATGATTTGTCTAAACCACAGTGACGGGTAGGTTTAGGGGCGAGGTTTGGGGTAGCTCATTCGTATAAAAACATATGAATTGGGCAACTCGTCAAATACGTACAATTTAGCAAAAATCGAGTGAGGTCATACACATTTGTACGAATTAGCCACCTCGTAAAATACGCACGAATTGCCGTGAGATCAGTTTGAAAATTAAGCATTGATAATTTCTTTAATCAGGCAGATGCCGATAGAAACACTAACAGTAGTCAATACTGATATAGTCACTGATATATCAGGCATCTCTATCTAATATGCTTTTATATACTTCGGTCCAAGCCAGCTGCGAGTTTGGAAGAGGGAGCAGTCTTTTCCATATGCTTTTCTGATGACTTTGGCTCATTAGGGATGCAGCCCATGTTGCTGGTAGCTGCTCGCAGGTACACTGATTTGGCTCTCAGCAGTGATTATGTGCTCACTAATGTGCCATTGGCTGCCGAGTGACCCAGTGTGGAGAGGGCTGACCGAACCGCACCGACTCCAGCATATCTTACTGGAGCAAGATGCACAAATCTTCAATTTCCCCCTTGCTGTACCCCTGTACCTCCCTGTTACCACAACAACACCCTGGCCCCTGCCACCGAGAGCGGAACGAAAGACCTTAAGCACAATTGATGGCCTTATTCAGATGGAGAAATCCATCAGAGAGGATGAAAGGTGTGTGTGTGTGTGCATGTGTGTGCACTTTTGTATTTCATCTGTATATAAACTTTGTTTTGAGATCTAATGTATTCTATAGGTAGGCTGTTGCAGTACATCTTTTGATCTTCATATCGATTCTGTTTTTCAGTAAGCAATCTATATATTCGTACTTGTGACAAAGCGTGTGTTTTTTGGCTGTCGTCCTCATTGTGAAGTCGGGCGGCTCTACCCAAGGTATTGGAAGAGATGGCAGGGCGTTTGATTGCTGGCAGGTAGATTAAAGCAGCTCTTCCGCCGGGATTAGAAAGCGAAAGAGGATGGAAGTGGAGATCACAGCCAGAGGAACACTGAGCTCTCCCCACTCAAAGCGTCTGGAATCACCTCTGGCCTGGACTCAAGCACTTCAACAGCAGGCGAGAGCATCATGGGGGATCTGGATAAAGAGAGAGAACGAGAATAATAAGAAGAACAGGCTTGGTGTTGGCTCAATTTCTGGATGCTTGCGGATATAGCCAGTGATTGAGCTAGTGGAAATGAGTTTGCAGCGATGCCAGATGACAGCCAGAGAATATAGTAGAAAGTATGAAGATTACAGAAGAATTCAAAGCCCTTGAATAATATGTATTTATATTAAAAAAGATTTAAAAGATGTGCTTAGCAAGGCTGCATTTGATCAAAAATACAGTAAAAACTGTAATATTATGAAATATTACAATTTAAATGTACCGTTTTCTATATATTTTTTTTTAATGTAATTTATTTATTTGATGGCAAAGCTGAATTTTCAGCAGCCATTACTCTAGTCTTCAGTGTCACGTGATCCTTCAGAAATCATTCTAATATGCTGATTTGGTATTCAAGAAACATGTTATTATCAATGTTGAAAACAGTTGTACTTCCAAATTTTGGGGGGATTTTTTCCCCAGGATTATTTGATGAATAGAAAGTTCAAAATAGCAGTGTTCATTTGAAATATAAATACTTTATTTAACATTATAGGTTTCTTTTGTCACTTTTCCTCAATTGAATGTATAACCAGAGCAGGATTCGGACCGGCGTTCTGGCATGGGAGGTGGGCGCTATAAACACCCCTTAAAGGTCCACTGTCTAATATTTAGGAGGATCTATTGTCAAAAATGCAATATAATATGCATGACTATATTTTCAGTGGTGTATAAAGACCTTACATAATGAACCGTTATGTTTTTATTACCTTAGAATGAGCCATTTCTATCTACATACACCGCGGGTCCTCTTACAGTGAAGTCACCATTTTGCGCCGCCATGTTTCTACAGTAGCCCTAAACGGACAAACTGCTCTACAGAGCGCTAGCTACTCTCTGCTGTCTCAGACGACAACATCTTTGTTCTGTGTCGGCCACCGTAGCTTCTCTATGTGCTTCGAAAGGGAGGGGTGAGTGGTTGCAATTCACAACCGATAAAAATTGTGAACCTTTGAACCTTGTGAACACACTGAACCTTTAAGGCCTGGGGAGTGAGGTTTACTCTTACAGCAAGTACTACCTGGAATCCGTTACACTCACCCCCCTTAAACCTCACTCCCATCTGGGTAATGGCAACAATGTAACCCCCTGATGATATACATCATTAAATGCAAAAAGTCTGGCTGTGCTTAATGGGTACAAGTTTGTACTCTTTAAGCACACCGCTGTTGCCATTAAGCTCACAACATGTTTTATTGAAAATTCTTGGGGGTTTTTTAAACATTTTTTTAAGAATAATTTTATAAAGATTAACTTGAAGTGACAACCATCAGTTAATATTTTTTGTATATGCTTTATATATATTTTTTATATATATTATGCTGTATATTTATATTTGTAATATATTGTAAAATTGCTGCTGGAACAGAGAAATTTCCCCATTGTGGGACGAATAAAGGTTTATCTTATCTTATCTTATTACATAGACGTTCAATGTGGATGAGCTTAAAGGAGCACACTGAGCTTAATTGGAACAGCAAACATTTTTGAATTAATAAATATGATTAAATTAAATTTAAAAGGATAATTTTGCTAAATAAATAATCTAGGCCATGTATTAAATTCATAAATATTTTAATATGAGCAGCTATTATTGAAAATATCTATGAAATTATACTTTTTCTTGTTGATGTCACACTGTCACACTATTATGTCATAGTAGTGCACACTTTAAGCTCACTTTATATTAATATGAGTTCTTTAAAACCACAGAACATCGATAAACTGTACATTTATAATATAAGGGATTTAAAAGCACAAGCCAGTAATGCCTGTAAAATGATATATTAGTGTAGATATTACACAATCTTATACAGCTAGTAAGCTAACAATGTTCTGTAGCATCTGCGATATGTTGCTAAAACTATCTTTTAAAACTATCTAACTGTAATTATTTCCCACATCCAGGTTTCAGGTTATAATATGCAAAAGTCTAAAAATTAACCTCTTCATTTTGCAGTAAGAAGTTGTACTTATCCAAAATAAAGACTTAAACGTCTAAAAAAATGCACATTTAAAGGGCTCCTCTTCTGGTGAAGGTTTTCAGACAGCTTTCAAAATGGCCGCCAGACAGTGTGAACACATGGATACCCATATCTCAGTGTGCAATGGTCTGATTACAGGAGATATATAGTAACAAACACATCAATTGGTTAAGACATCAAGCAGGATGTTAAATAATTTTTTTTCTTGTTATAATCTGAGCTCAAAGATATTGTGCTTAATGGGTACTTGATCTTAATAGGTACGTTTACCCTATGTTATTTACGCTGCTAGAGGTCACTTATTCAAAACATCGCTTGATGACCCCTCGATTTCGCGGCATTATGGGAGTTGTTGTCTTCTGCAGTTAGTGGAAAAGAATCCGATGGGACTCGGGCAGAAATCATATTCATGGATGAGCTAATGTATTAAAGATTTATTAACGTTACTGTAGTATGAAGCAGGGTGGGGCTGAAAGCTTTTGGAGCAGAACAAGGCCGCTGGAGTGATTGCTAATGAGAGACATGGCTCGAGAGCAACAACGCTTTTATTATGCTGCAGATGACCACTTCAGCGTCTTCCGCTCATGCATATGTGTGGTAACGCAGCGCTGTTTTATCATATCAGACACATTTGAGTGTGTTGGAAGATCTGTTAATAATGCTACTCTGTGCGTTCGCTCTGCGTCTACTATGAGGCACTTGTTGCACACTGCAGTAAGCTAGCTCGATATTAGGCATGGTAAAACATGGTACTCGTGGTAAATCAAGAAAATAAGATTTAAACAGTAAGACTAACTGTTGATCTATATAACAAGGATCAGTTTTCTGTCAATGAATGTATCCAAACAGTTGCTCACCTGTCTAATAAAACACATAATATATTAAAGTGTCTTTGGTGTTTTCATGGTTTCTACAAAATAAAACCAGAAATCAAGGGTAACGCGGGTATGATGTCATTGATAGGCAATGCAGAGAAACGGTCCATTAAATTTGTTTTAATTTAAAATTTATCAGTTAAAATTGCTTGTTTCTCTGGATTAAAACATTCTTGGAAACATTTGGAATAATGCAAGTAGAGAATAAGAATACCACTATCTTAAAAATCTTACATATTGTGCCATAAAAACAAACAAACATTTGAACAGTAGTTTTGTGTATAATATTATAATTGAATGAGACATATATAAATGTGCTGATTAAATTAATTAAAATATTTGAAAAAGAAAATAAGAAAAACAAATTGTGTATTAGCAATTTGTGACAAGCTAATATCTTAAGCAATTCATGCAATTTAATCGCTGCTGGTTTGAACGGTCCATTATCATCCAATGTCGATAATCTCAAAATGCCCAAATGTCAGCTGATTTGTCAGCCTGGCTTCTAAGGCTCATTTCATGTATATCAGACAATAACAAACATTTTCCTCTCCCTATGATTCCTGTAGAGATTCACTAATGCAAGCGACTAAAAGTGCAACAGATCAATGGATTATGATAAAAGTGTTGTATTTAATGATTTATCACAATAAAATCCTGGAGTGGACTCTATCTCGTCTCTGGGGCGTCCTGTTCCAGTAACATGGTCCCATAGTTTTTCTGCTTTTCTTCCCCATGTGAAAACGCTGCCCACCGATGATAATCGATAAATGAGCATGCCTGTTTGAAACCAAACCCTGTGAAGAGCCCATGCAGTCTGCTCCGAGCAGACAACAGCAGTGATCATCGGGAAATGATTTGCATGTTGTGTCGAGAGAAAACTTTATGTCGGCAGATATATCAGACCTATTATCAGACCCATCATACCCAAGGCAATGATAATGTGAGACGAGGCTGTGTTTTATTTGTCATAAGTGTGAGATGAGGTGAGATATGAATCTTACTGTAGAGTGGTTTGCTGGGTTTAATCTGGTATTGACACTGATGGTGTTTTGTGTCTGGTTTTATTGGTTGATGAATATGAGCTGTGCTGGGACACAAATGGGCAAGTGAGAAGTCCAAGTCAAGTTAGAACGAGTTACACACGTGGAATGAATTCACTTCTCCAAAGACAGAACAGAACGAGAAAAGAAGAGTGAGAAAGAATCGAAAAGAGAAAGAGAACAAGAAAATAAATTTAAAAGAGTATCTGTCTGTCTGTTTGTCTATCTTTAAAGATCTATCTATGTGTAACAGTTCTTTGTTATGGGAAGAAGGAGGCGGGAACTGGCGGACATTTAATGACTTTAATAAAACGAAATAAAACGAAAGTAACGCGAGCAGCCCCTCACGGACGACTGCCACTCACACACATTATAAACTGTAAACAAAACACAACATAAAATCCAGGCCTGGTCCTCTCGTCCTTCACTGGTGTCGCTGGTTCTTATATGCCTCTGCGCTCCCTCATGAGAGGACCCCGACGACCTCGCTCCTCCCATGTCTCTCACTCGTCAACCTCGCCACACTATGTAAATCAAGATAATCTGAAATGGTTTCGCTCTATCTATATCTATCGCTCGATCACTCTGTCGATATCTACTGCTATATCAATCGATCGCTCTATTGATATCTATTGCTCTATCTATATTGCTCTAGATATCGATCGCTTAGTCTATCGATTGCTCTATCTATCTATCGTTCTATCTGAAACTTCTTCTAGCGCAGAAGTTTGTCTGTTTATGGCTACTGTAGAAACATGGCGGCGCAAAATGGTGACTTCACTGTAAGGGGACACGTGGTGTATGTAGATAGAAATGGCTCATTCTAAGGTAATAAAAGCATAATGGTTCATTATGTAAGGTCTTTATACACCACTGAAAACAGTTATGTATATTGCATTTATATTAAATTCTGATTTTGTTAATTTCAGTTCTGTGACGTCACTGTGATAGTCAGTGTTTTGATACTTTTCTCTTTTAATTCTTTTAATTCATGAAATGTAGAATTGAAATGTACTGTAAAACATGGTTTGCAGCTCTTTATCAAATTAGCCATATGTATATATTTTCCTCAGTGTGAAAACGCAGTATCAGAGATGATTAAAAATTAAAAGCCGTCGATGCCAAAACCTGATTTTCCCTGGAATGTAGATCATAGTAGAAAAGGAGAGTTTGCCTATCTGTCAATCGCTCTATCTATATCTATCACTCTATCGATCAATCGCTCTACTATATCTATCTATCTATTGCTCTATCTAACGCTCTATTTCTATCGCATCGCTTTATCTATCGATCGTTCTATCTATATCTACAGCTCCATCGTTCTATCCATTGTTTTATCGATTGCTCTATCACTCTAACGCTATATCTATCGACATGACTACAACAACAAAACTGTGTCAATGCAAAATTGTACATTTGCTTTTTTTATAATGACTATCTTTGAGTTTCTTTGAATTTCAATTCATGTGAATTCCAGTTCATCACATTCAATTTGAGTTGTGCTTGTGAAACCCTCAGAGCAGAAGTGCGAAGTGTGGTGTTTAGTTAAATAAAGGTCTGTTTTTTGTTTCACCCCTCAGGCTTTATCAGCAGTTATTTGAGTAATTGATTATAACAGTCATCAACCTGTGTTATCTGCATTATTGCTGCCTTCCTCTTTCCCCCTCTGCCATTTCAGAATTGTTTATGCTGCTTTAAAGCATCCAGATTAGTGGTTCTCATCCACACGGTGGTTGTGTTGGGTCAGATTCCGCCCTCTATTAGCCGCTGTGCTATTAAAGACATCAGTAATCAGTAGGTTTAACCAAACAGAGACCACAGAAAGGCTTTTTATCCATTGTGCGCGCTTTTAAAGAGTGACCTTTCCTCAGCGAAAAGGGTACCTGTTCACTGAGCAAATGGTCTCGGCAAATACTCTGACACACTTTCGCTGCAACTTTATTTATTTACAAATGTCACCGTCACCGGGGCGTAATGTGTTGCATCAGGCGAAGAGCTCTTTAGAAAAGCGCCCCTCATCAATCCAGAGGATTTAGATGGAGGCTGGAGAGAGGAGGAGGAGGAGGAGGAGGAGGGAGATGAATATGGCTTATGGAGTGATTCAGTGAAGAACACTCTTTTTAGACTTTAGGCTATATATAATTGAATTTCTATATAATATAATTTACTTTTTAATAGTTTACTCCAACTATTAAACAAAAATTGTGCATTCTGTCTTTATTTTTTTTTACACTAAAACCAGTTCTAACTTATTTTTAAATGTTCGTTTTCTACCCGTCTTTGGCCCTTAAAATTAAACAAGCTATTTTGCTACTGTACCTTAAGAATATTTATGTAAATGACCTTTTTTATGATCAGCTAACCTCTTTGCATGTGAAATGAGTAATTGACATTCCCAGCTCACTGTATAGTTGTTTGCACATCTTATGTGTGCTGTGCAGTATGTGCGTTAGAGCAGATCCCTCTCACCGCTTAAGGATTACAGTCAGTCTGCAGGAAAATATTTATGAAACATGACTCCATTAATCTTACACCAACACTGCACTGTCACTATAAATCAAACACACATCCCACTCCACTTCATACACAACAGCTAAAGATATACCTTGGTCATATTCTCATTCTTTTTACATTTTGTTTGACTGAATCCAGTTAAAACATTGACTTTCAGAGGATGAAAGACAAACAAGGCCATTAAACCACTTAAGATCAGCATGCCAATAACTTGCATGTGTGCTGATATGTCAAACACGCTGTGCTCAGCATTTCTTTATGCAAATGTACTGAAGTATTGACTGGAAGAAGTGATTGTCTGTCTGTCTGTCTGTCTGTTGTTATTATATATACATAGTATGTATTAGTGCTGGGCAGTATGACCAAAAATGTACATCACGGTATTTTTCGGTATTCCGGTTTTGTGGCATATGATGGTATTTTTTTTTTCTTTTTCACAATGCATGACCGGGTGTTAACCCCATTTTCTACTGACTGAGAGATACTGTAGTAGATTGACTAGAATGCCCTATTTTACTGTCATGATGATAGAATATTGTAGAAACATTCCACACTAGAGTTAATACAGGTTTGCAAAGCTCCACAAAATGATGCTGTGGGGAGACAACAACCAATAAAACACAGACCTGCAACACGCTCATTACAGACATATGAATATTAAAATATAAAAAAATAAAAAAACTGAGTTGAGGGCACCTTAAGCATTTTAAAAATCTAACCCTATATAACAACAAACTGCCACAACGAGGGAGAAACGCGGAAGAACATTTAAAAGGTCTAAGGATATTTTCAATACATTTAAGAGCACTACAGTCTCTGAACAAATGACACACGTAAGTTTAACACAGAAAGTTACTTTTTTGCCCATTCTTTTTTGAATTGTCAGTCTATTTATTAACTTACATCATTGTCTTTGGTGTAACAAAATAATCCATCGTGTCATCGCAGTTGTGATCAGATGTAGCCTACGGCTGTATCAGTGTCTTTGTTTGCATACATTTCATTTGAAGAAGACGTGATGAAATATATGTGCGCATACACGATGCTGGTTCATGTTTAGAGCACTAGAGTAAATTAAATATGTCCATAAAAAAATGTAAACACGCTCGCTCCGCTCTGACTCTGATCTATATGATCCATGTGGTGAGCGTTGTTAATCTCAGAAACCGCTCTCTAGCGTGCGCCATGTGCTGTTTGAATTCTCCGCTGTAATCAAGGGCTGAATCCAAAATCACCCCTTATACCCTCAAATAGGGCATTATTTGAGGGGACAGTCATTTGTAGTGGTGTCCGAAACCATAGTGAACGTTATTGAGTGCACTCATTCAATCCCACATTGTACACTCAACGGCTGTCCGACTTCACGCACTCGTTTTCATTTACTCCTTCAAGTGAACTATCTTAGTGGATAACGTAGGGAATAGTGAATGAGGGTTTAGGGGGTGATTTCGCATTCAGCCATGCGATCTCAGCTGTGTCCTCACTATAGTGCAACAGTGAAAAGGGACCCCTCTCAAACAGTGTCGCGCTGCACCGCGTTATGCTATTTACCGAACGTTATGCTATTTAAGCAACATATACCAGTATTGCGATATAATCAAAATTCATACCATAACAAAAATAAACACCGGTATTCGGTATGAACCAGTATACCGCTGAGCACTAGTATTTATGTATATGTATATATATATATATATATATATATATAATTAAAGGTGCAGTGTGTAAATTTTAGTGGCATCTAGTGGTGAGGTTGTGAATTGCAATCACCCACCGCTCACCCCTCCCTTTCGAAGCACATAGTGAAGCTACAGTGGCCGACACAGAACAAGAATGTCGTCGTTGCAGAGAGCAGAGAGTGGCTAGCGCAGAAGTTTGTCTGTTTATGGCTACTGTAGAAACATGGCGGTGCAAAATGGTGACTTCACTGTAAGGGGACCCGTGGTGTTTGTAGATAGAAATGACTCATTCTAAGGTAATAAACACATAATGGTTCATTATGTAAGGTCTTTATACACCACTGAAAACATAGTTATGTATATCATATTGCATTTTTGACAATAGATCGTCATAAGTACTACACACTGCACTTTTAAATGTATAATATAAATATATGAAATTTGAATGGTCATGTCTTAAATTCTGATTTTGTTCATTTCAGTTCTGTGATGTCACTGTGATCAAATAGTCAGTGTTTTGATACTTTTCTCTTTTAATTCTTTTAATTCATGAAATGTAGAATTGAAATGTACTGTAAAACATGGTTTGCAGCTCTTTATCAAATTCGCCATATGTATATATTTTCCTCAGTGTGAAAACGCAGTATCAGAGATGATTAAAAATTAAAAGCCGTCGATGTCAAAACCTGATTTTCCCTGGAATGTAGATCATAGCAGAAAAGGAGAGTTTGCCACCCTCTGTGCGTGGGGGAGAGAGACTAGCGTAAGAAATTAAATAGCCTCTTAGATGGTTTGTTGACCCATTCCCCTTGGCATATAGACACATACTCATACATACTCCAGAAATGAAAATGAAAACCATCAATACAGCGATCGAGGGCAAACGTTGTTTTGCTGGTAATTCTGTGTAAGAATGTGTTTTTATTGATGTATCTGATTTGCAAAATAGTCTTTCCCTCGTAATGGTTTCCCAGCATTGGGTTTCGCCGCTGGATGAACGTGGGCATTGTGGGAGTGATTTAAACCGCGGGGCTAGACCCTCGTCCCTCAGGCTACGGACCTGATTGTCTGCAACTGCTCTGTGATTTACTTGCCAAATATGCAATCTCATCTAACCAGCTTGTTTTGCTCACAATATGTCACGAGGTTGAGTGAACTTTAACAAATCATTACTTTTTTCTCTCTCCCCCGTGTTCTCTTTTTCTTTCTCTACTCCTTTCTTTCTCTCTAGTTACATTGCTGGACACTATGTCTGCTCTGGGAGACCTTGGCTGGGAGGCCTACCCAGCTGAAGGGGTGAGTAACACAACCAATCAAAATCAAGACACAAACACACAAGCCCCCACAAACCTCTTTAATCAATTCTGACTCTTGCAACCAGCCAAAATGATGGTGCGTTTTGTCTCAGCGCTTGTTTTACACAAAATGTTTTGAAGCGTGCAAGAACAACTTTTTGTAAATTAAAATGAATCTGTGCTCTTGGGCTCCGACACACTTTTGAACCCCTCTAGCATATTTGTCCTATTTGAATCCCTCTTGCATATTTTTCCCTTTTTTTAATTTTTTATTAAAACATACTTTTTTTCCTTGAGCAGAACTCTAAATTATTAAGCCACATTTTTACTGCTCATTATAACGTTATGATGTCATCTTAAACATGACATCACTGATTTGACTATTGATTTTTTTTTCTTCTTGACAAAATGGAGTGCTGCAGGGAGGAAGGATTTTTGAATCGAAGCTTGTTTCCACCACAGAATAAAAAATAAATAAGGTAATTGCGACTTTTTCTCAGACAATTCTTACTTTTGAGTTCTGAGTTCATTTCTCAGAATTGCGAGATATAAACTCACAATTGTGAGAAAAAAAAAGTCTGATTTGCGACTTATCATGCAGTCTTTATTTCTCACAATTCTGAGAAAAAAATTCTGAATTGCGAGATGTGAACTCATAATTGTGAGATAAAAAGTCTCAGTTATCTTTTTTTTTATTTATTTTTTTTTATTCTGTGGCGGAAACAAGCTTCCATATTTTTGTAAGCCAGTCCAGTTAGAATCACACTGGTTCCTTTGACAAAAAGCCAGTAGGATTTTTTTCATTGGCTTTTAGATTATTACATAAAATTAGCTCTAATTCTTCAAGATAATCTGCAGCACTTCTTTTACAGAAAACGTTTTGAACTGTAGAGGGACAACTTTTCAAAAAAATATTTTTTCCCCTGCTAACAATTACTGGTAATCTTACATTGCATCTTACATGTGCTGGAATTGCATATGGTTAGACCCGACCTATGCATGTGTATGCATAGAGTGGATACAGCATACTTCGAGCCTATGGGAAAGGAAGGCTGTAAGCTCATTCTCTAGTTCTTATAAATAGGAGCCACTGTTTTTTGCACATGCAAATTGTAGGATGTGGTGTCAAGGTCATCTGTGAAGTCTAGTGAGCTTATACCCATTTTCAGCCAAGAGGCATTCATGTTCGGCTTAACACCAACTTACCCGGTCGCTTACTTCCAATTTATTTGAGGAAGACGTCAAGATTAAGAGTCTCTAAAGCAGGAACACAATCCCCTGTGCCAGAGAACAGAAGAAGGAGCTGTTCTGTCTTTTTTGATGCACCCAAAGTGGTCTAAAAATAATCGAGTTTGCAAAAACCATGGTGAGCTTAAAAGAAAATCAATCTTGGGGATTTCACAGCTGCCTTTTAAATGATTTAATAGAGACGTCAGGAACTAGATCAGATTGCCCGTGCCCCACACGCGTATCTACGTGTAGCAGCTAAATCTGGAGATGAACAGAAATTACAATTTATTTTAGTGCGACAGACAAGTACTCCTTCCCAGACCGAGAAATATTAGACTTGCATAACAGAGTATGGTGTTGCATAACAGGCTGATATGTTGTCAATAACCCAAACCCGCCACCTCTCCCTAAGAGAGCATGCGAATACTGAATGACATTTTGAATCAGTCGTGGAAGACAAAGCAAACGCTGCAGAGCAAGATCCTCAAAACAGATGCATCCTATAAACCAAACTAGATTTTTCATGTTTAATAGTCACAGTATTTCATTCAGGTCTCACACATTATATAGAGAAGATTAGCTTGTGTAAACGGCTTGGAGTGTTTGGATTTCTGTAGTGTGAGTGAGCATATCACCAGCTCCTCAGCATATGAATGGAGTGTCTACAGGGGACTGTTTCTCTAAGACTGCATTCCAATTTGCATACTATCTGTCCTACATAGTTTGCAGTATTGGAATTAGTGTGTTCTAGGGATGTATGATGTATCTGGACAATATCACTTATTGGCCAATTTTAGTGTTTTCTTTAACCCTTAAACACATACCTCGGGTCTTTAGTGACCCAGTTCGTCATTCACTACCCTCCTTCTCATTCATTTTTTAAAGTTAGACATCAACTTTCTTTGTATTCCTCAATCAATTCAATATAAACAATATAACAAGTAAATAAAATTATAAAAGAATGCCTATTTTCCCATTCCCATTCGCTAACGACCCAAGATGTGTAACAGAGTGTAAGTATATTTTTTTTCTGCACAACAATAATTGAATCTTTGATGACTGGATAAGTGCAATTCACCTTTATTCCACAAGGTGGCAATGTCTGACACACAATGATGTAGTGACACTTCACTTATAGTTACAGCAGGCAGAAAACAAAAGAATAGGAAGTATCATCAGCAAACCTTGAAAGTATCATCACAAACCTTGAAATGGCTCAGTCTGACTGCAGAGCTAGTACTGAGCGCAATCAAATATGAGTGTCACTGTGACTTGATGGTGAATCTGGTGAAGAAGCTGTCAGTGATCAAAAGATGTTGATGTTGAAAATGATAGTTTTGAGAGTATGTTTGAGATCACGTATATATGAGCCAGATGCTGAATATATCAGGAGATACAGATATGGGTCGCTAAAGACCCGAATATGTAATAATAATTGGTGAAACATTCATGCATTTAAGGGTTAACTGTGAATGCTTGTTTCTGACTTTTTTACATCATAGATTACATTTGCTATCGTCTAACGCTAACATAATTAAATAGATTTTGCACAATCACAACTAAGATCCACAAATGCCAGTAATTGTTTTTAATTAAAAATACTTTTTCTTTAGCAGAACTCAAAATTTATAATCCATATCTTTTACAGTACATTAATAATGACAGTCTAAAAATACTCAATTGTTTCAACCCATGTTTGGGTCAAATATGGACAACCGTTGGTTAAAATTTGAAAATATATTTTTTTTAAACAGTTGGGTTTGTCCATATTTGACCCAAACATGGGTTGAAACAACCCAACATTTTCGATGGAAAAGTCGATAAAACTCTCAGTGATCAACAAACGTTTATGATTCTTACACATTCTGTTCATCAAGATATTCTTCATAAATTACATTTCATGAATTTTAAAGCCTAAATAAATTGAAGTTTCAGGATAAACAGTTAAAAAACAAAAGAATATAAAATCAAAACTGCCAAATGTTACTGAATGAAATGTCCAACCCAGGGTGTTCCACATTCGTGTTGATAAAAAACAATGCATTAAGCTAATATATATCTCTTTTTTTTCTTTTTTTTTTTTTTTTTTTTTAAGCAATGCTCTTTCTTTTGATATATTGCATGCTCAGATATTCATGCAACAAAATATTCTATGGGCCATGGCATTTTTGTGAAAATTATCAAAAATGCTGGCACTGGCTGGGAACTTTAAAAAAAGGCGCTGTCGGGAAAGAGTTTTTTGTTGCTGGAATGAGAGATACTCCTACAGACAGCACTGTGAGAGTCTCTTCCAATTAGCCCGTTTCCACATTACATCTGTTAAACTCTTCAGAGAACATTCCCCCTCTTCTTGTACTGTTTACCTTAGATTCGGTGATAGTAGGAGTATCTTTGTTTTGCTGGTATTGCAGTTATTTAATGGGAGTGAACTGTAAGGCTAAATCAGGTCTCACAGCTGCGGCTTGCATTTCATACTTGGGGATTATCGCGGCGACCCGTGACCCACTGAACCCGCCAATGGTGCGCTGTTGTGGAGCGGCTCACAGGAAAGCCGACGTGTTCCCAAAGCAGCCGCTTCACCTCCGCTGGATATTTACCTTACTGACTCAATCGGCTGCCACTTGACCCTCACAGGTCAAGACTAATACAGCTTTCCCTGTCCCAGATGTGGAAGGTTTGTTTTGGATTGCCTCTCAAATAGCCATAGTCGTTTAGGCTATGTGTGCATGTCTGTTACTAAAATAGAAGGGAGCAATTCACCTAGAGTGATAGAAAACAGGTAGCCCTAATAACATGTCCTCCAAAAGGGGCCTTCTCCCCCCAAAAAACAGACGTTCTTTTAGGGATTTAAAGTCAATTGCATTTAAGTATCTTAAACTACCAGATGATTGTGGGTCTGCAATTAAGTTAAGCCAATGAAGGGCTAAGCAGTCCCCCTGATCTGACATACTTGCCTGGCTTCAAAGCGGTCAGAGCCTGTGAAGGGTGACTGGGGAATGGAGTTAAGGTATTTCAGAAGAGACTCTAGGGGAAGCGGCCAGCTGGAGACGCTAATTAACAAGACGCCCACGTCACACTTATGACCGCTACATTGATTGAGAGTGGCTAAGCTTTACCTCCTGTCCAAATAACCTGTTCTTTTCTTAACAATTGTGAGTGTGTGTTAAACTAGCTGTATGTAGGCGGATTTATGAACGTTTCGGTGTATGCATTTGCTAGAGGTTAGATCGAGGTTTAGTTCGCGAATATCAACTGCACATGGCCAATTTCCTTTGGATGGCTGTGCCCTATCATGGCAATGTGTAACTAAATTGTATATGTGCGTCTGGAGATCTGGGGTGTGTAACTCAACCCTTTAGACTTTTGTGTAACCACCCATCTGTGGTAAAATACTTCATGATTTCAGACAATGCATTTCCAAAGAAACTTTCCGAAGCAGTTGGGTTGAGACAGACTCTTGAAAATATATAAACAGAAAGGCATAAACCTGCCTTTATCCCTACATAAATATTCCTTCAAATGTCGTAATTATTGCACTCGAAGGGAAAGAACGTACCCAAGACGTTTAGTGGCTGTCACTTTGATCTGTAATGTCCACCCATTCCCACCAGTCAGCATATGGCTCAGTTTAAAGACAAACTGCTCAAACAATTGACCCTGAGCCTCGATCACTTTTTTTTTTTTAAGCTCTAAGCTAATGGCAATGTGTCATAAACGTTCTCATTGTCGCTATGACATCATGCCATGGCTAGCAAGTGATGTGCACTCCAGACTGTGCTGACGTATGGTATAAAATACTTGAAATGCTTGAATGCGCTGATGTGGAAAATGGCTCTTTTGGAGACATTCTGATGTACTCTGTCTCCTTGACCATTTGCTTAAATGTGCACCCATATTCACTGCCAATCAGTTTAAGGGTTGTTAAAGGATTAGTTCACCCAAAAATGAAAATGTTGTCATCATTTACTCACCTTTGTGTCATTCCAAACCCATTTGACTTCGTTTTTTTTTTTCCTTGGAACACGAAAGGAGATATTTTATATACTCATTGCGCTTTGCCATTATTGCGGACTGGAGCTTTTAAACTTAATAAGGAAAAGAAAGCACCATAAAAGTTTCAAATGATTTGCATGCTGTCTCAAGTCTCATGATAGCTTTGTATGATGAACAGATTAAAAGTTGTTATCTGATCTGTGATCTGTTAACTGTGTTAAATGGATCATTGAGTCAAATAATTCTGATTGGTTTTGTATGAACCTATACACTGAAAAGATCTGAATCAAAGATTTTGTTGTGTTTAAAAGACCAAGCACAGCCCTGACGTCTAGGCTAAAACCAAGCAAAATTTGGGCTAAACTAATATCCCAAGAATAGACTAGTCATCTAGAGCATGAACGTCAAAGAAATGAAACCAAACACCTTGTAATCACTGTTGACTTTGCTTACATGATGGAATATCATACATCTCGCAAGGTATTTTGGCAAAAATGACATGTAACCAAATTCAAGGTTATTTTGGCTAGAAGTGGGTTACTCATAGCTGGACTATATCGGGTCTACAGTTAACCGAGATGGTGAAATGATGGCTATTGCTTGCTGGGACATAGCTACTTTCTGTATCTCAGACATTAAGCCATTGTATGGCTTTAGGAAAATTGTAATATAGAGCACAAGTCATTACTGATCACTTTTATGATATGTGTATGGTGTTTTTGCATCCTTTTTGGACTTAAAAGCTCCAGTGTCCATTCACTGTAAATGGAAAAATCAGTGCATAACATACTCTCATTTTGTGTTCTACGGAAGAAAAAAGTCAAACTGGTTTGGAACAGCATGAGGGTGAGTAAAAGATGACTGAGTTTTTATTTTCAGGTGAACTAATCCTTCAAAAAAAAAAGCAGAGCTCTTTAAAAGCCATAACTTTCTGTGTCTGCAGTGGATTGCTCCCATCATGCACTGTTCAAGAAATCTTGAGCGGAAATGATGATGAATGCCTTGGAGTGGCAACTCAAGTGGTCAAGCAATGATTCCTGAATGCTTAGTATTTGAAGTCCTAGTACGTTACACGCTGATTGATCAGAAGCTCGAATGAATCACTAAGATCACTTAGGACTGAGCCGGTGGTCCTCCAGCTCATCTCCGCTGCAAATTATACAGAGAAGGAATAGAATTTATTGAAGCAAATCAGAATCTTTTTTTTTGAGAACCAGCCGTTCAAGAAATTGCCCACCCCTCTAAGACTCCCTGGATGGTTTATTTTCTCTCCCTTTAAGGAGTGAAATGTTACTTATGCATGAAGTGTTCCAAATGAAGGAACCTTAGACAAGTGGAAGCAGATGGCAAGAGATGATGGGAGACGAGTCCCTTACACATACTCTATCGCTGCCTATGCAACTGGAAACATATACACACAAACTAACTGAGGCATACTATGTGTTTCAAAAGTGTACATGCAATAGAAATAATACATAACAAATATTTGCATAGTATACATGCAAGATTTAAGCCCAGAGTTCAGGAACCTCACATATACAGTGTGATACCAAGCTGAATTGAAGCTTCTAAAATATAATGGATTTTTGCTTTAAAAAAAATAAAGCATTTTACAAATTTTTGCAACCATAACAGTTGTTCTGTCTTTTGCAGTGGGAGGAAATCAGTGTGATGGATGAGAGGAACACCCCCATGCGCTCCTACCAGGTGTGTAATGTGATGGAGGCTAATCAGAACAACTGGCTACGCACGCGTCATATCCCACGGGATGGAGCGCAGCGCGTCTACATCGAGATTAAGTTCACCCTGCGTGACTGCAACAGTCTGCCTGGAGTCCCTGGCACCTGCAAAGAAACTTTCAATATGTACTACTACGAGTCCAACAACCCCAACCTGTGGTTCATCAAGGAGAGCCAGTACATAAAGATCGACACTATCGCAGCCGACGAGAGCTTCACGCAGACAGACGTGGGCGATCGCGTCATGAAACTAAACACAGAAGTGAGGGACATCAGTAACTTGAGCAAGAAGGGTTTCTACCTGGCTTTCCAAGATGTTGGAGCCTGCATCGCTTTGGTGTCCCTGAGGGTCTTCTACAAGAAGTGTCCTCTTGCCGTTCTGAACTTGGCCCAGTTTCCCGACACGGTGACAGGGGGAGATTCGGCTTTGGTGGAGGTTAGGGGATCTTGTGTGAATGACTCTGAGGAGTTTGAGGCGCCGAGGATGTACTGCAGTGGAGATGGTGGATGGCTGGTGCCCATTGGACGCTGTGTCTGCAAGCCCGGCTTTGAAGAGAACAAGGAATACTGTCAGCGTGAGTTTTCTATGCAGCTTATTGTGTTCCTGTGTCGCCAACTTAAGATTTACAGTGGTGATAAAAAGTATTTAGACACTTCTGCACTCTCAAATTACACTTTAAAATGTAGCGATGCACATGGTAAATTGGGACACTTTTCCCAGTCATCTCAATGGCAGTTCCCCTATTGTTTGGTTATTGGCCAACACTAAGTTTTATTCTTTATTGGTTGATATTGGATATATTTAATTGTGCATGCATGCTCATTCCTACTATTTTACATTTAGATTACCTTTGCCATCATCTAAATCTCAAAATTAACACTAATAATTTAATAACACTGTTAAATGTAAACTTAAATGTAAAGGCTTAAATTTAGTTTTTTCATACTGTAGATTATACTATTGTGATGCCTTAATTCACTTAGTATTCACTAGCATTTAAAACAAATATTTTAGTTTTTAGTATTTTAATTTTTAATTTAGTCATCAAACGTGTGCAATCTTTCATTTAAATTAAAGGTACTTGAATATTTTCTTACAAAATGCAATGCCATTCATGTATTTTAAGTTTGCTACCGTGTCCAAATACTTTGAGGCCACTGTATAACAAAACCCAAATTTTTCTGACTTTATTAGGGGATTTATTGGTTAATATGGCATGTTCTGTTGTGATGAGACCCTTTGTTTGCTTCTGAAGTGAACGCGTATGTGTGTATTTGTGAGCAAATGCAAATAAGTTTGCAATGAAAGTAGCTGAGGGCTTCAGTGACTTATTCAGATTCACTCTATGCCTTGTTTCCCTGTGTTGGGGAAGGTAGTTGTGCTCCAGGATACAAATTATTGAGACATAGCATTCCAAAGACTGTTCTGTTTACTTGCACTGCAAATCCATAGGCCTCCAGCAGGCAGTCTTGCTTTTATTCAAGAGAGTGTGTGTGTGTGTGTGTGTGTGTGTGTGTGTGTGTGTGTGTGTGTGTGTGTGTGTGTGTGTGTGTGTGTGTGTGTGTGTGTGTGTGTTCGTTTAGATGAGTTTTCTCCCAAAAAAAAAAGCCTTTGTGATTCATTGGGTTAAAATTGTAACTATAAGGTACGAGTGCCCATGTGTCTAAATGGTGTTCAGCATTAAATAAATAAATTTTCATTAAAATATTGTTTTACTAAGCAAGTTCATTATTCAAATGCTATATGATACATTTTGGTATATTTTAGAACAGTTCGTTTTTTTTTTTTTTTTTTTGATCCGCTGGGATCAAACTAGCTTTACGTTATTCTTTTGCTGTTTTGATTTCTGCATAGCCTGCAAACACGTTGAAACATAAAAAAAGTAAATATCTATCAACCTACATCTCTCGCAGGTTCAAACCTCTTGTTGATTTAATTGCAGCTCTTCTGCAAACTCCTACTGATCTTTATTTATTTGCATGTAGCATCACTATGCAGTGTACTTTCTTTTATCAACTTTGAGATCTCAGACGGCTTTGGAAAGTGAAGTGGAACTGAGTAAAACATGATGGGCACCTGTGAGTGTAATTGTGGGGCTGTTGTTCTCTTTCTTTGTGCGTTTGGCTGCTTCCCATCTAATGGTTGCTGAGGGGCTTCATGTTGTTTGCTAATAGGCAGGCTAGAGCAACACAGAGGGACCTGCTGAGGAGCTAATGACAACACCTTCACGATGAAACTTTAACAGACTTCATACTGCTCACAAGCAGATATCATCTCCATTTTTCTGTATTAAATACATTGATTTTGTGCTTTTTTGCTCCGTTGCTATGGATTTTGTTTTAGTTAACTTAGTTTATGCTAACTTAAGGGTTAATGGTACTTCCTGATATTTGTGAATTAGAGTACACATCTACACATTCTGCATAATTCTGCAAGTGGCATCCAGTTAAAATAATTTAATTTATTTTTTGTGTAAAAATATCCACTAATATATTTTGGAATTCCGATCATTCAAGAAGGATTAATCAAGATATTCATATTTAAAATGTTGATATTGCATCCAGATCACATGAAAACATTCTGGGATAAAGTACCCTACATCGTTTTTCTCTGTTAGTTATTGCAGAAATACCAATATGGTATTCCATTTCAAACATTTCAATGTCCTCAAAATGCATTGAACTCAAAATTACATACAGTTGTTCAGTTGTACAGAAAAGTTTTGAAACTAAGGATGAGCCTGAAGTTGAATTCCAAATTCAGAAAGGCATGGAAAATGAATAACGATTGCTACAGAGCCCCTAAAGGGACATGGTTAGGCTTGCTGCGGTAGTCGATTACAGAACATCAGATTTCACTTATTAGGCAAAAAGAGTAGGGAGAGATGACTGACAGGATGATGGAGCAGGTTTTGGTGCGCAACAGACGCTGAGCGCCGTGTGCATGTGATCATCAAGTCCAAGTGTTCCATTTGTGACCCTGGACCACAAAACCAGTCATACGGGTACATTTTTGGAAATTGAGATTTATACATAATCCAAACGCTGAATAAATAAGCTTTCCATTGATGTATTGTTTTGTTTGGATATTTGGCCGGTATACAACTATTTGAAAATCTGGAATCTGAGGGTCAAAAAAATCTGATTATTGAAAAAAAAATTGCCTTTAAAGTTGTTCAAATGAAGTCCTACTACTAATAATACTACATATTACTACTAATAATAATTTTTTATATATTTACGGTAAGAAATTTACAAAATATCTTCATGGAACAAAATCTTGACTTAATATCCTAATGATTTTTGGCATAAAAAAATCAATAATTTTGACCCATACAATGTATTGTTGGCTATTGCCACAAATATATCCGTGGGACTTATGACTGGTTTTGTTATCCAGGGTCACATTTGTCATTTTAGGTTTCAGAAGGGTGCTCGCGAACACCCGCTTTGTGGTCAATATGCGCACTGAGCAAGCGGTCACTGTGGCGTTATATCGCAAGTGTTTAGGGTGCCATTTGGGACAGGGCCTGTCCCTACGTGTGATCGCAAATTTGAAATGTGAAAGTAAGTAGTAAGTAGCGATGCCCACAAACTTTATAATTGTGAAAAAATGCAAAAGCATCAAAATATTTTTTTTTTCTTCACCATGTCCCTTAGGGTCTCTGTAGAATCCGTTATACCTTTCCGAATTCGGCTTTGGGCACATCCCTATTTGAAACCTCCCCTCCTTCTCATGAAGCAGGTCAAGGAATGGTCACTCTTTGCAAAATAATCTTATCAGAACGTGCCAGTGTAATGAATTGCTTTCTGCCGGTCAATTAACCTTATTCAAGACAAAGCTAGCTGTATCTTTTCCGGTCGAATCATTCAATCAATCATGCTAGAGGTCAGTGGAAAAGAGAAATAAGAACTCACCGAAGGCCTTGCTAACAGGGCGCAAGACTCAATAAATAGAGATTGACCGTGTTGAGCTATTTCTCAGTGTGGTGGTCCACAGGCCAGCATGACGAAATGGCTAATCATGGAGGTCTATTGGCAGCGCAAGGCCAGAGGTTGCCTAATATATGGCCTTATCCTTCATCTCAGGCAGTGAATTATAGCTAGATGTGTGTGGGTATGTGTAAGCACAGGCTTTTTTATTTTCACCACAGTAACTGCATTAGACATCAGGCCGGCAGATGGCTTTTCATATTTAGTACATGAGTTATCCCTGTAAGCTCTGATTATATTGAGGATTTGTGAATGATCCTCCATCTGCTGACATGCTCTCTAGAAATGGTTTCTGCTAGTAGTACAATAGCTGCCTTGGAGACCACACGGTTGTTTAATCGACAGGTAGACAACTCACAGATATTGGAAAGCTTAGCATGGGATTAGGAATCACGGATCTATTGCTTTGTGCCATAGGCCACTTTGGGTTAGTGTGGAGCCTTATTATTGTGGTGGGAGATAATTGTCCACGATAGAGCAGCATAATTAGAAACTCAAATCATTTTCAGTACTGAATTTTTTTTTTTTAAAGTCCACACTGATATGTTTTTGTTTGAAAACACATCTTTTTCTCCAGTTTGACCTTCCATCAACACTGAGACTGCATTTTTGTCGTGCAAAAATTGAGCTTTTTGAAAACGCTTTCCCAAGTGGATACATTTGAAAATACTGTTTTGGCATTATGGTTGAGGACTGAGGAAAAAAGGTATTTCAAACGATGATGCATTTTTAGTCATGTGACGTATATTGAACCGAAAGATATGCATGTCTATACTGCTATTGTGCCAGTTATGTGCTATTCACTTTCACACTGTTGCTAAAGATGTGTTACTTTGTACACTCTTCATATCACAGTCCTGCAAATATAAAAAAAAAAAAAAATTTACTTGTACATGTCCTGTGGCAAAACACGAGAGCAGTTGCGTTTTAGACCAAACATATAATGATGAATGAGTGCGACCTGGACGGATCAGTCAATGGTGAGATACTGTATTTTGTTAAATAAAATGATCCTGCCAGAAGAAGAGCATGATAACTTTATTATGTCTGTTCCGTCTGTATCATCTCAGTGAGCTTTTACACATGCACAGTAAAGCGAATTGTGCATTTTCTGAAGTTTCAGTGTAGATGAGAAACTTTTAGAAAATGCTAGAAAACCAGCGTTTTGGCACGAAAATGCCACTTTGAAATGTATCCAGATAAATGTAGACGTTGCCTTAAAATTCAGTCATTATTTACTCATGTTGTTTTGCATAAGTTTGACAAAAATAACTGATAAAGTGTCATTCAAGCACAAAAAATAATATTGGTAACTATATATATATATATATATATATATATATATATATATATATATATATATATATATATATATATATATATATATATATATATATATATATATATAATAAGAGTTGAAGTCCATCTGACATTTTTCTTTAAAATAAGCATTTTTGTCAGGCTTTCATGTATAGGTTTCTACCTAAGTACCGGTACTTCTGAATGGGCTGAGGATGGGATTTAGTGGGTTTGAAGAGAAAGTATGTTAAGAACGTATACTATATGCGGAGAGCATTCACTCAGTATCGTTATCTCATTTTTGAGGCTTTTGCATCTGAACTCTTCATACATATATATATATATATATATATATATATATATATATATATATATATATATATATATATATAATTTTATTCATCAAGAGTGCATTGAATTGATCTAAAGTGACAGTAAAGTAAAATGTTCTATTTCAAGTAAATTATTTGATTCTTTGAATAAATTCATGATTTCCACTAAAATTATTAAGCAGCACACCCGTTTTTAACATATTTTAGCATATTATAATGACTTCTGTAGGATCATGTGACACTGAAGACTGGAGTAATGTCTTCTGAAAATTCAGCTTTGGAAAAAATACATTTTAAAATATATTAAAATAGAAAACATTTGTTTTAAATTGTAATTTGTAATATTACTGTTTTTACTGTTTTGGTCAAATAAATGCAGCCTAAGTGAGCATAATAGATTTCATTCAAAAACGTTAAAAAGGAGACTAATATGTACTAATATATCTGAAAATTCCCTCCGCATTAGCTCTTAAATCTCATTTGTTTGTGTGTTTTCAAATATATCACAGAGACGCAGCTCAAGTTTGAATATGCAGGAATTTAAATGAGATTATTAGCAAACAATGACTTAAATTTCAGTTTTTTTGCTTGTTAATTTTCGTTGTATGGAAAAGAGTAGTATAAGCATTCTGCTAAACATCTCCTTTTTTGTGCCACAGAAGAAAGAAACTCATACAGGTTTGGAATGCCATTGAGGGTGCGTAAATGATGACAGTCTTCATTTTTTGGGTAAACTAAGCAATTAGGTGTGTGGGCAAGGATATTTGGAGTATTTAGAGAGCAGTGGGAGTGAAAAGATTGCAGTGTGAAATTCAGGGGTATTCACAGTTTGTTGGTTGTAGGCCAAGGTGAAATGTGTATTCACCTAAACGGCAAGCTATTTGATTGTTTTCGAGAACTTGAGTGCTGGCTAAATTTGGAAAAATTGCTTGACTAATGCCCACATGGGCAGTTGTGTTACCTCTTCTGTACCGTTAGTACAGAAATGCTTTGAGCTGCTGATATTCTCAATGAGTCAGTGAAAGCAAAAAGGGTTTGTTTCTCACACTTTCTCCTGTGTTTATGCCCAGGAGAGCCGAATCCACTCTCTCCTCTGAGCCAGCGCTCAGCAAACAAAAGGTCAGAGCCCTTGGAAAAGCGTGTCAGCTGCGCTGAATAGCCTCCGTGGTGAAACTGTCAGCAGGCTAATGTATTAAAATTAGGCTTTTTTGCTTGTCTTCTTTATGCAAGGAAGGTGCTAATGGACTCATTAGCCTGGCCCGCTCTGCCTCTGAAATGGCAGCCAGTTCTAATTACTGACATTTTCCATAGTGCTGTTTTTGTAATATCCGTGTTTTTCTTCAGCTGTTCCGTGGTTGAGTTTCGGTAATGGTCACCCCTCCTTCCCGACGCAGGCTCTAGCGACGCTCAGAGACCACTCAGGAGATGAGACTGCTGGTCCATGTTTAAATATTCATTAGGACTCATGGATCCAACTGTCTCTGAGAAACGTGAATAAAAAAGGCTAAGTGCTTTCATTTAAAAAAGGCAACAAATAATGGAAAATGATGACATTCAATTAGGCTTGGCTACATGCTGCCCGTCAACGCTTCTCATTTGGAAATCAGCAAGGAAGTCCATTTGAATGCTGATCAGCGTATGTTTGTTCAAGTCTGCGGTTTTTGACAGCCATGCATAAATGTGTTTTAAAAGGTGCAAGCGTGTGTTTGTTTGAACCGTGTTGTCCTCTGTCCCGCGGCAGCGAGGCAGGGTAGAACATGCGTACATTTCCATAGAGACCTCTGGATGTAGCACATTCCCTCTATGGTTTTCTCAGATGACGCATATGGTGTTGTTTATGAAATATTAATAACCTTGTAGCCATTTTAAAAGTTTTTCATGCAATTTTTTGGGTATAGTGACATTTATCAGAAATATGGCATGTCTGTGTACGTGGCTGGTGAGTAGATTGTGATATAGGGCACTGCCACACTTTCAGCAGCCGCTATATCGAGCAGAACTACATCAAATTATACTGCCTGCTTTAGTTTCGGATGATTAAATAAAGGTTTTATTATAATTGTTTAAATCACTTTGTATCATTTTGAAGTAACGGAACACTTAAAAATAAAAATGTGGTCATTATTACCTCACCCTCATGCTAATTCAAACCTGTATGACTAAAAAAATAATATATGGGTCATTCTTTTTCTATTAACTTACAATAAATCAGGACTAGAGCTCCAAAATGCATCATAAAATAGGCAGTATGATGCAATATTCCAAAACTTCTGAAGTCATGCAGTAGCTTTGAGTGAAGGTTTATGCCATTATTTAATGAGTCAGTGAGTTGAATTCAAGAACTGAATCAGTTTGTGAGCTGATTGTTTAAAAAGACTTCTCGTTCACAGTTCACAACTAGACAAGTATCATAGAATTTCAGTAAATAATGACTTTTGTTTCTCACGCAAAGCTAGAGAGCAGTTCGGAACACTTTCATGATGCATTTAAAGGTGCACTGTGTAAATTTTAGCGGCATCTAGCGGTGAGGTTGCGAATTGCAACCGTCCACCGCTCACCCCTCCCTTTCGAAGCACAGAGAAGCTACAGTGGCCGACACAGGACAAAGATGTCGCCGACAGCAGAGAGTAGCTAGTGCTCTGTAGAGCAATTTGTCCATTTAGGGCTACTGTAGAAACATGGCTTACATTACTTCACTGTAAGGGGTGTATGTAGATAGAAATGGCTTATTTTAAGGTAATAAAAACATAACGGTTCATTATGTCTTTATACTCCACTGAAAACATAGTTATGTATATCATATTGCATTTCTGTCAATATATCCTCATAAATATTACACACTGCACCATTAAGGTGTTTTTGGTATTACTGAAGCTTGAAAACCTCAGTCCTCATTCACTTTCATTATATTGAAAGGAGTAGACAGAAAATTCATGAGGAGGATTTTAAATGGTGATTTTGAATGATATGGGGTTGAGTAAAGAATGACACAATTAAAATTTATGGGTGAACTATCCCTTTAAATAGATGGTATGATAATTCGTCAGCAGTTTTACCAGGGATGTAAGACAGCAGGTTATCATTTACTAAAGCCAGCTTAACATACCTTGAATGCTGTTTTTATTATTGATTCCTTAATGCATATTTAATGCTAGATCGGATGTGGAATTTAGTGATTTGAATCGGCTGAAATATACTGAGATGCACTTAATGAGTTTACTGTAAATCTGTCATCATTCTTACCAGAACGGCCCATATCCTGAAGTTCTTGTCAACCAAGGCGTTGATTTTTTTTTCTTAGTGGTTCGACCTGTGTGCTTTTTTTACGTACGTGGCATTATGAAATGGGCTCTGGTCCATAACCTTCACACCCTTGTAGGTAATTAACATGCTCGGGCTGTGTCTTTAGTCTCACGAGAGCTCTCATTAGCACAGTCCTCTTTCAGTGGGCTTCATTCACAGCGTTGGGGGTCATTCACAGCGATCTGATAAGAGCCGCCTGTTCTCAGGTCGGTTATTGTGTTGCTGTTGCCTGCTCTTATCAGCTGGATGAATAAGGCTGTTACTCTCTTGGTTTGAAGTGTTTAGGATGGGTAGACGAGGCTTATTTCTGTTGAGCTCTCATTGCCTACATGAATAGAAAAGTGGCCATTTGTCTCTGCATTATGTCATGTTGAAGGTAATCTCATAGAGCCAGACTTCTGAATATCAACAGTCTGTGCCATATATCAGTACTGTACTGGTCATCGGCTGATTTTAATTGAACATTTATTTGTATTAGTTGATACTGAATATCTAACTGAGCATTCTCTTTTTTTCCCCATTCTTTAGATTACCTTTGCCTTCATCTAATAATTTACTAAAACTGTTAAAGGTGCTGTATGTAAGTTTTTGACTGTACTAAAACATAATAATACCATAATATGTTTGCAGATATTTAGGAAATATGCTGTTCACATACTCGTTTCTCCAAAAAACATCTCTATGCGACCATCTCTATGGTCTATGCGATTACGCGCGTTTATCCAATAGTATTTCGACACCACAGTTTGCCAGTTGATGGAAAACACAGCGTATTGCCAGCAAACAAACTGGGTCAGAGATTGCAGATTCTACCCAAACTAAAATGCCTTAGCAGCCATCTAAAAATCTCTATGAATGGAAGCACATTAAAACGTGGATAAATCAACTCATCAACTTATAGTGTGTAAGTCTCCTCACCTTCCATTGTCAATTGCGCTCGTTCCTGTTGCCTGTCCTTAAACTGGCAACCCGTGTGAGCTTCGAGTCTGAGGAGAAGGGAGCAGGGGCAGGGCAAACAATATTTTGAATCTGGACTGTAGTACCCATTTCAACCACTAGCTGTCATTCTTTCATACAGCACCTTTAAATGTAATCTTAGCAACATGAATATCCATTTTTCTTACTGTACATTATAATGTTATGATGCCTAAATTCTCCTAGCATTTAAAATGATTGATTTTGGTTTTTAGTGTTTTATTTTTAATTTATCTAATTTATTTTGTCAAAAGGATATAGATTTTTAAGATCAGTTGTTTATCGATGACCAGCCATAACAAAACAAAAAAAATAAATAATAATAATTAATAATTGTTGGCTTATGGCCAGAATTTTGGAATATCTAATTATAACAGAACAAAATAATAGAAAATGAAACATTGTGATGCTAAAGGAGTATGAAATATATCAGATTATGTGCTAATTCTAGGTCATTAATTAAATTAGCAAAAATGTAAAACTCAAGCTTCAATTCAATGAAGTTCCAGCTGGAAGATTTTCAGCAAGAAAAGCAAGTGTTGTACTGAATCAAACCTTTCCACCCAGATTCCCAGAAATTGCATAAAACCAACCAGTCAGATTGAGGCTTGGTGTTTTGAAAAAGCTCTTGCATCAGATGATTGGTGAAACTACTTTGCAGAAAACCACAATGAGATGTTTTTTAGCTGGGTAGATATATTTATAATGAATGTTTTGGGCTGTTCCTGTGTACGATTTTTAGATTCTGTCAAATGTCACTTGTGTTTGTTTCTATTTTGACACAAGGCTGTGTATTTATAAGATACAGTCAGTGTGTTATATGCAGACTTCCATGTTACCCAAGGTACTGATGTCGGATAGTGTCTCACTGATTAAACAGAATAACTGACTTGTACAAGTCCCTGTGCGCTGTGTAGATTTCATCCATCCTTTCTTTCTCTCTAAGTAACCCTACACGTCCATGGCAAAAAATATCCTGATGTGTACTGTCACAGGGATTATATCATTATGAAATTGAGATTTGCTGTCAAAACACACCACTGGATACCTATCCTCAATTGCACTCATTGCACACTGTTTTGGTTCTGTCTCTTCCTCTCTTTCTTTTTTCTATCACGTCTTTGAGTTGATGGTTTTTTTTTTCCTCCGTCTCTCTACCTGACCCCTGGAGGCCTGAAGCAGGCCATTCATGCTGTCTGCGTCTGCCACAACCAATTACAGTTCCAGCAGAGACCAGAGCAGCCCAGACACCTGTCATCTTCCACTCCTCTGTCCAGGAACCCAATATACTTTCTCTCTCCACTGACTCCCTCTAACTCCTCTATGACGTTGGCCGATCGCTCCTACTTAGACTCTTTCATTCCTTCTCTTCAGTTGGCATATTTAATTCCTCTCTGTTCCATTCTTATGCCCTTCAGTAAGTCTTGCTGTCTTAAACTCTTTTGGAAACTACGTCATTATTTATTTTTTGATCGTGCAGGATCCAGGAAAATTAATGGTATCAACGTGATACTTGAAAACGGGTGAACAGGTTAGACCGGTGAACAGGTCATATTGTGATATCAGGATCAAATCACAATCTTTATTTTTGATATGATGATTAAATGTGAAGCATGACAAATAGAGCAATTCTGCATTCAGGTCATGTCAGAATAACCACATTTACAATATGTTTTATCTACCAGTGGGGAAACTCTTTTTTTTTATTCAGATTTTCTGAGTTATGTTAGTGTCAATAAAAATTGGCACTAATTTTGAATGTGTGTTATAGAATTTGACTACACAATTTAGTTTGTGGGCATAACTTTGTACTGTACAACCCAGGCTCATTGGAAGAACATGCCTGTGGCAACGTTTTTGCAAAAATGCGACACTTTCAAAGTGAAATGCCCAGTGAGTGGCACTAAAAGCAAGTTCAGTTTTATCTGAAACAGATGAATGTGAATCTGGCAATGTTTTATTACTTTGGATGTTGTACATATCACGACAGTTCTGAATTGAAATGTCCAGTAAGTGGTGCTAAAAGGTTAATGCTATATCGTGTTTGAAAATAACGTACCACCTACACCAAACCCTAACAATTCCCGACTCCGAGAGTGTTAACAGAAGCAAACGTGATCTAAAAACACATTTGCTAAAGCAATCATGCCAGTTTTTGTTTGCTTTTACGAGTCTTTGAGCTCTTTTATCGTGACACGTGTAATGTTGTACAATGTGACCTACCGAGCAAGTCTGCTATGGAGCTGGTTTTGTGATGCAAATGTCAAAATGTATTAGTTTACAAATGATGCAGTATGGTAAAAGTGTTTAGAGGTCATAACATTGTATTGTACAAGGAGCTGGGTGAAAATAAGTATTTATTAATAGAAAATTTGCCCCTGTAGTCATAATTTTGTGTGAAAAGGAATAAAAGTTTTACTGCCGCTATAGTGTTCATCTCAAATGGAAACTGCAGTGATTTGTATGTATTGGTACGTTTTTTGAGTTTTGTAAAAATATACGTCTTTTCAATGAGCCTGTGTTGAAAAAAATAGCTATAAAACTAGTCATGTAACTGGTTTTTACATCCTTTGCACACCGAATTTGCTTCAGCAGTGCTAAAAAGCCTTGAGTTTTTTGATAGGAGTTGAAAAAGAGAGAGAAATACTAAATCCCCTAGTGCGTCCGTCCATTTATTCAGATCAAAACCACATGAAGATGTGTCACTTCATATTTACGATTTCTGAACTCAAGTAGAAACTTCCTAGGGTGACTTAGAGACAGCATACACTGTAAAAAGAAGTGTATGAATATTAAATATTATTTATTATAATATATTTAATATGACTGAATCAACCTGATTACATTAGGTTATACATCTAAAAAAAAAAACATTTTACGGTTAGACTTCTTTATAATGTAATGCTCCTCTGAGGAGATCTCTGGGGTATGTAGTGTCCTAACATTTCTGGCTGGGTTCAGCAGCAGACACTGGGTCAGTTTGCTGCAGATTCGCTAGATCTTTCTGTGTCGTAGAAGTTACAGCAGAAAACAGATTCTGGCCGCTGGTGAAAGTGCGTCCTGGCTGATTGCCTGTGGGTCTCTCTTAGAAGCGATTAAGACCAGGTTGATTTGATTTCACAGTAGGGAAAGTGGGTCATGGCTCTCAGTATTAAAAAAGCTGGTGAAGCTGGTCAACCAGCATCTTATTTGACAAAGTTGCTTAACTGAGGAACTTTAAAACTGTTAGTTTAAAGTCTGTTGACGACACCAGCATCCAAAGACATATACTGTGCAACCACCAATGTTGTTCTTTTCAGAAGGGAGGACAGACTAAGACAAAGATAAATTCTTCAGCCTTTCCTCTTTTTTGTTTCTCTGCTCTCTTTAGTGTATTTTTGATTCCAAAAAGTATTTGGACACTGTCTGGATGTCAAACATTAGTGGATTATGTCCGTAGTTCATGTGATGAACGACACCTGTGGTTACTCTGCTTGGAGATCTGTGTGAACTGTGTGACTTCATACATCCACTAAAAATCATAAGTCATAGTTAGTTCTGAGAAATACGATAGGTCTAGCATGATTTGGTTGCCAATTATGTTAATTCAGTGACACGCATGCAAATGTATACTTTGTAACCATAGCTAAGTGTCGAAATATTTTTGAGCAGAGGGTCCGCAGGTCTGAGACTACACTGACTGAATCTTTGAACAATTTAAAACAAGGACAAAATGTACGCAAACTGAATAAAACATTTAAGATTCGGCACTATTTGCTGTTTATATATGTAATAATACAAAATTAATATTTTAAATATAAATATAACAACATGACAAACATGTATTTTACTAAATTGTATTAGTAACAGTCTATTAGATTATACATTTAATGTATTCTGACTACTTATTAATATTAAGTATTATTAAGTATAATTTTTTCACCCTTTTTCACTACTGAACCTGAGTAGGATTATTTTGTACCATAAAATAACTTAATTAAATAAATAAAAAGTAATTATTTTAAAAAAAAAAAAAGAGGAAAAAATGGCATTGATTTTCATTGGAAGTTCGTGGAATGAAATATCCAACAAATTAGCCATAATTTATTTTAAATTACCTTGAAGGGCCATCATTTATTTTAAAATGTTTTATGGATTTCACCTCTGCAAAGTATTACCAAAATTCTGTAACTGTCTTAAAAAGTAATACATAGGTCTGTTATATCTTTGTCTCAGTATGTCCTCAATGAAGTTTTGATTGAATCTCTCAGAGGGGAATGACTCTTTGTACCTCATAAGAAAAACAGACTTCATATTTTAAAAGAGAGCTCTATGTGATATGTGAACTCATGGTGATATATGAACATGTTAGAAGTTAAAACAGATGTTATGAAAGGTTTTTCTTTAGTCCTGCAAAACACATTTTAATCTTTTGGGGGCATTTTTAATCGTCTTTTGGCAGATTATGTTCAAATAACCCCTCTTCCTCTCACCAGCGTGTCCTGTCATATATCAGAGATTGTGTGCGTGTGTGTTAAACCTGTATGTGTGGCAGTGTGAAGCAGCAGTCAGTCAAGACCCACCTGATCCCTGTTAAGTTCATCTGAAACAGCGGAGGATCTTTGAAGGTCAAGTGTTCCCTGAGCAGCTACATTATTCCTGAGCTCTCTCTCGTTCTTTCTTTCTTTCCTGTGGTAGAGGGTCAGTCAGAAGTCTGAGACCTCTCGCTGAAAGAGAGCTCTTGAAGCTCTGTGTGCACATAGGGGCAATTTTACCTCATGCCAGATGTTTTGTAAGGGGGACTGATGGGTGATGTGGAACGACTCCTTGAATAACAATCTGGGGGCCGTTGGCAGCCCCCCTTTGCTCACATCTTCACAAAGCTTCAGTGTTACTCACTTCTGGCCTCAAATACACAGCTGCACCTCATTTTCAGACTACATCACCCTCTCTTCCTCCTCCTCCTCCTCTTATTCTCTCAGACTCTGAGCAAGTGAAATGAATAACATTTATTCCCCAGTATTTCAAGTCTAGGGGAAAACAAGGCCAAAGAATGCACGTAGCAGTAAATGGAAGTACAGTTGGAAAATCTAAGGTCCAAATATAGATCACCTTTTCCCCCATGGGACGATGCAGCCGTAATAGTTGTGCAGAACACCACGGTTACATTCATAACTCAATACATATTTTTGCTGTAATTGGGGACATCAGAGCTCATCTTTGCTTCTATAGTGTAATATTAAGGATTGTTATGATCTAGTGATACACACACACACACACATACACACACCAGCACCAAAATGCAAATGATTTTGTAAGGTCAACATAAATCACTGGTCGCAGCTCATTTTACTTTCGTAATCTGATATATTTTCAAGTGAAATGGGAAAACAATGCAGAGCAGGACTTTTTTATTATTTTATCGGTGAAGGAGATGAAAAACAAGACAAAATCACCTGAAAAGGAAAGTCATTTCAGAGAATTTCTGGCTCGCAGTCTCCACTCTAATTCATCCCAAAGGTGTTCTGTCCGGGTGAGGTCAGGACTCTGTGCAGGCCAGTCAAGTTCTTCCACACCAAACTCCATGTCTTTATGGACCTTGCTTTGTGCACTGGTGTGAAGTCATGTTGGAACAGGAAGGGGCCTGTTCCAACATCCCCAAACTGTTCCCACAAATTTTATGAGCATTAAATTGTCCAAAATGTCTTGGTATACTGAAGCATTAAGAGTTCCTTTCACTGGAACTAAGGGGCCAAGCCCAACCCCTGAAAACAACCCCACACCATAATCCCCCCTCCACCAAACTTTACACTTGGAACAATGCAGTTAGGTAAGTACTGTTCTCCTGGCCAGACAGACAGAGAAGCGTGATTCGTCACTCCAGAGAACACGTCTCCACTGCTCTAGAGTCCAGTGGCGGTGTGCTTTACACCACTGCATCCGACGCTTTGCATTGCACTTAGTGATGAAAGTTGGATGCAGTTGCTCGGCCAAGGAAACCCATTCCATTAAGCTCTCTACGCACTGTTCTTGAGCTAATCTGAAGGCCACACAAAGTTTGGAGGTCTGTAGCTATTGACTGCAGAAAGTTGGCGACTTCTGCGCACGGTACGCCTATCCCCCTCGTGGCTGAGTTGCTGTTGTTACCAATTTGTTCCACTTTGTTATAATACCACTAACAGTTAACCAACTAATACCAACCAATCGATTATCAAAATAATTGTTAGATACAGCCTTAGTGGGATTACAGAAGAGAAGAGATGAGCTGAGAGGGACAGAGGTGAAAAAAGGATGGGAATATTGGAGAGTCAGAGTTAAACATAAATTGGGTTGCCTGTTGGGAGGCAGCTGCCTTATTCCTGTAGGAAATGGAGAATTGACTCCTCTGATCCGTGGCGATAAATTCCAGATGTGTTTGAATGTTGTCAGACCGACGGCCGTGTCCGCGTTGACCTCTGTGCTGACAACACCAATCACAGCCCTGAGAATTGGCGGCTGCTGTACAAACGAGGCCCACTGTGGTGCTATGGTATCAATAATGCAAAGGCTCCGGTGCTTTCGCCTGCAGTCTGTTTCTCTCATAACCCAATTTGCACCTTAGATCCTTACTTTGCCTTCCTGGCGGCTGCAACCTTTTGTCCTTTGTGAAGTGTGGTTGCTCTCAACCTGCTCAGACATTGTCACTCTGGCACTTAAGTTCAAGGACGCAGAGTATCACAAAAGAAAAGCTTACTGTAAGCCATACAGGGCAGGTTTTTCATCTTCCATCATCTTCTGTGCTTTTGAGTGTCTGACACTGCTGACATGTCTGTTGTTAAATAGATTGTACTATTGTTCTATTATCAAACCAACATCATACATGTAACATGCTTGAACATTTTTGTGTGTGTTCCTTAAAATGTGGTCATGGAAGGAACAGAGCATGTGATATAAGATACGTGCATGTGTGATGTATTGGAGAGTGCAAGCAAGGTGATAAGTATCGCTCTGAATTGATTAATCTGTCAGAGGAGGTAAAGATCTGCACCTGCTTCATCAAGCAGCGCTTCACTCCCACAGATTTATAACAGCCACCCACCCCCTCTGCCTGCCACCACACCACAGGAAAACCGACTCAGCAACCCTTCCGGAAACAATGGTTTCCGGCCATTTGCTGTATGAGCAGTATAAGGAATATTTGTGTGTATTTTCATGCTGCGTTTGGCTGGTCTCCTATTCTCGCCAGACTTTTGCAGAGTCACTTTGCAGAACAATCAGCTACCTATAATTTGAGTTAAATCATTTAATTTTTATGTGATATTTAGAGGCCGGCAATTCTGAATTCAGTGACATCACCTTAATAGACTGGTTTGACATAAATCACATGTCTGTGAGGGATTGCACAGAAAACACATTAGCTGTAAACACATGTACATTTTGTTAGTAGTGTACCAAAGTAATAGTAATAGCTATGTATTTTTGGAAGAAAAAAATATTTGATCAAAAATACAGTAAACTTCAGTGTCACATATTCCTTCAGAAATCATTCTAATATGCTGATTTGGTACTCAAGAAACATCTTATCAATGTTGAAAACAGTTGTGCTGCTATTTTTGTGATAACCGTAATGCATCATTTCAGGATTCTGAAATTCTGTTCAAAAGAACATAATTTATTCAAAATAGACATTTGGAACATTATAATGTCACTTTGTATCAATTTAATGCATCCTTGCTGAATAAAATTATTAATTTATTCCCAAAAACAAACAAACAACAATCAGTAGTGTATGTAACAATTATTTCACAGATTTTAAACACACGAGGGGGCAAATGACTTTTTGCTGTATGTTAATTCATGATGATTGAAATAGTGAAATGGCCTTAAACAATTACTAAATAAACTGCAAAATGTTAAGTTCTCTAATGCACGGATTGATTCTGGCAGCATTGCACTATTCGCTTGTTAGCTAGCAAAGTCCAAAGTGGCTCTAAAACTTAACATTATACGTCAGTTGTCCGGTAACCTTTATATGAATGGATGGATTTGAGAATGCGCTATGGTTTAGTGCGAATATCTTGTCTGATGTGCTGCATGTTTTGGAGTACAGCATCAAGTTTCGCAGTAAATGTTTTTCTGCAAGTGCTATATCGTCCCCTTGGAATGATAAGTTTATACATTTTGGAAGTTCTTATTTAGAAAATAAAAAGGTTCTTTCTACACAGTCGAATGGAATGCAAAAAAAACCCAAAAAAACATTTAAAGTTTGAAAGAAATCAACATTTCTTGTTTTTAAAAGAAGTCTCTTCTGCTCACCAAGGCTACATTTATTTGATCAAAAATACAGTAAAAACTGTAATATTGTAAAATGTTATAATGTAAATCAGCTGTTCACTATGTGAAGATATAGTAAAGTGTAATATTCCTGTGATCAAAGCTTCATTTATCATCATTACTCCAGTCTTCAGTGTCACATGATCCTGTAATGATAGGCAAGGAGAGGGAATCAGTTGCAGGGTAAAGTTTATTTAAACTGAAGTAAATACAGATAACCGAAGAATCTTGTAGCAGGATAGCAGTAAGAGTCACTGTGCAGCGTAACAAAGGCAGGCAGGATGAAGAGGTGCGATCCGCAGGCCTGGATAGAAACTCAATGGTGGCGGGGAAGCTTGGGAAGGGGAGAAAACAGGAAACAGAGCCAGGTCCCAGAGAAACTCGAGAAGGACGATAAATGGTGCAGCGTCTTGATGGTAGCAGTTGATGAAGCGCAGGGACTCAGACCAGGCAGACAGGTGAGCTGGGGAGACAAAATAAAAGGGGAAAAAACAGGGACAAGCAAAAGCTAAACGAGAAGGCAGCAACAAAGAAAAAGACTAGGAAAGAAAAGGGAAAAACTAGCTAAAGGGAAAACCCAAGAAACAAATGCGAGGAAAATAAACACTGCCTAAGATCAGACACAAACCAGAGCTAGGATAAGCAAGAACTGCTAGAAAGCACAAGAGCTGGGAGCCAGGGTGAACTGAAGAACAGCAATACGATCTGGCACAGGACAGAGAGTGAGAGGGAAATATAAAGGGTGACAACCGAACAAGGAACAGGTGTGAGCCATGAGTGTAACGAGGTAACAAGGGGATGGGGAAAACAAGGCACATGACACAACAGCAAAGAGATCAAGACAAACACCAACAACTAGACAGGCACCCTGACAGATCCTTCACAAATCATTCTCATATGATGCTCAGCAAGTTGTGTACAGTTTTTATAATTTTTTGAAAGGTTTCTATTTCAGAGAAATGCTGTTCTTTTGAACCTTCTATTCATCAAAGAATCCTGGGGGAAAGTGAGCATATTCAGTATAAGAGACTACTAAAAAACATTCGTATCCCAGTCTGAACTGTAGTACTGTAAGGCTTTGAATATTGACACCTGAGCACTCTTGTGGGTTTGCTACTGTTACAATTAAAAACCGTATAAGGGTAAAAACATGACATGCAGACATGATGTAAGCAACACAGCTACAACTTCTACATTGATACTGGGTGTGCAAATTATCAAGAAATGACAATAGTCAATCGTATTGGTGGCACTGAGGGGCCCCAAATAAAATTTTGCTTAGGGCGCCATAAGGGCTTGGGCCGGCCCTGACCAGCAGCAAACTATTTTATTACTAATCTCACTCTAAAAAATGCGGTAACACTTTATTTTGATGGTCCCTTTTGAACATTCTGTTGACTATAAGTAATGCTGCACCTACATGTCAACTAACTCTCATTAGAGTATTAGTAGACTGTCAGCTTAATATCTGCTAACTCTTTATTCTAATGGTCCTCCAACAGACATTCTACCGACTATAAGTAACTTTGCAACTACATGTCAACTTATTCTAACCCTTACCCTACCAGTCTACTAAAACTCTACTAACACTCTAATGATACTTAGTGGACATGTAGGTGCAACGCTACTTATAGTCAACAGAATATGTTAAAGGGACCATCAAAATAAAGTGAAACCAAAAATGCTGGGTTGTTTCCACCCATGGGTCAAATATGGACAAACCCAGCTATTTGGTTTAAAAATGTAATTTAAAAATTTAAACCAATGGTTGTGTTTGTCCATATTTGACCCAACCATGGCTTGAAACAACCAGTGCTAAATCCAATTTGACCATCTTCAAGATGGTCCAAACTGGTGTAAGCTGTTATTTTTTTTCAGGAAGGAAAATCATGTTATCTGTTGAACAGTCTTCTCACAACCCAATTCATTCTTACTAAGGTATATCACTAAACAATGTGACATTTGGGGCCTCTGTGATGAAATTGAGCTTTGCATGATGGACAAGTTCCAAATCTTAGACTCCGAGAGATTCGCTATTGATCCCTGCGGGGAGATTCAGTTTTACGGCCTGAATGGGGAAAAAAAGTGAAAACAAAATCAATCCACGAAACCATTGTGAAATATCACCAAGCTAGCAGCTGTAAGCATCTAATGTCCTAAATCTGATGTACCCTTTTACTTCATTAGCACAAAAATAGGCTACCAGTTGTAATATCAAAGGGTGTTTTCTATCAGTACTCACTGATAAGTGATTTGAGATCTCTATAAACCGACCACCGCGGGGGTTAGTATTAGCAGTTATTAGCGTGCGGCATTTGAGAGGCGGTGAGCTAATCAGTGGTAATCGTAGCAGAGCAGTGTCTGTGCTCGCTGTTGCGATCTGTGGTCATACTGTGAGCAGAGCATGTTAGCTGTGGTGTTGAACAGCTTCATTACACCAAGCTGCGAGTTGGACATCGCTGTGCTAATTATAGAGAGAGTGGTTTTCTGTGCCTGCCTTTGATCATGTTGTCGGCTGAAGCATGCTGTTATTCTGCTACTCTACACATGGGTTTTGCATCACCTTTTTTGCCATTTTATTGTTTTTAATAAACAGGGACATTTAGAAAGGATTACTTGGAATGGTATAGAGACATTAAGACAGCTGTTACCGTCTTTATTTCACAGCGCTTGGCTGTTGCCTGGCATTTTTCACCTCACCTCAACTCTCACTGCTTTCTCACTAGCATAGTGGATGCACACAGTTGAATAACGGTGAGGTGGGAACGCGGCACAAAAAGACTAAGTGCCCTACAGCCCGTCAGCACATCGTTTTGGTCTTCAAGCTACCTCCAGTCCCGTTTTATTTTAAGTTCATCTCTCTCAATAATTCATAACCTCCGTCCCAAGAGCGCACAGTAACATGTTCACAAGTCTCGTAGCCCCTTTATCAGCTGCACCATGCTGTTCATTCTACCCTCCCTCTGTCCTGTAGACCACTGTTTATTTATATAGCTACTGAGCTACAGTGATCACAGTGGTTGAATTAGGGTTGGACCTTTTCTTCGGATGAGATGTTAAACCGAGGTCTTGACTCTTTGTTGTCCTTCAGAAAAAAAAAAAAGAGTAGGGGGTTTAACCCCAGCATCCTGGCCAAATTTGCCCACTGGCCTCTTTCCATCATCATGGCCTCCTAATAATATACTGATTGGCTCCATCACTTCTCTCCACCAATAAGCTGGTGTGTGGTGGGAGTTTTGAGTGCTGAGAAAAGTGCTATATAAATGTAACAAATTATTATTATTAATTATTATTATTCATTGTTTCTGTGATATCTAATGCTCATCAAGGCTGCATTTATTTGATGAAAAAAATATGGTATTTTTTTCCTATTTGAATATATTTTAAAATGTAATTTATTCCTGTGATGGCAAAGCTGAATTTTCAGCATCATTACTCTAGTCTTCATTGTCACATGGTCCTTTAGAAGTCATTTCACTTCATCTTTTATAACTGAGATTTTGGCCAAATGAGTGTGCACATAAACAGTAAACTTTATAACTGGTGTGCTGATGAAAACATAATGAGCTGCACTTGCTGCCTCAGATAAGGCCATTCTAATGACGGACAAAACATGTTTCCACCCAACAGCGACAATTGATTTGAAATAGTTTGTAACATTATAAATGTTTTACTGTCACTTTTGAGAAATTGATTGCATCCTTGCTTTCTATATCATCTATATCTCATATATCTATCTACAGTATATCTACATCTACCATATCTATATTTAGAGGCCAGTATTTTATTTGAAGCATTAGCTCCTGCTCAATAAATCATGGTAAGATCATTAGATGTGCAAAGACTATTTACAGTGGTTTTAATGACTTGGTGTCAGAGGGGTAGCTGAATGAACGTCACACCTGGTAACAACAGTCTTCAGACAGGAAGCCTTTTATATTAATGTCTGTATAAGTAAATAGGCTACTCTGAAGGATCACCAGTGCCCACTAATACAGTATCATTGGACCACTTGGATGGATTTGATGTGTTCTTGGCATTTAAATAAAGGAGAGATGGGTGTTTTTAGGCTTGACTTCTCCACTTGTAGATCTTTATATATTTTGTAGCTGATTGGGCTAGACAACATATACCATGGTTGGCAAGATTGCTTTACATCATTTACATGTGATTTAAACTATTACGTGTAGTTAATTGGTCAAAAATAGTCACAAACTGTAATGAATCAGTGTTACAAATTACCCCATTTTGAATAAACATCTGACTGGATTTTTATGGGAAGGTTTCTGGAGGTTATCCTATTTTAGGTTTGTTTATGTGCTAAGTTTTATTAGGTTTGGCCGATTAGGTTTGGTACAATAGGAGTTTTTATGATGGATATAAACAACCTTTTTTAAACTTTACTGCCATTTTAAGTAGTATTTAACGCCATTTTTCAAGTATTGAATCTTGAATCATAACTTCTGCCTGAAGTGAGATGACTCAGGTCATTTAAATGCATTTCAATGTATTCTGTGAATGATTTTATAGAAATTCAACATCATTCAATTACTTCATGAGGTTAACTAGGCACAAAACATTATTTAAACAATCAAACAATGTACAATATATGATCTTAGTTTATGAGTTTCCTTGAAAGCAACTCTAAATTGGTGACAGCTGATCTTTACCTTGTTTACTTGAAGATATGGATAGAAAGTTTTGTATTTTCATCTGTCCTTCAATATCAAACTTTGCTGAATAGCCAGTTTTATCTCTGCAATATAGTTACAATGCAAACAGGCTAGACATGACAAGGGTGTCAACTTTTTTTTTTTTTTTCTGGAATCGTAATCTCTCATAAAGGATCCTGAAAAGCTTCCTGGAGAGTTCCATGAGTCAAATCAGTCCAGGACAATAGAAAGCAGCAGGCCGCCACGGAGGGCGAGACCCGGATATTACTGCGCTTATCAACGAGGAAGAGCTCATCAGGGTTCATTTGTACTCTCAAAGAAACGGACGCTAAAATCCCTATCAGCCAGGCTCAAAAGGAGCGAGCTTTTCCTATTAATTCTGACAGAGAGAGCATATGCTTCATCTGAATCAGTATGCAGTTTTCAATCTGAAATCCATAACCTCCCATCTGAAGATGAAAGGAACAATGGCCCGCAGACAGTCTGCCAGCTTTCGAGCTGGAGTTTGGCGGCGTGTGAATGAGTGAATAGGGATGAGATATTGTGTCAGGTCAGACCTGTTATCAGTGTTTTATAGTGTTTTCTCTCACACAACGTAAGCATGTGTGTGTTTCTGTGTGTCCGTTGAAAAGAGGAAGAATCACTTGCCATGTGGACCTGGGGGTCAGATGAACGGAGCCAGGATGTAATTTGCAGAAACCTGATACCTTCTAATGACAGCAGCCACACATTCATTTTACTCTGGATCTTGTGATTTCAGTTTCATCGACTTTTCTAACTGAGAATGAAAATAAAAGAGATGAAATAATAAGTGAGGAAAAGGAAGACCTTGGTTCTCCTACTTACATTTACTTCAAACACCCTAGTTCCCAAATGCTTTTCTTTTGTAAATGAATCATCATTAAAAGGGATAATTCATACAAATATGAAAAATAATAATAATAATAATTCAAGTCATATTTTTTCCTTCTTATGTTGTTCCAAACTCGTATGACTAGCTTTCTTTCTTAATTTGGTCCATATGAAGTCTTCTGAAGCCACAAAATATTGTGCGAGGATCAGAAAGTTCAATAATATTAATTGATTTAATTTTATCTTGTATGTCAGATTTTGTAATTTTATTATATATTGAATAGATATGTATAAAATATAACTATGCATGCAAGTATAAAAATATATAAAATGTTTACTTCTCACAGAAAAAATGACTTATCTGAGTTATCTTCTGTGAGTTTCTTTACTTTGTCATATATAAAAGTTCATACTGTTTGGGACATTGAATGATACTTTAAAACATTAGATCAGACCAAATGGATGTGTTTCTCCTGGTTCCCGCTGAGCAGAGAATAAAATTAGGCTAGTTCTTTAGAACTAGAAGCACAGTTTAGTTTGACTCTACTCTCCCAGGGAGAGATGTGAGGTTTGGAGAGCAGGGGGTTGTTTGTATTTCTTCATGTCAGATATTTCACGCACAGAAGAGCTCAGAAGGAGGTTTCAGAGTGGTTGCAGAAAGCTGGGCCGTCATTTCATAGGCCTTTACTTAACTGGTGCTGAGCTTATCCTATAAATGGCACAGAGCGGGTAGTCTTGACATTCCTCCATCTGTGAAAATGCACATGGACTGAAAACTACTAAAACTTACATGGCAGTAAGGATGTGCAAAACTGCATACATATGTCACCGCGTGTGCATATTTCTGGAGCGGTGGTCCCGTTTACAATGTAAACCGACTAACAGCTAAAACGCAGTTCGATGTAAAGACTGTCCTTACCTGACACACCACGTTTTCCCCCCGGAAAGGACTAGATTTGTGTGATTTTGCTTTCTGTGCTAGTTGCCGAACACCGAGTTTCACGACATATTATTTGCATGTTTACTTTGGTAAGGAAGCATCTGTTTGGGAGATAGATGTAAATGTAAATGCAGAGAGAGAAAGAGAACGGTCTCCAGACAGCAGGCACAAGGCTGTAGCACCTGCCGCAGCAACGTGAGTCCCAGCCTGCAGCGTTAAATATTTACTGCTCATTCTCACACATGACAACACAGATCACACAGCGAGCTCCCATCACTCTCTCTGCATCCCTCACTCCTGAATCATCCCTATCCTTGCTCTTCTTTTATCACTCTTTTTCTCTAGTAAGCTATTTTGTCAACACTTTACAATAACTAATATAAACTAACAATGCTGCAACAAGCCTTTCAATTTAACGTTTTATTTTTCTTCGCTTTGGCAGTCAGTGACTAATAATAAATTATGTGTTGGTTGTATTTATTTATTTAGAAGAAGAAATTAAACAATATAAAATGATATATTATTAGACATTATCTTTTTTTACTTTGTTTTGCATTGTGAATTTATGACATTATTTTCATGGCTTCAATGGTTTCAAATACATTTTCCACCCAATTTATGACAAACAAATATTTTTTTATTATTATCTTTTATTAATAATAATAAATATTAACATATATTAATAAATTATATATTAATAATAACTGGCAGTGCATTAAAAAAAAATTCAGGTAACCTCATGTGGTAAATCAAGCAGAAAGAAAGAAATGATATCAACTTGACTTAATCAACCTGACTATATTACTATTTTTATTTTCATGAAGAAATGGCTCATATTTAACCCCCAAAAGCCCTAAATATTGTGATATTTTATAACATAAAAATGTAATAATTAACACAAATATTTTTGGACATGTTAGCATTGTCACATGATTTTCATGGCACACACATTTCCCTCTCGTCATTATAAATTCTTATTATTAATTCCAGCAATCAGAATAAATTCACTTTTTTCTTTATTTATTTACATTTATTTTACAAAAAATGCAGGTATGCAAACTTTTCGCAGAGCCTGAGGAAAATCTGTACTTGAGGGCAAATTTGACCATTTTTGGCTCTTGTTGTGTGTGATCCTTATGTCTCTACACTGTCAGTAAAAAAGGTACATTGCTGTCACTGGGGCGGTACCCTAAGGTACAAAACCAAAAAGGTACTAATATGTACCTTTAAGGTACTAATCCGCACTCTTAAAGTACTGATATGTACCTTTTAAGGTACTAATATGTACCATTTAGGGGTGAGTAAGGTACAAAGATGTACCTTTCCGCCCCAGTGACAGCTCTGTACCTTTTTTTCTGAGAGTGTATGCTTCTAGTATTCTTAGACGTTACAGCAGAAGCAGCACATGCGGCTGTCCAGCACACAAACTCTTTATTCCTCTTCCTCTCTCTCATTTCTTTAGGCTCTGTTCCTGAACACATGCTGTGTTCAGCTATACACACATAAGCAGAAACGCAGCTGGGATCGATTTAGGTTTTGTTGTGTGTTTGGGTGATTATAGTGTCTGTAGGCATGCATGAAATTAGTGAGTGATTAGTGTGGCTCACTGCTGAGTATCTGGACCCAAGCTTTACTGGGACTGCAGAAAGGCTGAGACGCCCAGCTGGGATTTACCTCACTGAATTCCTTTCTCCTTCTCTGGAGCTTTTTTCTTTCATCCTCCATATTTCCCTCTCGCTGTCTTTTTTGAGCGTTGTCCCATCTCCTTTCAAACAGTTGGATGCTCCTTCTATGTTTCCAGAGCACTTTGCAGAGAGTGTTTGGGGGGAAAGGGGGATGAAACAGCAGGCCTTACTCAAAGCTTGTGCTTCTCTCTCTCTCTCTCTCTCTCTCTCTCTCTCTCTCTCTCTCTCTCTCTTCCTAGCACGTTTAGCATTCGCATCAACATTTATGGGTAGTTTTGGGGATGGGAATGTCTTCAAAGATGGTGTGTGTGTGTGTATGTGTTTGCCTCCTGCTGTGGCTGTCTGTCAGACTGTGACCCTGACCCCTCCAGAGCTCCTGCACTAATATTTATTTAATTTCGAATGGCCAGCACAATGCCGAGAGGTCAAAGAGGAATAACAATCACAAACTGGCAGACGGAGACCAAAGCTTGAGCCCTGACTTCCTGTCTCTCTGTCTACATATCTGAAGATATCTCTCTTTTTTTTTCTTTTTTTTCCAAGACATACTGCTTATCTGTTTGACTGATTGAAGTCTGGGCAGCTGGTTATTTTTTGTATCAGTGAAACTGTTTTGGACTTTTAGCATTTCATAATACTCTCGCACACACATACAGTACACTTAAGTGTTGCACATGTGCATGTTTACACACTGTCCCATGTGCAGTGCATAACAGTACCTAAAATGATTTTTGTAGCAGTTTTCCAGGTTAACTCATTTAGTAACTAGCTTTGTTCAAGCCAAAAATATTATGACTGAATCAACCGGACTACATAGTGTTTTTATGTAATGAAACGGCTCATATTTAAAGGTGCTGTATGTAAGTTTTTGACTGTACTAAAACATAATAATACCACAGTATGTTTGCAGATATTTAGGAAACATGCTGAGTTCACATACTCTTTTCTCTGAAAAATAATGCTACAGATAGTTGAAATGTGCGTTCCGTGTCGAAATGTCTGTTTTTGTTTTGATCTGTGCGAAACCGCACGTTACCAGTTTAACCAATAGTATTTCGACACCACAGGTTGCCAGTTGGCAGAAAACACAGCGCAAACAAACTGGGTCAGAGATTGCAGAATCTACCTGACCTAAAAAGCCTCTGTATACATTTAAAAATCACATTAAAATACGGATGAATCAATTAATCAACTTACAGTGTTTAAGTCTCCTCGCCTTCTGTTGTAAATTGCGCTCGTTCCTGTTGGACCCAACAACCCAAGTTGGGTTGAAAATGGACTAACCCAGCGATTGGGTTGTTTTAACCCAGTAAATGGGTTGTTTTAACCCAGCGGTTGGGTTAAATGTTTGCTTAAAACAACCCAATCGCTGGGTTAAAACAACCCAATCGCTGGGTTAGTCCATTTTCAACCCTACTTGGGTTGTTTTTAACCCATTTTTTAGAGTGTAGTAATTAAGGATAATGCTATAATAAGGACATGATTCTGCAAAATAAACAAAAACTAGAATGAATCATGAAAAAGATAATGTTTCTAAATACACATGTTCGAGAACAATTTGTTCCTTGGTGCCACAAGTCAAAAGCAGCAATGACTCATCCCACACTGCTGTCCCAGTGATTGATGGGAAATGAAGTTTTGTGGTGAATTGGCCAAAATCAGTTTACCAGGAGAAACATGATGTTGCCCTTCATTGATCTAAACAATCGGAAATGGTTTACTCAGGTTTGGGAAGGTTCTCTGCTAAAATTGGGCAATGAAAGCTCACTAAGATTTTATGTTTTTTTTTTTACATGCGCGCCTCTGCATCCAGTACGCTTGTGTGCATGTTTGCTTGTTCATGTGTGAGAGTGTGAAGACTTGTGCATGTTTTGTCTATTACGATGTCACTCAAAGCTTGACCTGGGGAGTCTGGGATATTACCATTCAGCCTCCTGGCTCACAGATGCTCAGTTTGGACATTTTGGGGGATAATCATCAGATTTATTCCTCTGACTGAATTGGGGATAAGGTGGGCAAAGGTCACAGAGAACTGTTGTGTGAGTTTGTGAGTAAGAAGCAGTGATCTCCATTCAAAATTCAGCCTAATATAATTCATTCATTCAGTAGTTGTTGTTGGTATTGCATTTTTAAATTTACTATTTGGCTTAGGAATCACTGATATAGAACCTAATAATAAGGGTCTGGAGAAACCCATTAAATCTCTTATTTGGTCACACTTTAGTTTGGAGAAAACATAGTCACTATTTTGCCTCAATAAAATCCTAATTCAGTGCTTATTAATAGTTAGGAAGGCTGATGTTGTAGTGGTTAAGTTTAGGTATGAGTAGGATTAAGGGATGTAGAATATGGTCAGGCAGAATAAGGCTGTGTTAGTAATATGCAAGCTAATAAGCAACTAGTTAATAGTTAGATTTGGTCCCCAAACTAAAGTGTTACCAAATATTTTTAGTACAGTAAAATTAATGTATCATAATGTTTTTATTTTTATTTTTTATATAATATAAAAATGTTTATAGCTGGATTGAGGTATGCTTGCAGCCTTGCAATGAAACATTATCTAATATTAGCTAGTAGCTACCTTCCAAATATTAGTTAAAATGGGATGAAATGCATAAATTACTTGAGTAAATGCTGTAAAAGTGGTCTCATCTGATGATGGGCTTCTATGCATTTGCTTTTCTGTTCGCTCTCCTTTGCTACAGCTGATTGTTTTAGGTCTTCACTCTTTTACACCCCAAGACTGAACTGTTTTTTTTTTTTTTTTTTCTTTACCAGCAATCTTTCCATTGACAGAGATAATTATTCAGTGACCCGTTTAGCTCAGAAAACAGCAGCCGACGAGATAAATGCATTTTGTTGAAGCAACTCCCGGGTGAATAACTGCCCCGTGCATGATTGTGGGCCGCCTGTAGCTATTACAGAGAAAAGCCCTTAGTTCAGCTCATCTGGAGCTCTGCTTGGCCTGGAATAGGGACATGTTGATTTTCTATTGATGCATTGCAGCGTTCAGGCTTAGCATGAAGAGGAGAGAGAAGAGTTTAAAGATGATTTTCAAAGAGTCTGTCCTCCCCTGGATGACACAAAATCAATATCGTAGATCAGGCCGCCAGCCCACTGGCCATCAGGTGAATGAAAATGGTGAGAGAGGAAGAATCTCTGGGTTTTTGTGAAGCCGTCAGCAGAGTTTCATGTTGAATTATGTTCCTCTCCATTAAAGTATCCTGTTTAGTGTATTTTAGTGCTATTTTACTATCGGCAATACCCAACTGTTTTTGTGTTTGTGTGTAGTTCAGGTAGCCTATACCCTTCGTAATGGGGAATAAAAAGTCACCACAAAAATGGCAAATTGGCAATATCTTAAATCTTTGTCTTTGTGGGGACATTTTTTTGGGGCATGAGGACCATGAGGAAAACAGCTTTTTGAAAATATGAAAATGCTGAATTTTTTCTGTGATGAGTAGGTTTAGAGTTAGTGGATGGAATATAAAAGTATAAAAATCATTATGTCCCCATAAAACATGAAATTTCAAAAGGTTACAAACACACATACACACACTTTCTGAATGTACATTCACAGAACCTTTTTTTTTTTTTTTTTTTACCAAGTCTGAATCTTTGACAAACATGAATAAAGTATGAACCAAATTCACAGAAAAAAAGCACACAAAAAAAAAAAAAAAAAAAGCGGATGTATTAGAAATCGTACTTGGGGGCATATTCTTTTTTTAATTAGTTAAATATTTATAAAATATTATTAATATTTTAAATATAAATTATTATATATATATTATACTGAATCTATAATATTTTAAATTCTAAACTATATATTAATATTTATTTTTAGATGAATTAGTAACTCATACAATTATTATTATAGGTATTAGTATTGTTATAAAAGTAATTTTTATTTATAGTTGTAGAAATTTTATTAAATACATAGATATATAAATAAATATATATATTTAGATGGTTGTATATATAAATATAGTATTTATATTTTATACATTTATATGTTTATATTTATATCAAGTATGTGCTCATCTGAGGTTAGATGAGTCACGGTGTCTGAGCTACCCTCTTCTCAGCTGATTGGCAGACTGCCGTCTCTCCCTCCGAGAGAAGCTGAAGGAGGGAAATAGGGAAAGGGAATGTGGAGAAGAGAGCGAGGAGGAGCGGCGCGGGGATTTGGTTTGCTTCAGTGCTTATTAGGATTTAGCCCTGATTTGGGCTCTTACGAAGGCACTCAGGTTGCATTTAGCCAAGCTGTAAATGTCTCCATTTGGCCTCCAGAGCTTTAGCTCAGTGCTCGCTAACCAGGCAAAACATTTCAGGTCACAGTTTTCTTTTATGTAACCCCCGAGGAGAGCTTATAACCCTGGTGAGGTAACAGCTGTAGACAATATACAGCTCAGAAGTTTCCAGAAGGCACAATAAGAGCTGATAAGAGCCCGAATGATTTTAGAAATTAAATGAGAGCGTGACTAAGCATACATGCTGTTAAATAAAGGAAGAGGAGGTTTTTTATTATTTTTTTTTAATCTATTTTGCAACATCTTGAAACATCCAATCAGAATTCAGAGGCATTTATGGATCCCTATTAGAGGAATAGTTCTGAAAAATTCTGTCATAATTTACTCACCCTCCTGTTGTGCCAAACCTGTTTGACTTTCGTTCTTCTGTGGAGCACAAAATAAGTTTATTTTATTTTATTTCCCTATTGCTTGAACTATCACATTAATAAGTGTTTATAAAACAGATAGTTATGTTTCTTAATTCCGATTGGATGAGCTGTGTTTGATGGTTGTAAAATCCAAGCACACATTAGCTGAATTTTGATGAACTATCCCTTTAGTGGACTTGCAGTTTTTCATGGCCCAATACAGAGCAGCACCCTAAAAGCCAAGGTGTGTGAACTGCTAATTGTGTTTGTTCTAGGTTGTTAGGTTCTATGTTCCTGCACAGGAAGTGCAGCTAATTATGTTGTCGCTACAGCGGTCCACCACATGCATGGTATTGTTCCGAAACGTTAACGCCACATCTGTCATAGGCATCAAAAGCCGAGAGGAAAACAAAGAGATTTGGTTTTACATCTCACTCCCCTACGCCACCCTCATTCCTGCAGAGATATCCGTCTGCTCCTTTGTCTGCCAGATACACTCTACTCTCTCATGACAAATGAGGCCTGTCATTGTTTAGAGCCCTTCAGGAACAGCTCCTTATGTCAATGTCCAACTCTAATACGTTCGGGGAATGGTTTTATGAAATCATAAACAGTAAATGGAGATGCAGGTAGAGGCCCGGCAGTGAAGGCGACTGCCAGCGAATGACAAAAAGAGTTCCTGGAAATCTAACACTAGCCGACATTGAAATTGAATCTCTTTATCTCTCCGACGTTTATTAGAGGCAGGAACAATTGTCTGCCATGTTTTTCATATCCTGAGATTTGAATGTGATTTGCGCCGAGCCTGGCTGATACAGTCCTGTTGTTTCTTCTTAAATAACATTAGCACCTGTGTTGCATTGCCTTTTGAAAGATATCAGTGAATAAGCCGTCTTTTCATTAGAGCTCAGAGGTTATGTGCTTAAGTGCATTTTGCGGCATGATCAGATAGTTGTAATGGCCTGACCCGTGTTTCCTCTGTATATGGTATAGTAAAATGTGGAGGAAGTTATGAGGAAGTGGTTGAGTTTATGTGCTGGATGTCCTCGACCCCTACAGTGGCCCCTCAGGCTTTAAGACAAGTCAAATCCTATTATCTCCCACCCTGTCTATTGAATCTTTCCGTATTGAAATTCAATAGAGAGGCCGTGCGTAATCCCATAGAAACATTCTGTTTAAGGGAGGGAATTATTAAATGAGAGAGTTATCTTAAAAATGACATTGCCCTGACGACCACAGCGGCCAATCGCATGTCTCTCTATCCAGGCTATGAGGATATATTCAGAGTGGCATTTTATATAAATTAGTATGCAGTGCGTATGCTATGCAGTATGCACAATATAAAAATGCAAGTAAAGGGTGGCTGACCTATAACGTGCCAGATTGTGCAGTATATAATAGGGGTGTAACGGTACTCTGTAAAAAATCCAACCACCCAGCCGTTCTCCAGCACGCACTTGCACCGCGGTTCATATTAAATATGATGATGCATCTGGAATATGGCTTGTTGAAAAAAAAACAATGCGTAAAACACAGAGCTCCTCTAATGTATGGCTGCATCCAAAATCGCATACTTCCCTACTATATAGTGGGCGAAAACAGTACGTGATAAGAGTAGTATGTCCGAATTTACAGTTTACTCATGAAAGAGTAGGCAAAAGGTATCCAGATGACCTACTTCTATCGGTGGGATTCTCAAGTGTCCATACGATGGACACATTACTATCCTATGAGGCCACGGAAGAGGATATGTGAATGGCTGTGACGCGGCTGACACTGGTAGGTCACGCGATAATGACAACAGGGCGAATGTAGTACATCCAGATTACACTCATACTACTGTATATACAAAGTACTTTTTTAGCAGTCGTGAAGTAATAACTTATTCAAAATAAGTACCTGTTCAAGAGAGTATGCAATTTCGGGTGCAGCGTATGTTTCTGTTATGGATATGCTCCGCATGCGTTTCACATGAGAGTAGTTGACATTTATTGTTGACATCACAGTTCTTCAGGTGCTGATGTGTCCAGTTCGGTAGGAGAAAAGCCGCTGAGCTAGAGTCATTGCCTGCATCATATAAATCTCCTATCTGGGAACATTCTGGTTTCCCAATACCAATATTTTAACAGTGGTGGTAAAAAAATAAAAACGTGGGCAAAACTATCACTCTTTGTAAACTTTGTTTGATGCAAGTGCTGTGTGCTCTAATATGACCAGTCATTTACGGTATCATCACCTGGGTGTTGATAGAGTGCGAGCGCAGGGGAGACTGAAACAGGACATGTGTTTAAACAGATCTCAGTGCTAATTCGGATAGGCACAAAACAATAACGAAAGCGCTAGGCAGGGCTTGACAATAAGGACAATCTGAAAGACGCTCAGGACAGTTGACGGAACCAGTGCTGCATCGTCACAAAAGTTTAGCATTTGTGTGTTTTTAAACCTTGCCAATTTAATCATTCAAGCGGAAGAAAATGAGAAAGAGAACTCACACACACTGTGTGAGAAGTTTTATGTGCTCGGAATCTCACATGAATCCTACATTGAGTTAGCTTTTATGTCTTCTTGAGCTTAAACGGACCAATTCACGCAAACATTGTCAACATGCCCATCTTGGCATATGTCTTAAAGGGATAGTTCACCCAAAAATGAAAATTAGCCCATGATTTACTCACCCTTAAGTCATCCTAGGTGAATATGGCATTCTTCTTTCAGACGAATAAAATCAGAGTTATATTTAAAAAAAAATCCTGGCCAATCCAAGCTTTATAATGGCAGTAATTTTTGAGAAGTAAAAATCCATAAAACATGCGTCTGTCCGTCAAATAACGTGCTCCACACGGCTGTGGGCTTTAATAAAGGCCTTCAGAAGTGAATTGATGCTTTTGTGTAAGAAAAATATCCATATTTAAAATGTATAAAGTTCTGGCTGATCTTGAAAGGTGTTGAAAGTGCCTCTCGCAGTTCAAAATGCTTAATAACTTGTGTTACTTTAATAAAGATTAATCTTTATTTAATTTATACAGTGAAGCTTATATGCAGTGTTATTTTACATTTGATTACGTTATTCAATTTCTGTACCTGAAAACTACTGTTAGACCTACCTGAAAAACCTGAAAAGCACTGTTGATTTTATTTGTATCTTTGCTCTATTGTATTTTTTGTGTTATTGCTTGTAGTTTGATTGTTTGTTCTTATGTTCTTTATATTTATTTGACAATAGTCCTTTTTTCCTGAACATAGCACATACTAAACCGTACCAAAACCATGAGAGCCGTTACACCCCTAGTATACAGCCATAGCACATTTATGATTCATGAACCCGAAGGAATATCAATGTGATTTTTAACATCGCTTTAACATTTTTAACATTTTAATATCTTGCCTTGACTGCCAATAGTTAAATTGGGTGCCACTCAATAAATTCAATTTCCAATACTGGCATATTGGAAAATGTTACTACTATAGTATTTATTCATATTTTGAATTAGCTTTTATTTTTTATTTAATTATATAATTATTTTAATAAGTCTTTTTTGTTGTGTGCTTTTGTCATTTTTATTAGTTTTTTTTTTCTATTTATTTTTATTCAGTTTTAGTGATTTTAGTAGTTCAGCTTAAACTAATTTAATTTGAGTTAGTTGCCAAGGCAGCATTTCTAATTCTCATTTAAGTTTTCCATCTAATATTTATATTTTATCTTATTTCAGATTTACATCAATTAACAAAAATTATGTTTAATAGTTTTAGTTGACAGTAGCAACACTGCTAAAACAAAATGTCTACTAATACATAGAGACAAAATGTGTTGAATATTTCACAAGTATAGCAGATTTCAGATGTGGCGATTCGATTACATCGAATTTGTCATTTCCAGTGTGGGTGTGTAGAGAAAGGCTTATCTTAAGCCCTGTATAGAGTGTCTTCTTCCATTTTCTTTCCCCGTGTGTTTGTGGGCAATCAGATGGACCCTCACCCTCCACCATGAGAGTGATGTGCACGTCCTGATATCATATGATGCAGTAACACCAGCTCTTAGAGCTCCGTCTGTGAGTCTCCACACAGCCTTATCACACACAGACCAGGAAGCGACTCACTGCTGGCGATTACCTACCTTTTGTCTGTGTGTGGCTGTGTATGTGTGTGTACTCCAGTAATGATGTCATCCTCCAGGATGTAATTCACAGTTATCTAGGAGTGTGTGATTTCTATTTCTCTGCCTGAGGTAGCGAGAGACACCGAGACACCTCTGCTGGTATATTCTCTCTAACACACACTTGTTTAGCCTGGGGACCAGGTATTGCTCTCTCAGGATGTGATTGTATTTCATATGAATTTCACACTTGTTGGGGAAAAAAAAACCTAGCATATCCTAGACTGTTGTGGAAAGAGTTTGACTGAAACATCCATATTCTACAGAGGTTTTAGACACGTTTGCTCAGCTAGCCATCGGATTGCTGCTGCTTTTTTCCACGTTTACCTTTCAGCATAAAAAAGCAGTGAATTAGCAGCTACGTCCTATCGTACATTATTTGATACAGGGTAGACGTCATACATAGTTAATCTCAGGTAAACTCGTGAGAGTTTAGCGATTAGTTTAACAGGACAAATTGGGGAAAGCAGAGGCCAAAAAAAGTGGCTGAGATGTGCATTCTCTTGTCTTCCCCATGCAAATAACATTGTCTTTATTAATGCTGATGCGAGGTAGCTTTTGCGAACACTGTTATTGAGGAAGCGTGGGTCGTGCTCGGCACCAGAGCACTGTTTACTTACTGTCATTCCTTTAAAAAGACAAACGCCGACTGATGCATTATGTATGAGCACTGCGATGGCTCTGGGGTTTGTAATTTTCTGTCTTGCGAATTTGTTCTCTACCTGAACAAAGGCCAGTAATTGAAAAACGCACACCTCTGCTTTGACGTCTGATTGGATAAAGAGGGATGTTGTTCAAATCTGTTCTGCCTGTTTACTGCTGTGATAGCCAATTAGCACGGGGAAAATTTGTTTAGATTATAATCAGTGATACATCGATGCGATGTGACAGCGTTGCAGCCGGCTAACCCAAACGGGTCATACTTCATCAGGGGTGTACGTTGGTTGTCGGGTCCAGTTTGGCTTCTGTATAAGAGATGGAGGAAGTGAATCAGGATATGTAGATGAAAAGTGAACTCATAAATGGAGAATTATTCATTTTGTAATTGATTACTCACTTGACTGTTGACTATGATATCAGTACTGCTGAGATCAGACATTTCATGTTCATTAAATGGATGCATACTTAACATAAATCCTGTTTATTTCTTTTCCTTCTCTCGTATTTTCTCTCTTTTTTTCCCCCTTTTCCCCCCAAGCATTATTATAACACAGCATGCAATTATCGAACATCATAAAATGCTCTCGCTGTAAAATATTTGAGCAATGCCGTAATCAAATTCCACGGATGACCGCTGCTCGGTAAATTAAAATGACGATTAAGTTTGTCTCATAAACAACGCTGTCTCGCGAGTGGATCGTTTTCATCAGCTCTCACCTCCCCAAAGCATCACGTTTTCTCTGCTCTTATGTTCAGGAATCATATCTAAAAGCTATTGATTGCCATAAACAAAGAGCGGGAGTCAGATGGGTATGAATTTTTAATGGGGCAAACCTCCTGGAGATATCCGAGATGTAGATTTCTGTAGCGTTCGCTTCCCCTTGTCTTTTGATTTACTATCTGAGTTAGAGCGCATGCTGTTGGGAGGAGCGGGAACAGCGCTTTACGTTTCCTCAGACTTAGCGTTGCAGTAAGAATACTTAAATATTGAAAAATATCTCTGTTGTGATGCATGACGACTGGGCTGTCTTATACAAGAAGCAGACGTGGATTTGGCAGTCCCAAGTGTACCACCTCAATTCTTGAAATGTTTATAAGATAGTGAGCCCATACTAATGCATCTAATGCATACATTATTCATATCAAGTATGTCTAAATTGTAACTTATTCCACTGATAAGAACAATGCGAGGAACATTAATTTGTGCCTCATCATTAGTGTCACCATTCAAATAAACATGTTCAATATGATTACCAATGTTCATCCTCTTTGCTTGATTATTTCAAACTCTGAATTAAACTTTTTACTTCAATCTGTAGTGTGGCAGATAATTGGTTTATTATAGACATCTTTCTGGTGGTGTAGAACTTAATTTCTCGGAAGGAATTTCCAGGTCAAACCTGGGAGTTCTGATAAACAAATAATCTGCATAAACAGTTCTGTAGCAGATTCACTTTATTTCAAGAATGCACTGATCCATTGCAAATAAACTAAATTTCATCTGATGAGTTTTTATGAAATGTCTATTTGGCTTTTTCTTTTAGATGAAATGGGATGGTGTGGTCTGGTGTAGTGGTTAAGACTCTGGGTATTTGGAAGGTTTGATTCAATTCCCAGCATGCTTTTAGTGTAGTCTAATAAAATTCATAAGATCAGCAGGTAAATGCTATGGTTTTGTAGTGCTTTGCTAATAGGTTTAGCCGCCAGTGCATTTGATTACAAATTTTTTTACTAGGTAATATAATCTTACTTACTACTTTTGATTACTTTTAGATTACTTTTATCCTTAACTTGTTTATTACATAGATTTTAAGAGGATATGTAATACAAATAAATCTGCTCAATTACTGGGATTTTCACACACAACCATTTCTAGGGTTTACAAAGAATGGTGTGAAAAGGGAAAAACATCCAGTATGCGGCAGTCCTGTGGGCAAAAATGCCTTGTTGATGCTAGAGGTCAGAGGAGAATGGGCCGACTGATTCAAGCTGATAGAAGAGCAACTTTGACTGAAATAACCACTCGTTACAACCGAGGTATGCAGAAAAGCATTTGCGAAGCCACAACATGCACAACCTTGAGGCGGATGGGCTACAACAGCAGAAGACCCCACCGGGTACCACTCATCTCCACTACAAATAGGAAAAAGAGGCTACAATTTGCACAAGCTCACCAAAATTGGACAGTTGAAGACTGGAAAAATGTTGCCTGGTCTGATGAGTCTCGATTTCTGTTGAGACATTCAGATGGTAGAGTCAGAATTTGGCGTAAACAGAATGAGAACATGGATCCATCATGCTTTGTTACCACTGTGCAGGCTGGTGGTGGTGGTGTAATGGTGTGGGGGATGTTTTCTTGGCACACTTTAGGCCCCTTAGTGCCAATTGGGCATCATTTAAATCCCACAGCCTACCTGAGCATTGTTTCTGACCATGTCCATCCCTTTATGACCACCATGTACCCATTCTCTGATGGCTACTTCCAGCAGGATAATGCACCATGTCACAAAGCTTGAATCATTTCAAATTGGTTTCTTGAACATGACAATGAGTTCACTGTACTAAAATGGCCCCCACAGTCACCAGATCTCAACCCAATAGAGCATATTTGGGATGTGGTGGAACGGGAGCTTCGTGCCCTGGATGTGCATCCCACAAATCTCCATCAACTGCAAGATGCTATCCTATAAAAAAAAAAAAACCTTGTTGAATCAATGCCACGTAGATGGCTACTTCCAGCAGAATTAAGGCAGTTCTGAAGAGAGCGAAAGGGGTCAAACACAGTATTAGTATGGTGTTCCTAATATATATATATATATATATATATATATATATATATATATATATATATATATATATATATATATATATATATGCAATGTCTTCCCCACATGAGCTGGATCTTTATTAAAAATAAAGTTCAACCATACATTTTGGAATCCGAAGGAAGCTTATGGCATGTTTGAAACATGCCATAAACTTTATTGCTTGGAAGTTCAATCCGGTTTAGCTCCACGTAGGCCTATGTTATTTATCCAACATGCCAAGCACGAATCGTTCTTCAGTTAAGGCGGTGTTTCACTGAATTCTGACGTCACAGGTAAGCACATTCGCAGATTGATCGTTTGCTGAGCCAGCTGTCAATAAAAGCTTTTCTTTGACTAACAAGGACGTTTTCAGCTCTGAAACTTACAGGATATTCTTATATTAAGATGACCTTTTATATATCAAAAGCTCAAGGGAAAGTTGATTTCTCAATTCATGACCCCTTTAACAGTTTTCGCTGATCCGTGTGAACGGGGATCGTTTTGACTTTGTTGTGATTTTGTTTTGATCATTTTTGATGTTTTTAGTACATCAATGTTGTGTAAACGTACCCTAAATCTGCCACAAAAAAAATAAATGAACTCTAAGTAGAGACAACGATTCAGCAGTCAAAATCCCAGCCAATTTTTTTTTGTGTCATAAATAGAGAAGAAAAGCTGATCAGTTTTCATTTCATGCTGACTTTAAATAATTTTGCTTCTCAAGTAAATGTATAGTTGCAATAAAGTAAATCAAGTAAATGCAAAAGTTGGATATCAGAAAAACTGAGTAAGAAAATATCTTTTTGCAGTGTAGTTACTCTCCAACACTTTTTAGCACAAATGCTTTGATATGTTGAGCTGCTCATGTAGAATATACACGTGTCAAATGTAAAAAATGTACCTAACTCCCATGATGAATCAGAGAAACAGTGGACACTTGTGAAAGTTACACTTTGTATTTCTATTCATTTTTTTTTTCTAAGGAAAAGCAAGACAGCAGCGAATGATGTGAGAATGTATAGGAACCGAGATGGAGATTGGATCACGGCGGTGCAGGGTTAGCATGCCTCTCTTTGCGGGGTGTGGATTTATGGGCGAGCAGGGGAGCTGCAGGCCTTGATTAAATCTGTGACCTTCACCACTCACACAGGCAATCAAGGCGAGGATAAATTCATCATTGCATTGATCCATCAATTGAATTGCGTTTCCGACACTACCGATGGCTTGACCTCGGCGGCCGGCAGGATTGTCTAATTTGCTCGCGGTGCAGATTGCAAACGCTCTTGCCTTAACTGCACCATGAATTTACGTCTCTACCCCTGAGACGCGCCATCACGAACCACCTCCCTCCCACCAACATCCCCTCGACGAGTGGCAAGCAGCAAAGCAATCAAATAAATATGCCCTTTCCAATTCATTAACATTCACACAGGCCTACAAATTTACATACATTAGAATATGCAGAAGCCCTTTGTGGTGTTTTTTTTACTGGCGCCTTGAGCTAGAGTGAGGCTAACACTATGCTAAAGGCCTACTCGCCACCTTCTTCTACTCTTCTACGCGCTCCATCTTTCAAGCCTGTGTTTGTGTGAACACTTTGCATTTGTAATTGAGTAAAAGGCTGAATTCCTCCTCACGTATCTCAACGGCTCCTTAGAGGGGCCGAGAAATTGGGTCATCCATTGGGGCGCTGAGGCAAACAAATGAATGTGAGAGGCAGATGTGAAAAAGATGGAAAAGAGACAGAGCGAGATAAATAGAGAAGAGAAAGCGAGCTGTTTTCCCCCTCAGAAATGGCCACAGTTTGAGAGGAGAGTCAGGTTCTCCAGTTTGTAAACATAACCATGGTGTACTCTGAGGCACGGAAATGTTGGAATTTGAATCCAGGTCTCAAGGATGTGTTTTGGTTTTGTCAAGTCCTTTAGGGATGCTCTGCTACAAGAAACTATTTGTAATTCCTGCACTCTGGCTCGTTTTTCTGCAATGGTTATTTAAGTCCGTGTTGACTGACCCATTTTTACAGAACACTGGATGTTATAACAGCTCCGAAAAAGAAGAAAGGAATGTCTATTTACAGCTGAAGTGTGTACTTGTGCCACTAGCAAATAGAATTACAAAAACATTAACTGTTTTTAAACAGGTTTATCAAAGGTTGTATGCCACTTGTAAGACAAACATTTAGTTCCCCTCCAAACTCATCCTATTAGCTTCTGATGACTGCTGGTTTTGTGTGTTTTTTCTGCTGGTCAAAGCTGGTCATTTGTGGACATTAGAGGTGAATCTGGAATACCACCTTAGTCAGTCTTGTAGATCATCTTTAAAAACTAGTCTACCATAAGCTGGTATGATGTTTTGTTTTGTTTTATTTTGTTTTATTAAGTTGTTTTTTTTTGTTTTTGTTTTTTTCATTTTGTTTAGCTTTGTTTTGTTTCATTTTGTGTTGTTTCATTTTTTAAGCTGGTATGGCATGTTTTGTGTTTTGTTTTGTTTTGTTTTATTTTGCTTTGTTTTGTTTTGCTTTGCTTTGTTTTGCTTTGTTTGCTTTGCTTTGTATTGTTTAATTTTGTGTTTTGTTTTGCTTTGCTTTGTATTGTTTCATTTTGTGTTTTGCTTTGCTTTGTTTTGCTTTGCTTTTGTTTTGTTTTGCTTTGCATTGTTTCATTTGTGTTTTGCTTTGCTTTGCTTTGTTTTGTTTTTTTGCTTTGTATTGTTTCATTTTGTGTTTTGTTTTGCTTTGCTTTATATTGTTTTATTTTGTGTTTTGTTTTGCTTTGTATTGTTTCATTTTGTGTTTTGCTTTGCTTTGCTTTGTTTTGTTTTTGCTTTGTATTGTTTCATTTTGTGTTTTGTTTTGCTTTGCTTTATATTGTTTCATTTTTTGTTTTGTTTTGCTTTGCTTTGCTTTGTATTGTTTCATTTTGTGTTTTGCTTTGCTCTGTATTGTTTCATTTTGTGTTTTTTTTTTTTTTTTTTTTTTTTTTTAAGCTGGTATGACTTGTGTTGTTTTGTTTTTCGATTTGTTTTTCATTTTGTTTTGTTTAATGTAATTAATAGGAGTGCTCTGTAAAGCTGTATGTCTAACCTTTGAGTCTTCTTGTTTCTTTTTTGCAGCCTGCAGATCAGGCACCTACAAGGCCTCTTCCATGGATGCCTACTGCACTAAGTGTCCTCCTCACAGTTTCTCCCATCAGGAGGAAGCCTCAGAGTGTTCCTGCGAGAAGGGATTTTACAGAGCTGACATGGACCCGCGGTCAATGGCCTGCACCCGTGAGTGATCCAGTACTACAACCATAAATCTATGTTAGGTAGGTCATGCATGAATGTTGATAGGCAGAGAAATCCATGGATGGATAAGCTAATGGGAAGAGGGATGAATGGATAGGTGGAGGTAATTATGAATGCATGAATGTACAGTATAAGTGTATGGATAAATAAATTGATGTGTGGATGGATGAACTGATGGAAAAAGGGGTAAATGGATAGGTGGATGCATGGATGGATAAAATGATGGAAAGTTGGTTAAATGGATAGCTCTAATTATGCATGCATGGATGGATGGACAGATGGATTGATACATGGATGAATGGAGGACAGATAGTTTATAAGAGGAGGTTGTTTTCCTTATTCATTCTTATAGACTGGGCTCAGTACATTTTCACCTTCATCACTGTCTCATCATCATACATCACGTCAAATTGGACGTTTAGCTCTGCGTTTACAAGAGTGGTGAGGTCACCTTATATAGACCGAGAGAGTGAGTCATTACATATATATATATATCTGTGTGTGTGCTCGGGGTTGAGGGGTGGAAGAAAGAAAGAGAGAAATGAAAAAGAAAGAAAGGAAAGAGAAAGAACGAACCCCATAAGACAGATCCTAATTAAAGGACTCATTCATCTGATAAGGCAAATCATGCATGCAGCTAAACATATGGATCTACTTAATGACCTTCAGTTGTAGTACATCACACACACACTTACACACAAACTCACCTCCAACCCCAAACACACACACACACACTGCTTAATGTAATGATAAAATAAATTAGGGCAACAGCAGCTAAATGAGACTGTTTACTGTATATGAAAAACATGTGCCAGGAAATAAAAATGATGTGCTAATGTGATTACTAAGAAACCAGCTGTAAATCACACATGAATCTCATTCACATCCTAGTTTACGGATGTCATTTTTAATTTTACATCAAATGAGATTGATTAACTTTTGTTTTATTTTATTTAATTTTTATTGAAAATGACCAAAGACATGACATAACATAGTAAGGGTAAAAAAAAAAAAAACAGAAAACAGAAACAGAAATATACAAAAACCAAAGCCAAACATATGAACAAACATCAAATGTTTAGTGCAAAAGATATTTCACAGCCTTTCAAATACTACAAAATAAATAAACCAAAACCAAAGATAATCACGTGTAGTGCAAAAATATTCACAGCCTTTCAATATATGACAATTATAAATTATATTAATAATGTTAATAGTAACAATGATTTAAAGTTGTATTATATAGTGTATGCAGATACAATAAATACACATTTCTTATGATATTGATTGCTTTTTACCTGTGGTATTTTCAGAAGACTTGGTTAGAGAGTTTAATGAAAAGAAGTTAATGATAGTAATAATAATTAAATAGTAGAGAAAAAAATTGATTTGATTAACATCTTAGTGTTTCAATCCAGCATTTTTATGCAAAATCCAAAATATTTGGGAAACCAGTTTGAAAACAGTCATAATGCATTATGCTCACCAAGGCTACATTTAATCAAAAATCCAGTAAAAACAGTAATATTATGAAATATTATTACAATTTAAAATAACTTTTCTATTTTAATATATTTAAAATATATTTTATTCCTGTGATGGCAGCCATTACTCCAGTCTTCAGTCACATGATCCTTCAGAAATCATTGAAATTTGGTGTAATATTTCAGAGGATCTATTGACAGAAACTATGCTTTCAGTGGTGTAAAGATCTTAATAATGAACCGTTATGTTGTTGTTTTTTTTACCTTAGAATGAGTCATTTCTATCTACATACACCGTGGGTCTCCTTACAGTGAAGTCACCATTTTGTGCCGCCATGTTTCTACAGTAGCCCTAAACGGACAAACTGCTCTACAGAGCGCTAGCTACTCTCTGCTGTCTCAGACGACAACATCTTTGTCCTGTGTCAGCCACCGTAGCTTCTCTATGTGCTTCGAAAGAGAGGGATGTGCGGAGGGCGGTTGCAATTCGCAACCTCACTGCTAGATGCCACTAAAATGTACACGCTGCACCTTTAATATATTTGTGGAAATGTTTTCAGGTTTCTTTGATTAACAGAGAGTTCAGCATGCATTTGAAACATACATCTTTTTTGTTTATTCACACAAATTTGAACTGAACTTAATCAGACTCTTTTTTAATCCTTAAAAAAAACCTCTCTTTTATCTCAGTGACTGGGGATCAACTTTAGGCTGTGCAACATATAGACTTCATCCACTGGTGACCGCAAACACACACATACATACACTGATCCGTGTCCCAGAGGAACCCTCCCTTTCCAGCAGCTAGTAGATCTGGTGAAATGTCATCACCACAGACATTTTAACTCCTCCACCCTGATCCCTCGTTTTCTTCTGCTTCATTTACTCTCTCTATCCGGAAACTCTCTTACAGACTCCTCAAACCCTTTGAGCAGTGAAAGCAACATTCACTTTCTAGGAAAAGAGATGAGCGGGTTTGATTACTGGGGCTTTGCAAAAACAATGTATGTCCTTGTGGAATATGTGCATTGGCGGCTCTTCCTATCTTACTCTCTTTTCTTTTGGCTTTATTTTCCTGTTTTCATCTCACACACTCGTATTTCAATGAGCAGACACCCTGCTGAACGGAGTAGTGCTAAAAAACTTTTAGTTGTGCGTAGTTGCAGGTTCAGAAGACTGTTAAAGAAAATACCCCATGGCAGCACTATCCAGCCCCCTACAACCTGCTCAGACCCTCCTCTCATTATCATGCCCTCCTTCGATGGCCTCGGATGAATGCTATCCCTAATGCACTGCAGCAAGGCAATATGAGAAGCATTCAGCGTTAAAGCTCCAGCAAAACAGCACAGGAGAACCCCTAGATTTTTCTTCATATTTATTTGCTCCTCGTTGTCTCAGTTGGTACGCTTGTACATTAACTAATGTTAACTAATGACCATTATTCTAAAGTGTTACCACTTATTTATTTTGCCTTTTGAGACCATATTTGGGTCATAATTTACTAGTTTAGAACCATTCCCTGAATTAAACTGAATTAAAGCATTTTTTCTTTTTCTCTCCCAGGGCCTCCATCTGCACCTGAGAACCCCATCTCTACCCTAAACGACACCTCTGTGACACTAGAGTGGAGCCCTCCAAGAGACAGCGGCGGACGAGGAGACGTCACATACAGTGTCCACTGCAGGAAATGTGCCGGCGACGGCAAGACATGCAGCCCCTGCAGCAACAACGTCCATTTCGTACCTAGACAGTTTGGTCTTTCAATCCCTAAAGTGTTGATCACGGATCTGCTGTCCAACACCAACTACACCTTCAACATAGAGGCGGTGAATGGAGTGTCCGATCTGAGCCCGACCCCTAAACAGCAAGTCACTGTCAACATCACCACCAGTCAGACAGGTAGATTGCGTCTCTGTTCCATTGTATAGTTTTAAATGTTGCTTGGTATATATTTTTGTTGCATTGTGCTTGGTAGCCCCACCCACAGTGAAATCTGGCATCAAATATGTTCTGATTGTATGAAATTGTCACTTTGTTCAGTATTTTGCCTCCAGTGAGGACTGATAAATGATTCAACGCTCAAACGTTGTGTTGTGGCGGACCTGGTTTGGATGCGATGTTACACTTTGAATGCCAAAGCTGGTGCTGAATGTTGATAAACAGAAAACCAACATGCTTGAGGCAATTGTTTTTTCTGTTAAGACGTCCTCATTATATTTTCGGAAAACTAAACACACTCCAAATATGATTTTTGTAGTCAATGTGTGTGAGTCTATTTTTCAAGAGAGGTAAACAAGATCTCTTTTTTTGTTTTCCCCCCTTTCTTATTCAAAATGTTATGCATCCCAAACCTTTATGCTGACAGTGAAGGTTATCTTTTTTTATTCAATGAGATGTCTCAAAACTCTCCAGTGTTTGACAGCCCTTGCGTCTGGTGTGTGTTTTTGCGTTTGTGAGCCGGTCTTTGTGATGCATCATATTGTGCTGTATTTTCCCTGCTCTGCTCAAGGTCCCAGAATTGAATAACAGCCAAAGTAACGGTTCAGTACAGCCAGAGGGTTGTTGTTCGACCAGATTCCCGTTTGCAGATTCCCATCTCTCTCTCACACACAACCTCTGTGGAAGTTCATAAGTTCATAGGATTCTAAATGCTCTAAATAATACATGTCATCGAATATGTTGTCTGCAGTCAGGATTCATTCTCTGGTGCTAAAATGTGGTGAAGACACAACTGCCCTCGTAACTTCCTGTCTCACACCCCTGACAGGCCGACAAGGGTCATCAGGGCAGGCGTGTTCTCATTAAATGTGTGTTTGTGAATGTGTATATGGTGGTATTGGGCTTGTGTAAGGCTCGGCTGAGGTATTAAATATGTATGAAGCTGGTCGGGCTGTAGAGGGAGGCTTTTGAGCAGAACGGGCACATGCTGAGAGAGAAGTGCTTAGTGTCAGAACAGGGTCAAAGATCCCAATGATTTATACATTCAGCCACGTCAAACCGTGAACCAAGCCTAATCTGAATATTGTATAGTTTAGAGCAGTTTAGGAATGAATTCTGCTCATAAAATTTCACATTTAATGACCTCCTCTTAAGAATAAAACTTCCACAACAAGGATTTTTTTTTTTTTGCATGTGGTCTGATGCAATGGAAGAAACTTTTTTAAATGCCACAAGCAAGGATTTCTTAATTTATTTATTTTATAATTTGTTACTTTTCTTTAGACAACTAAGTACTGTAGTTTCTATGTACTAGTATTTTAAATAACTATACCACAAAGAACCTCAAGCAAGAACCCTATATAAAGAATCAGAAATAAATTATCATAAAAATGCACTTTTTACCTTTACTACGTAGCTGTAAAAAAAAATGTAAGATTAAAAATAAAATTGCCAGAGTGGGAAATCAGTACCTGCTACTTGCCAAATACAGTTTTTGTCACTTTTATGTATTTATTCTATGGAAATCAATACAATCAATTCTCAAATTAAATTAGTCATTAATGAATTATTAAATATTTCCATAATTATAATAAGTGTTCATTATTTCAACATTATATAATAAGTACTACATATTTTTAAATGAAAAGTATATACACTACCTATCAACAGTTTGAACAGTTGAAATAAAACCCAATAAAATATTGTGAAATATTATTACAATTTAACAACTGTTTTCTATTTGAATATATTTTAAAATGTACTTTATGCATGTGATGGCAAAGCTGGATTTTCAGTCTTCAGTGTCACATGATCCTTCAGAAATCATTCTAATGATGATATAATGCTGAAGAAACATTTCTTATTATTGTCAAAGTAGAAAACAGTTGTGCTGCTTAATATTCCATGATACGTTTTTCCGGGATTCTTTGATAAACTGAACGTTTTAAATGACAACTATTTGAAATATAAATTTACTGTAACTTTTAATCAATTTAATGCATCCTTTCTGAATAAGTTTAAAAAAACAAATCTGACCCCAAACTTTTGAATGGCTGTGTATTTGTGAGTGCAATCTCTGTAAATAATTTATTAGCAGATCCATCATTCACAGAAAAGTTCATTCACAGAAAAGCCCCCACAAAGATGGCAATATCCGAAATCCTTGTACGTGTTGGGTTTTTTGGTCTCCATGAGGAAAACTGCTTATAAGTCAGACCAGTAAAAATGCAGAAAGCTTTCTGTGATGGATAGGTTTAGGGTTTTTACAGTATAAAAATTATTGGGCCCTATTTTAACGTTCTAAGCGCGTGGTCTAAAGTCTAAAGTAGGCCGTGTCCGAATCCACTTTTGCTATTTTAACAACGGAAAAGATGGTCGGCGCGCATGGTCTATGAGGGTTGCCTCTTAATGAATAATGGGTGTGTTTTGGGCATAACGTGCAATAAATCATAATTACTGCAAATAGGTAGGTAATTCTGATACATGCACTGACTATTCGTTATGACATGTAGGCATTTTTATATGTGCACAATAATAATCTTTTACATTTTAATCCTTTCATTCTTCATATTTAAAAATGTTTGTGTGCTGTTGCGCGTCCCTGTGTGTGTAATAAGCAGAGTGTACGCATGTTGTGCACCAGCCTATAGGTGCATATTACTAACATGCTCTTTAAATAACAAAAAAAATATTGCGCTATTGACTTTAGACCAGGTTTTTGTTGGTCAATTGTGCAATCTATTTTAGTTGCCTCAAAATAGCAACCCACCAACAATGCGCCTGAACACACCTCGTTTTAAGACCAGCACGACATTGGGCGCACAAATAAGCGCAAATGCATTTGCTATTTAAACGTGGCGCATGACGTCAAAATTATACCTGCGTCAGGCTGAAACTAGCAAAAACACTTGCGTCGCGCCTGCCGGCCCATCATGTCTATGCGTGTGTACAGTTGTATGTCTGGTTTAATTTGAAGGATGTTCACAGATCTCAGAGCACAGAAGAGGTGAAGGACACCAGGAGAATTTACCTCCAACCATCTGACCAAATATCAGACCCGCTGTCTCTGCTGCCCCCCACCTTCTCATTCTCTTTCTCTGTTCATCCTGCTGTAATGAGAGATGAAGGGACAGGAGAGAGAGACAGAGAAGGTGTTAGACTGTGTATCAGAAGTGTGTAATTACCTGCTGTTGTGTGGCTCCCCTTTGTCTCTCTTTAGACAAAGATTTCCCAGCACCTGTGTGTATGTGTGTAAAGCACTCTCGAGTGTGTAAGAGGACCTTGAGCTCTCAGTATTTTTTTTTTTTGTTGTTGTTGTAGCAATTGAAGTGTAACTGGAATTAAACAATGTGGGTCAGAAAGCTGCGATTGAACTGAGGTGGTCTTAAGTACTTAATGACAGACTATTTTACCATTTTTGTATGCACATCATCTCATTATGGCTCTTCTCTCTCTCTCATTGTCTCTATGTCTCACTCTGTTTGCAGTTAATGTGATCCTGAAAGAGAGAAAGAGTAAAGACAGCATCACACTGGCCTGGCAGGGACCCGACAGACCAAACGGAGTCATAGTGGAATATGAAGTCATCTACTATGAGAAGGTACATCTCATCTCCTCTCCTCTTCTTCTCTCCTCTTTTATTTCCATCAGCTCTACTCTAACAAGCAGACTTCTCATCCTCATACACAGATTACACACATGCTTCTTTGACCTCCATTAAATGCTGTAACGATTGCAGTTGTCCAGGCAGCCCTGGCATGTGTAATTGAGGGCTGAAGCATCATCGTGCCTTTGGGAATGAAAGCAATCAGTAGACCCTGTACGCCATAGCCGACTGCTCACACATACGCATAGCTCTTTAATTATAAAGGGAGAATGAAACCAGGGCTGACGTCACAGATCAAAGAGAATAGCTTCACAGTAACACACCTGTATACTCAGACACACACATCCAGACTAATGGAGAACATGCACACAGTTATTAAGTAATAAAATCAAGGCGTTATGGGACAGAGATATAATCCAGAAATGAATGCCAATAAAGTTTATTTTTTATTTTACTTTATTTTGTTTAATGTAATTTAGTTTTGTTTGTTTTGTTTTATTTCTTGTATTTTATATATTTTTATTTTATTTTATTTGTTTTGTTTATTGTATTTTATTTTATATTTATTTTGTTTTATTTCTTGTATTTTATATATATTTTATTTGTTTTATTTATTTGTTTCGTTTGTTTTGTTTATTGTATTGTATTTTATTTTTTTATTTGTTTTTTTCCATTATTTATTTATTTTATAGAGAAAATATCTTCACTGCAACACACCTGCATACACAGATTCACACACAGCCAAACTAAAGGAGAACATGCACGTTGTTAATAAGTAGTGAAATCAAGGCTGAGGGATCCAAAAATATTTTATTAATTTCTAATATTTTATGTAATACATGAAATAAAATATGAAATACATTTTCGCTTCTATCCCTAACAGCCTAATTTTAATTTTTTTCATCAATAAATATATCATCTCTTCTAGCTATTCTTAACCATTCATTCAAAGCATACTGTCTGTTGACTTGCAAGAGGTTTTTTATACATCAATCCTGCACAGATGCAATCGTTTGACCCAGTCTAGTCTGGCACACATGCTGGTTGCTGTGCGATTATGGGATGTCAGCTCAGACTGAATGCCAGGATGGGTGTCTGGCATTGGAGATCGTGTGGTTCATGCTGTGTTTGCTGGAACTGGAATGGTCCCACGCTCTCACACACAAACCTGCTCTGCCCTTGTTCATTCTGGGCGTGGTGGACAGGGACCAAGTCTTTCCCAGAACCCATTTGGTTACGGGATGCTCTTTAATTTTTGGAAAAGATTTATTCATTTTGAAGGGGTGTTTTGGCTGCAATGCTGATCTGATTCAGTGACTGGTAGCTGATTTCTCAGAAATATCCATTTCAATATCAAATGCTAGGTTTAGATTATCAATTTATAAGATCATATTGCAAGGTATTTTTAGATTCGCATAGCCTTTTTTTAGACTTGAATAGCTTGAATGCAAGTAGCTTGAGATAAACACATCAGCCAAATGTAAATTAAATGGTTATCCAGACTGCAGACTGTAAGACTAATCATATCCAAACTAGCAATTTCAGCCATTTTTGTGTACAAAATGCATGTGAAATGTTAGCTGGCAGTTTAGGTAATTACTATAATATTAATCAACACACTGAATTCATAGACTCACATTCACACACCACTGCAGATGTCTGACTTATGTAACTATAATCACACCAATAAGCATGTCAAACAGTGTAAATTAAAGCCCTGGCCTGGTCTGTTAGCACCCCAGCATCTGCCTCTCTAAAATGACTCGAAATATGACGCCTGCTGGCTACAGTGTTAACATGCTGCTGAAATAATATCCTTCATTAATCCTCTTATGTTCTATTTTACAGCACAGACTCGAAATTCAACACTGCCACCCTGCCGTTTACTTTAAAAAGCTTTAACAAGTATATTACAGATTGAATTGTTAACACTGTTAGCACAGCATCACAGTAACTTTTAACTGAAGGCTTGTTGAAACATCGATTATTAAACATGTTCTTCAAGTTTAAAAGAGTTTGTCGAGATTACATTTGTGGTCAGTAAGATTTCTTTTGCTCTGCTAGGATGCATTGAATTGATTATAATTGTTACAAAATATGTATTTCAATAATTTCAACTGTTTTCAACATTGATAATAATACCAAATCATCATATTAGAATGATTTCTGAAGGATCATGTGACTGAAGACTGATGCTGAAAATTCAGCTTTGCCATCACAGGAATGTATTACATTTTAAAATATATTAAAATGGAAATTAGTTATTTTAAATCAAATATTGTTTATCAAATAAATGCAGCCTTGGTGAGCATAATAACATTTTCCAAATTACCATTACATTTAGACAGGCAAGTCTAAACGCACCATCATTTTCTGTCCTCTGTCTTTAAATCCAACCAAACAAAACTATTTCGCTGTGAGTGAATGTGAACGTTGTTGTGTTTTTCTGCTCCAGAACCAAAGAGACCAGAACTACACGGTTCTGAAAACCAAAGCCCACATGATGACAGTGGAGGGCCTGAAGCCGGGCACCACCTATGTGTTCAGAGTGAGGGCGCGCACTGACGTAGGCTACGGAAGCTACGGTGGAGAGATAGAGCTGGAGACCAGTCACGAAGGTAATGTTTTTAGTCTTTTCTTAACGGTTTCATTTTTCTCCTTCCTTTCTGGGACTCTCTTTCTTTGATCTACTCTGTTGATAGTTCATTAGTGGCATACCGCAAATCTTTGGGGAGCCCACCTCAAACCAGCACTAATAGCATAATAGTGATGTTATGTTGGAAAATTCAGCTCCTTTTTTTATAATATCTTTATTATGCCTTTTTTGGTGTGTGTGTCAATGCAATAGTTTTAGTTATTTCTAGACATTGACATCATTAAAGTGTGTGTACATAGTTCTATTAAAAAGTTTGGGGTCGGTACGATTTTATTAAAATGCTTTTGAAAGAAGTCTCTTATGCTCACCAGCGCTACATTTATTTGATCTAAAATAGAACAAAACAGAAAAACTGTGAGATACTATTACAATTTAAAATGACCGTTTTATATATATTTTTCATAATAATTTCACAGTTACTCTCCAAATTAGTGCATAATTTAACAACATAAAAACGGATATATTTTAATCATTTGTTGTTATGGCATCTTTTTTATGAATGAAGGCCGGTATCACTTATATTAATACAGCTACTGATGTCTCTATGAAATTATTATTTTTTAAAACATGAATGAAAGGCATTCAGCATTACATTGTAATTGAAAGCTATCAATTTCAACATTTATTAGGCTTTAAAAAATAACAGCTTTTAATTTAAGTGAATTAAAAAAATATTCACATAAATCCATTATAATAAATGTCATATTTACCTGTGGCCTTCATATTTAACCAATATACAGTTATCAAACACTTTTACAGTCTTAACTGCATACATTATAAATGAAATATAGATTAATCCTTATTAAAGCTACAATTTTCTCTGTTACTTTTGCTCTTTGATTAACATTAATGGCAGACAGCATTAGTCGCTGCTGTCACTTTAAGATCTGCCGCCGCCAAACATGACGTGGATCTGAAAGAGTCTTAAAGTGACAGCAGCCTAATATCCCTGCTGCTGTTTGTGTTATTAATGCTATTTAAACAACAAAATACAAAGAGAAAATCACTTTTGTAGCTTTAACAAAAATGAATATTTACTTTATACAGTGAAGACTATGCAGTGTTATTTTACATATTGATTATTCAATTTCTGTCTGAATGCTGTTAGACTTGCCTGAAAATCATAAAACACTGTTTATTTCATTTGTATATTTGTTCTATTGTACTTATCTATGCTTGTAATTTGTTTATGTTTTTACTTTATTATTATTTACAAAATCAATCTAACTTCATAAAAATCTAATTAATTATTTCCAAATAGAGCTATAGAGCTAGACTGTGCAAAAGTCTTAGCTAGTATTTTTACACACAAAAAGTGAGTTTAAGCCAGTTATTTATATATTTTGCTGCAGTGTGTCAGTTGGAAATATCAGTTTACATTTATAAATTAATTGCCATTAATTGTAATAATCCAGTGATATTTTTGTATGCATAAAGAGTCTGACAATAGTCTCTATGCTCCACATGGAGATCTGATCTCATCTTCATTGAGTCTGTCTGATTACATGAAGAAACATAAAAAACTGAGATGGACTAAATCCAGAAGAACTGTGGCAACGTCTCCAAGACACTTGAGGAAACCTTCCTGCAAAACTACATGAATAGGTGTAGGAATAGATGCAGGTGACAAAAGTCGTTTTAAACGCAAAGGGTGCTCACCCCAAATATCGATTTGATTTAGTTAAAACTTTTCACAGTCCTGTAGTTTTACAGGAAGGTTTCCTCAAGTGTCTGGAAGACGATGCCTCAGTTCTGGATTTCTGGATTTAGTCTGTCTCATTTTCTTCATGTAATCACAGACAGACTCGATGACGGTGAGATCAGATCATACCGGCTGCTGTCAGACTTCTTGTGCATAAAAAAAAAAAAAAAAAAAACTCTCACTGGATTATTACAATTAATTGCAAAATGAATGTTTGGAAATGTAAACTGATATTTCCTACTGACACACTACAGTAAAAGATATAAATAACTGGCTTAAAAACATTTTTTGTGTGAAAATACCAACGTGCGTAAGACTTTTGCACAGTACTGTACATCACAGAAAAACAAAATATTGCAATGTCAGTTTTTTTCCAATATCGTGCAGCCCTAATATATTTGTATAAAATGTAATTTATTCCTGTGTTGGCAAAGCTGAATTTTCAGCAGCCGCTAATCCAGTTTTCAGTGTTGATCCTTGGTGCTGATTTGATGCTCAAAAACATAATTTCCAATGTAGGAAACTCATAAAGGCATCCCACACCCATACACCAGTGTCTTTCTATATACTCTTTCCATTGTTGAGCAGATGCTGGGGTTTCAGGTCACTTCTCTGGGTTTAATACGGTGAACTGGTGTGTGACTTATTTACCAAACCTCCTGCTTATGCTCCCTGGGAGGTGAGTCGCATGTGTCTCATGAGGACAAACGAAGCTGTGTTGAGCTGACCTGTGTTCCTTTGATGGAGATCAAAGAATGGTGGCACATTTTAAAAGGCTCTGGGGCATACGGTAAACACAGAGACCTTGTGGTATATGCGCCTCATTTAAAGCACGTTACGGCCCAGAGAGCGTCTCTGGAAGCATATCACAGAGCTCAGCAGACCTGATCTGCCAAGCTGAAAGTTAACAGAGTCCAGTATAATTGCTCTTTTAATTATATAAGAAATGCTTAAGCCTTCGGCTCACAGTGACATTCATAAACCGCTTACACCGTGTGCATTAGTTCATACGATACACATCAGAGCAGAACATACAGTACTGTAAGCAGTCTGATAATGTAGAACCATATTTCCCTAAAATCCCTTTATGGAACCATTGGTAGCAGCTAGCAAGGTTATTATAGTTTTTACATGTTTAATTCTGTAAACTTATCTTTTCAATTCATTTTCATTTTAAACTTTCACTCTATCATTTTTAGTTTTAGGTAACTATTTAGAGTTCTATAATCGTAATATATGGAATAAATTATTCTGCATATCATTTTATTGATATCTGGTGGCATTTTCATGTCGCATCCAAAATAAAATTTTGTGTTTACATAATATATGTGTGTGTACTGTGTATAATTATTATGTATATTTGAATACACACAGATACATGTATATATTTAAGAAATATTTGCATGTGCATATACTGTGTTTTCTTAAATATATACATGCATGTGTATGTATTTATATACACTCACCTAAAGGATTATTAGGAACACCCTACTAATACTGTGTTTGACCCCCTTTCGCCTTCAGAACTGCCTTAATTCTACGTGCCATTGATTCAACAAGGTACTGAAAGCATTCTTTAGAAATGTTGGCCCATATTGATAGAATAGCATCTTGCAGTTGATGGAGATTTGTGGGCTGCACATCCAGGGCACGAAGCTCCCGTTCCACCACATCCCAAAGATGCTCTATTGGGTTGAGATCTGGTGACTGTGGGGGCCATTTTAGTACAGTGAACTCATTGTCATGTTCAAGAAACCAATTTGAAATGATTCGAGCTTTGTGACATGGTGCATTATCCTGCTGGAAGTAGCCATCAGAGAATGGGTACATGGTGGTCATAAAGGGATGGACATGGTCAGAAACAATGCTCAGGTACGCCGTGGCATTTAAACGATGCCCAATTGGCACTAAGGTGCCTAAAGTGTGCCAAGAAAACATCCCCCACACCATTACACCACCAGCACCAGCCTGCACAGTGGTAACAAGGCATGATGGATCCATGTTCTCATTCTGTTTACGCCAAATTCTGACTCTACCATCTGAATGACTCAACAGAAATCGAGACTCATCAGACCAGGTAACATTTTTCCAGTCTTCAACTGACCAATTTTGGTGAGCTTGTGCAAATTGTACCCTCTTTTTCCTATTTGTAGTGGAGATGAGTGGTACCGGTGGGGTCTTCTGCTGCTGTAGCCCATCCGCCTCAAGGTTGTGCGTGTTGTGGCTTCACAAATGCTTTGCTGCATACCTCGGTTGTAACGAGTGGTTATTTCAGTCAAAGTTGCTCTTCTATCAGCTTGAATCAGTCGGCCCATTCTCCTCTGACCTCTAGCATCAACAAGGCATTTTCGCCCACAGGACTGCCGCATACTGGATGTTTTTCCCTTTTCACACCATTCTTTGTAAACCCTAGAAATGGTTGTGCATGAAAATCCCAGTAACTGAGCAGATTGTGAAATACTCAGACCGGCCCGTCTGGCACCAACAACCATGCCACGCTCAAAATTGCTTAATTCACCTTTCTTTCCCATTCTGACATTCAGTTTGGAGTTCAGGAGATTGTCTTGATCAGGACCACCCCCCTAAATGCATTGAAGCAACTGCCATGTGATTGGTTGATTAGATAATTGCATTAATGAGAAATTGAACAGGTGTTCCTAATAATCCTTTAGGTGAGTGTATGCATAATATGCCTGGATGGGAGCATATGTTGTTCTAGAACTTGGATATACCTTTCAGCATTGATGGTGCCTTTCCAGATGTGTAAGCTGCCCATGCCACACGCACTCATGCAACCCCATACCATCAGAGATGCAGGCTTCTGAACTGAGTGCTGAGAACAACTTGGGTTGTCCTTGTCCTCTTTAGTCCGGACAACATGGCGTCCCAGTTTTCCAAAAAGAACTTCAAATTTTGATTGGTCTGACCACAGAACAGTTTTCCACTTTGCCACAGTCCATTTTAAATGAGCCTTGGCCCAGAGAAAACGCCTGCGCTTCTGGATCATGTTTAGATATGGCTTCTTTTTTGACCCATAGAGTTTTAGCCAGCAACGGCGAATGGCACGGTGGATTGTGTTCACCGACAATGTTTTCTGGAAGTATTCCTGAGCCCATGTTGTGATTTCCATTACAGTTGCATTCCTGTATGTGATGCAGTGCCGTCTAAGGGCCCGAAGATCACGGGCATCCAGTATGGTTTTCCGGCCTTGACCCTTACGCACAGAGATTGTTCCAGATTCTCTCAATCTTTGGATGATATTATGCACTGTAGATGATGATAACTTCAAACTCTTTGCAATTTTTCCCTGAGAAACTCCTTTCTGATATTGCTCCACTATTTTTGGCCGCAGCATTGGGGGAATTGGTGATCCTCTGCCCATCTTGACTTCCGAGAGACACTGCCACTCTGAGAGGCTCTTTTATACCCAATCATGTTGCCAATTGACCTAATAAGTTGCAAATTGGTCCTCCAGCTGTACCTTATATGTACATTTAACTTTTCCGGCCTCTTATTGCTACCTGTCCCAACTTTTTTGGAATGTGTAGCTCTCATGAAATCCAAAATGAGCCAATATTTGGCATGACATTTCAAAATGTCTCACTTTCAACATTTGATATGTTATCTATATTCTATTGTGAATAAAATATAAGTTTATGAGATTTGTAAATGATTGCATTCCTTTATTATTCACAATTTGTACAGTGTCCCAACTTTTTTGGAATCGGGTTTGTATATATGCATACACCTGCATGTGACTTGAATCCTGCTTTCCTCTTTTCCTAATCCTGTTCCTTCTGTTCTCTACAGCCTTTCCTTTCTGTTCTCTATGTCCTTTCCTGTCATGTCTCCCACTGTCCCTGTCAAAAAATAAAAATCTTGGTACGATCACATAGCTGTGAAAAATTCATATTTAGCATATTGCTTAGCTGATTTTGTGCATCTGTTCCTGTCTCAGTGAGTTGCGATCTCTTTCTGTATGTGGTGCATAACAGAGATTGGTGAATGAAGTTGAGTGGAATTCTAAATCAATTCCTGTTGCTGGAGATATTCATTTTCCTGAAAGAGGCGGTTACTCATGCGTTGCCTGGCTTGATAAATGATGTATTTGTTTTGAGTAATGAGTCGATTGCGGCAGCATAAAATCCATATACTCGCCGTGAAACTTTCAAACCGGGCCTGTTATTCCCTCTGTTAACATACCTATTTGGATGCCATGCGTAAATTAGAAAATTGACTCCCGTCTTCGCCTACATATTTAGTGGCCAAATGCATCTGGTTCTGTGTTTCTTTTTTTTCTTTTTTTTTTTTTCCAAAGCAAAGTTTGACATGGAAGCTAAATATTTAACCCTCTTTGGGGTGTAAGAGACCACATACTTGATTATGATATGTTCAAAGGTTCTCCATGAAAGATGTTACATTACTTGTTTGTTATAAAATATGAATAAACACTTTTTTTTTTTTTTTTACAACCAACATCACTGTACTGCAAAAAGTCAACTTTTTGAAAAATACAAGCCTATTTAAAACAAACCTGTGGTAAAAACAAGTTTTTTGTTGTTGTTGTTGTTGTTGTTGTGTCGTCCTTAACTGATCACAGTATCTTTCTTGTGGGTTTTGATTAGGCCAGAGGAACTCATTGAACTCAAATAGAATCAATCTTAGTAGAACATGAGGATTAACATTGACACAAATGTGTCTCGTCTTCTCTTTCTCCCTCTTCAGATATGTTGGCCATCGGGGACCCTAACCAGTCCACGATCCTTGCTGTGTCCATAGCCGGTGGCATTGTGCTCCTTATCTTCCTGGTGACGTGTTTTGTAGTGAGCGGACGGTAAGAATGGACTTCCTTTTAACATCATCTGACCTTTGCTTGAGTCGTTCTGTCCTTCCGAACCGCCTTTGAGGAAGAAGTACTGGTCCCGAGGGCTGATATTACAGAGCAAAATAAAATGCTTCTGTTCGTTAGATCTGAGAGCTGCTGTCAAATGGTGATTTTACAAGAAATTGAACCTTGAATTAGAAAATGAAGTGTGGATTCTTCCATGGCAAAGCTTTTAAAAGAGCTAGAACAGGCACTCGGTGAGGTGTGTCTTATAGGCTCCTAAAAACCAAGAAGAAAGCGTTTGAAATTGAAGTCTGAGGAGACATTTTGCACAGCATCTCTGCTATTCAAACAATAGCTGAAGCGGAAAAGACGGTGCAGTCAGTTGGATGAGACGTACTGAGCCTATAAATTAATGCTGATAATAAATATACTCTGACTGAATTAAATAGCGGTTTCTTTCTCGAACAAAGCTCGCCCGAAGTCTCTAAAAACATTAGTATTGATCTGAGGTGATTGCCTATCATGCTGAGTGCCCTATTCAGTATTGACTAGAAAAGAACCATGTTTGCCTGCTGAGAGCATGTAGAAATGCACATAATGGATTCATGTGCAACAAGTAATTAATCTCAAACCACTCAACTATAAACCAAAACAATAAATATGTAAGACTGGAATATGCGAGTCCTTATCGTAGGGCAGAGGAGGTGGTGTACTGGAGCGGTTCTCACCAGGTTCTACCCACAAGCCAGCGCAGCTTCATGCATTATGCATTCGAGCTCTCTGATGCCTCAGTCTGGAGTGAAAGCTGGAAAAACAGAATGCATTGAAGGTGTCGATTGGTGCTCCTCAGATAAAGAAACAGCAAGTTGAGTGTTCAAGACTGTGAACTCCAAGAAGACACATGAAGGACACGTACTGTAGAAGTGGAAGACCAAGGTGGTGGTGGACAGAAAAGGAGAAGGATGGTCAATTAGTGAAGACGACTAATAGTAGAAGACACAACTTCTCTGAGAAGAGTTTAGCGTGCTGACAGTTTTGTTGTCTTTAGTGTGCTGTTGGAATCTTTTGAAGCACTATAAGAAATTCAGCGCCTTGAACAATACATTTCAGGACAATTACTGTCAGATATCAAATTGTCTGCTTTGAGCAATGTTCCTGTCAATGCTTATCCGTAGGCCTTGATAGTTTTGTCAATTTGTCAAGGTAAATATAGCTCAACTTGAGTGGTAGACATGACCATAAGCCAGCCTAACTAAACAGAGCTTACATAAGAAAAATTACCCCCAGTTTCACAAACGAGGCTTAAGCTAGTCCCAGACTAAAATGCATGTTTGAGCTGTTTTAACTGAAAGAATCTTGCTCTGAACTCTCTTAAAATATGTCAGTGGCATTGTTTCGTCATAAAAAGCACATCAGTAATGCATATTTATAAAAACTTGTCCTAATTGAACTAAGGCCTAATCCTATACCTAGCTTAGTATAAGCCCTGTCTGTGAAACCGGGCCTTAGAGAACTAGTCATTTAGACATACTGTAGTAATATCGGTGCATTTACATGCACTCTCATAATGCAATTATAATGGGATTTTGGAAATATTGAGAATGAGATAAACACTTTAATCACATTATTACCGCTCTGACCAAAGTATGCATGTGCGTGGATGTACACGGATGTCGTGTGTTCTTCACACAACTTCATGAATGAACTCCATGACGGTATTCTGAAGTTTTCTCTTCTCCAAATCACTAAACTCAATTTGCGAACTTGCTGCACAGTCTCTGCTCCGTATCTTCATCCAGGCGGTACAAAGAACGCGACGGCAGGCAAACCCGGCATTGCAATGTTCATCACAGGGCCAAATAATATCCAGTATGTCCATAAAAATTTATTTTGAATTTGATGTGAGTTGATTTAAAAAAAAAAAAAAAAAAAGGCCTGTAACATGTATACTGTATGCCTATCTGAGTGTGGTATAATCATACTTATTAACGAATAATCAGAATAATGAAAATTGCATATAAACTGGAGTGAAGAGTTCTGCTTATGTCATGTAAACATCTTACTGCGATTAAGACCGTACTCTGATTATTAGAAATAATCGCATTATTGGTGCACATGTAAACAAACCTCGCTCTGCTGTAGCATATTGCAGTCTTTCCCACAAATTTGAAGCCGCCAATGTTTTTTTTCTTTTTTTTCTCTTATTATTCTACTGTGCAGGTTTGCTAGAAGATTATTTCTTTGGCAACAGGCCTCAGGCGCAAGTCTCCACTCTAACACAACTCTCTGACATACTATAGAAAGATTATGCAAACGGTACTGCTCTTTAGAGAGAAATCTGAGAGGTCTCAGTAACCCCTGCAGGCCAGCTGTATGCCATTGGGGAGAACCATTGGCTTACTTTCAAACACTGAGAATAGTTTCAATTCATTCTGCTCAGGATTTCAAGGCAAGATATTGAACAACATAATCACCTTTCCACAACTCATGTCTTGCTCTATGCAAATCCCACTTGACCTATTGAGTCCATTTTGTTTCCTCTTACCATTAGGCCTTTATAGCTGCCAACATCCATCTTTTTTTGTAAGAATCACATTGCAAAGAAAGAAAGACTGACCGAACCAATGAACGAACATTAATGAACTGACAAACAAACAAACAAGAGAACAAACAGTAACAGAGTGGTTGATTAGACCTTCAATATTATGCTGTATTACCTTATTCAGGGCTCAACATTAACGCTTGTCCGCTTGTCCGGGACAAGTGGATTTTTTTAAAGGGGCAAGTGAAAGATAATTTTACTTGCCTGACCGGACAAGCTGATTAATACTTAATAATTAATCATTTTGTTACGGCAATAACAAAAAATAACTAGCAAATCACCAAAATGCAAGAATGATTCTGCATTAATTTAGTGTAAGTGGCGATCGATAGTGGATAATAGTATAATATATTATGAACTGACGGTAACAAGGTTGCACTGTTGATGCTCGTGTAGCCTCTCGAGGAGAAATCGAAACAAATGAGCACTGCTCACACATAAAAACTTAACATCTTGAATGTTTACCGCAGTTTCTCTATTTATAACGTATGATACAGTTAAACAACATCACACAACTAAGTGTGCTGTTTTCCTGAATACCATCACGACTGAAAATGACACTGATTTCATATGACAGTTCCATAAACAATTAATTAACATTAAGTCACTTACATTTTAGATGCAATATTGACTCTTTTTGTTCTATTTCAGCAGCGAAAATGGTTCCAAACAAAGATTTCAAGCAACAAAGTTCCAAACAGCAGAACCATAACGCATCTCACAGCAACAGCGTGTTACTGAATGATTCAGCGTTTTGAATGAATCGGTTGAATCAAAGATCCAATGACCTATTCGTAAACGACGTTTGAATGAATCGGTTGATTCAAAGATTCAATGACCTATTCGTAAACGACGTTTGAATGAATCGTTTGAATGAATGACTCAATGACTCACTCATTAAGACTTACCTGCTGCCACCTACTGGTGGTTTAGTTTCATGTTTCATTTAATTTGATTGGTAACAGCCCTATAGTGTCTTATTTTAATTTAATGTATAGATCATATTTAAGAATATAATATGAAACCTGAAGCATAGCCTATATTTATTAAGATTAGGGGGGAAAATGCCCTTTATAAAATTCAAGATTCAAGATTCAAGAGTTTTATTTGTCACATACACAGTTATATACAGAATATACAACCGGCAGTGAAATGTAAACAGGTCCGCTCCATGGACAGTGCAAATTCACAGTTAAAAACACGAGGGGGAAATTATAATAGAAATAGAATAAAAAAAAGTACTATATATATATCTGTAGAATTATAAATAAATCAGGTAGAAATTTTTTTTTAATAAAGAAGTGGAATAAAATAAGTGAAATAAACTGTGCAGTGAGTAAACTATAGATTTATAAATATGTGGTTAACAAAAATGTACAAAGAAGTATAATGTGCAAACAGGTTTATAACAGAAAGTGCAGTGCAATGTCAGTATGTCGATGGTCACGTGATGTTAAGTGACTGAGTTCAGGAGTCTGATGGCCTGGGGGAAGAAGCTCCTCCTGAGTCTCTCAGTTTTGGCCATCAGGCTTGGAGAAGCGCTACCAGATGGCAGCAGCGTGAAATGAGGGTTTGCAGGGTGATTAGAGTCCTTGATGATCTTGGTAGCTCTACCTTTGCAGCGTTTGGTGTAGACGTCCTGCAGAGACGGGAGAGCTGACCCTGAGATACGCTCGGATAAGCGCACGACTCTTTGCAGGGCTTTGCAGTCATGACTGGTGCTGAGAAAGTATGTAAATATGCTAACCTTGAAAGGTAAACAAATCACAAATATGCAGATTTAAATATGCCAAAGCTGACTAAACACTGGTGAGAATATTGCTTCAGTATAAATGATTTATTAATCAGTATAAAAAAAAAAAAAAAACACACTTTTTTTCTGGACAAGCAAATGTTTTACTCGGACAAGTGAATGACCGATTTACTTGACCGAAGGACAAGCAAATTAACATGCTTAAAGTCCCAGTGAACCGGAAGTAGCAAGTGAGTTTTCTTCAGTGCTGTGACGTATTTCAGAGTGAAACAGAATATTGCATAGAGGGCAGGGTTTTACTTCAGCGCTCCTCCTCTCCATCTCGCGCTCATAGCAGACTAACGGTTGGAGGGGAGTGGTTACGCATCTTCAAACCTAAGCCATCAAACTGACGTCATCTGAGAAGGAACGCCGTTTCCAGTTTCCAGGAAGTAACTTTTCAGACTTTGATTAAAGATTACCGCGACAAACTATTTTTTTTCTGTGTATTAACTTGCACGGATTAATTGTTCACCCTAAGACCTGTAATGTGTGCTAACATAGTAAATAGGGTCAATTTTGATTCCATGAGGACTTTAATGTCAAGCCCTGCTTATTGTTTTCTATCTCTATTCCCCATACTCCTCTTCTCTCTCTGTCTCGTTCTCTTTTTTCTGTCTGTAAGAACGTGAGCAGTATTTTGCTAAGGCTACAGCACCGTTAGCATATTTTTGTACTGTTGATGATTTCACCTGGCTCACAGGGATAATGCATAATTTAGAGATTTTAACATCAGCATTGCCTACTCCACCGCTATAATACTTGCACATTAGTTGCAGCCTACAAGAACGTCTGAGGCTGGGATTTATGCTTTATTATAATCGTTTGAAATACAGCTAATTAGCGTCATTCCCCTACTTGCATGATTAGCATACCATAAAAATGCATGTTTCTAATCGGCCATACACTCAAATAGAAATAAAGTTTTAGTTGGACCCATTAGCACACAAGCTATTCTTTTCTCATCTCTCCAGTCTCTTTCTTTTTGTGTGAATAAAATAGTAACTGGGATCAAAATAAGTAAATAATTAAAGAATTCCATTTTAATTTGCTTGTTGCAGTGCACAAGGGACTTACATTGGCTGAAATACAGAATATCGGTGGTCTTATATATGGACAACAGGAAAAACTGGCATGTGGTACAGCAGGCAGATGGTGTTCAATCATCAAATTCGTACAATTTATTAGTTTTTTTTTTTTAGCTCTGTTTCCCTAAAAAGCTATTAAAACACAGCAGGTGGGTGCTAAGGGCTGGGAAACTCCTGCAAATTTAGCTCTTGGACTTATCGAACATCACTGCTGCTCTCATCATTGCCAGACAATTATTTTTGTTTTATGAGAAAGTTGGAAAATCTATTTTACTCCCGCGTCTAACTCACTCTATCCTTTAGGATTATCTCTTTTAAGCCGTATCCTCAGTGGAGCGCCTAATTATTTGCCGTGCACGCCACACTTGCCAATATTTGTCTTTTTAATTACATTTTTAATATTTCCTGCTGCACGCGAATCAAGCAAGCACATTATTTTTTGAATAGCTATCAATAGCTTCTGTATTTTTTTAATATTGAATAAATTAATTATCTTAATGACTCTATTATGGTGAACTGTTTAAATGTTTAAAATCATATAATGAATTTTAGTGGCCTACAAAGAATATGGAACATCTGAATATTGTTTATCACTTATTTTATTTGAGTAGATCACTAGATCATTAGACACTTTTGGAATAAATTAATTGTGATTTACCTCAAATAAAGCATTGCTACAACTGTAAAACATTGCATGATGCTGCTAAAAACTATATTTGCACTTCCAGTTAAATGTGCATGTCCGTTCTAGAAAAAACAAATTAGGATTTTAATTTCTAAAGCTGCCATATTGAGCATCTTGATTTTCCCATTCATTTTTATACAAATATGTTGCCTGCTCCTCCAGTCTGCTTATCATCATATCAAGGTGAAATTGAGATTCTATAAGAGATCTTTCACTTAAATCCTTGATAATGCAAGTATGGCACAGATGTATTTGTCTGTGTAATGAAAGATGAAGTGCACAGGAAGGTTTTCAAGCCGATCTAATCAGAGAGAAGAAGCTCTTTGTCAATGAGATGTTGTCTTCGAGGCATCTGCTAAACGCATTTGGTTATTCTTAAAACTTAATGATGACAGGAAAGTGTGCTCCATACACTTAGCCACTCTCATGCGAGAACGTTTCGCCCAAGAATCTAAAGCTGAGAGCACGTTATGCTCTCAAACATGTTTTCAATAATTTTCTTGCTCCTATTATCTGTTGAACAGGTTGTTACGCTGCCATGTTCATAATGGACTTCTGCATAAAATGTTCGGTTTTACCTCTAGCGTGCTCGTATATAGTAACATCGAAGTGACATCTTTGATTGGCCAAATGGCATCAATGCAAAATATGTTTGGCTCTTTGTTTTTCTACCCTGGTACAAATGCATCTGTGCCGCTAGCAAACTCACCAAAGCGCCTCTCTGTGCCTGCAATTGTGGCACAACAGACATAATGATGTTTTAGAGCCAAAACTGCTTATAAACTGAAGAGCTGTCCCATTTTAAAAGCTGGAACCTTCTCGATGCATTCTCATTTACACACACATGTGCAAACACATACACACACATACTTCTCACTTTCATCCAGAGGTGTAATGGTTCTCCCATCCTCTTAACGTGATGGACTGGCCTCTCACCGCAATATACTCGCTGTGTGTAAAAGCACTCTTTGGCAGCAGTGTCGGCCCTATAATTGTTTCTATAGGATGGCCGGCACTATAGCTCAGTTCATTTTGAGCGGTGCGATTTGAGTAGCGACTGAAATATCGCGCAGTCAGCATAAAAGAGAAGTAAACACTGAGATAATGATAGCAAAGCAAGCTGCTGCTTGTCAAACACAATTATACAGGAAGGGAATCTTAAACCTTTTGCTAGGAAAGAGGTGACAGGCTTGTTTGTGTGGCTGGAGCTTTAATTCTTTGAGGAAAAGAGTGTACATTTCCAAGTACTGTAGTACTTTCCGCAAAAAGCTTTGCTGAGACCAACAAAAAGTCATAGCGTTCAAAGGTTTTGGCATTAGAAATATGATTGGTCATGACTGGTTTTCAGAGCCAATAATAATAATAATAATAATAATAATAATAATAATAATAATAATAATAATAATTTAATGTATTATTATTATTATTATTATTATTATAGTAGTAGTAGTAGTAGTAGATTGTATATTACTATTATTATTATTATTATTATTATTATTATTATTATTATATAGATTTATATAGTGCTTTTATCTATTTTATGTTTTTTTTTTGTTTGTTTTTTCAAAAGAAAGTCAGGTTTAGTTTAGGACATTAAACATATTATTATTATTATTATTATTATTATTATTATTATTATTATTATAGTATTTTATACAATTGTTTGTATTATTATTATTATTATTATTATTATTATTATTATTATTATTATTAGTGCGTTTAATAATAATTTTTAAAGAAAGTCGGTGTAGGCTATAACGTTAGAAATTATTATTATTATTATTATTATTATTATTATTATTATTATTATTATTATTATTGTAGTAGTATTTATACAATTATTATTATTATTATTATTATTATTATTATTATTATTATTATTATTATTATTATTATTATTATTATTATAGTAGTATTTATACAATTGTTTGTATTATTATTATTATTATTATTATTATTATTAGTGCGTTTAATAATACTTTTTAAAGAAAGTCGATTGTAGGCTATAACGTTAGAAATTATTATTATTATTATTATTATTATTATTATTATTATTATTATTATAGTAGTATTTATACAATTGTTTGTATTATTATTATTTATTATTATTATTATTATTATTATTATTATTATTATTATTATTATTATTAGTGCGTTTAATAATACTTTTTAAAGAAAGTCGATTGTAGGCTATAACGTTAGAAATTATATTATTATTATTATTATTATTATTATTATTATTATTATTATTGTTATTATTATTATAGTAGTATTTATACAATTGTTTGTATTATTATTATTATTATTATTATTATTATTATTATTATTATTATTATTATTATTATTATTATTAGTGCGTTTAATAATACTTTTAAAGAAAGTCGGTGTAGGCTATAACGTTAGAAATTATTATTATTATTATTATTATTATTATTATTATTATTATTATTATTATTATATAGTAGTATTTATACAATTGTTTGTATTATTATTATTATTATTATTATTATTATTATTATTATTATTATTATTATTAGTGCGTTTAATAATACTTTTAAAGAAAGTCGATGTAGGCTATAACGTTAGAAATTATTATTATTATTATTATTATTATTATTATTATTATTATTATTATTATTATTATAGTAGTATTTATACAATTGTTTGTATTATTATTATTATTATTATTATTATTATTATTATTATTATTATTATTATTATTAGTGCGTTTAATAATACTTTTAAAGAAAGTCGGTGTAGGCTATAACGTTAGAAATTATTATTATTATTATTATTATTATTATTATTATTATTGTAGTAGTAGTATTTATACAATTATTATTATTATTATTATTGTTATTATTATTATTATTATTATTATTATTATTATTATTATTATTATTATTATTATTATTATTATTAGTGCTTTTAATAATACTTTTAAAGAAAGTCGGTGTAGGCTATAATGTTAGAAATTATTATTATTATTATTATTATTATTATTATTATTATTATTATTGTAGTAGTAGTAGTATTTATACAATTATTATTATTATTATTATTATTGTCATACGGTTTTATATAGTGCTTTTATCTAATTTATAAAAGCTAGTTTATTCTAGTTTAATATTCTAGTCTAATTTATTCTAATTTTTTAAAGAAAGTCGGTGTAGGTTATAACATTAGAAATACACTACTACTACTACTACTAATAATAATAATAATAATAATAATAATTATTATTATTATTATTATTATAATTATTATTATTATTGTTTGTATTTTTACTTTTTAAAGAATTAAGATTGCTTGACGTAACTTTTCACAATTTTCATCATTGGTATTTATAATTACCATTCATTTTATTTGGGCCGATTAGCAAATGAGAGTTTTATTACGTTCACGGCCCCTGCATAGATTAGGGTGACACTAGTAATCATGTCAGAGGTCAGACTCCTTAATGAATTGGATTCTGACTGCTGTACTGAATCAAACTAATAAAAAGCGGCTCTCAAAAACAGGGTCATTATCACCGTAATTTTCTCTCCTGCATTCTCAATTACCGTAATGAATCGCTCACAAATGAGATGTTGCTCCACACCTATCAGAAACACATCCTGGAATTTAGCACATATCTCCATTTAATCTCTTCACTTCACTAATAATGACTTCGGTTGGAGTAAATCTTTTTTTAAAACAGCAAACGCAGGCCTTGGAGGTCTGCCAGGTCTCCTCCAGAGAAAGGAGCCAAGAGCAAGTAGCTTAAAGAAATGAGGGATCAAGAGACAAGGGATGAGCATTTTGTTTCACATCCATTCGGGCTATCTGTTATTGCGTGATAATGTAATGACCGCATGGTGCAGCGTCGACGGCTCCTGTGAGCTGGAGCCGTGGGTGTTGCCGATTGCCATTAATCTGAAGAGCCACTCCGCGGGATGATAGCATTAGGGAGGCATTTCTCTGTCCGTCTCCATCTTATTAGCACTGTGGCAAACACACCGAATGATTAGAAATCGCCTGATCTTTGAAAAAAAGCCTGTCGTTTATGCTAATCAGCCTTCTGATGGCCACTGCGGGCCAAAATGTTCCCTTACCAAAAATATGGAGCATTGCAGCGCCTCTCTGTGCATCTTTCAGCTTCATTGTCAATTTTTGAGACTCATCTTGTAGTGACACTGTATAGTGTAGATGTAAATTCTCTTTTGTTCTGCATTGCATGCGGCATAGATGTTCTAAAGACCAGAAACAAATCCGATCCGTGTTTCTCTCCCTTTCTCTTTATTGGCGTGACAGTAGTGAACAAAGGATTCAGAACAAAGGGCTGTCATTTGTTGAATTTTTCATTACCGAATGTTGACGAGATCATTCACGTAATTTTCTTTTTTGTACATCAGTAATAGAGGCCCTTCAAAGCCGTTTACTTTGATTCTAACTTCAAACACTAATCTGAATTATACCGAAAGCGTTTTGGACGGCATCAGATGTTAACAACATATAAATGCAACTTATAATGCAGCAATCTTCAAAATAACAGTTCTTTAGTGTTCTTTGCAGTACCTTAGGTTCAACTCTTCTTTTAAACATTGTTTTTCTCTATACATTTCAGTTATATGGACTGTATACACTCACCTAAAGGATTATTAGGAACACCTGTTCAATTTCTCATTAATGCAATTATCTAATCAACCAATCACATGGCAGTTGCTTCAATGCATTTAGGGGTGTGGTCCTGGTCAAGACAATCTCCTGAACTCCAAACTGAATGTCAGAATGGGAAAGAAAGGTGATTTAAGCAATTTTGAGCATGGCATGGTTGTTGGTGCCAGACGGGCCGGTCTGAGTATTTCACAATCTGCTCAGTTACTGGGATTTTCACGCACAACCATTTCTAGGGTTTACAAAGAATGGTGTGAAAAGGGAAAAACATCCAGTATGCGGCAGTCCTGTGGGCGAAAATACCTTGTTGATGCTAGAGGTCAGAGGAGAATGGGCCGACTGATTCAAGCTGATAGAAGAGCAACTTTGACTGAAATAACCACTTGTTACAACCAAGGTATGCAGCAAAGCATTTGTGAAGCCACAACACGCACAACCTTGAGGCGGATGGGCTACAACAGCAGAAGACCCCACCGGGTACCACTCATCTCCACTACAAATAGGAAAAAGAGGCTACAATTTGCACAAGCTCACCAAAATTGGACAGTTGAAGACTGGAAAAATGTTGCCTGGTCTGATGAGTCTCAATTTCTATTGAGACATTCAGATGGTAGAGTCAGAATTTGGCGTAAACAGAATGAGAACATGGATCCATCATGCCTTGTTACCACTGTGCAGGCTGGTGGTGGTGGTGTAATGGTGTGGAGGATGTTTTCTTGGCACACTTTAGGCCCCTTAGTGCCAATTGGGCATCGTTTAAATGCCACGGCCTACTTGAGCATTGTTTCTGACCATGTCCATCCCTTTATGACCACCATGTACCCATTCTCTGATGGCTACTTCCAGCAGGATAATGCACCATGTCACAAAGCATGAATCATTTCAAATTGGTTTCTTGAACATGACAATGAGTTCACTGTACTAAAATGGCCCCCACAGTCACCAGATCTCAACCCAATAGAGCATCTTTGGGATGTGGTGGAACGGGAGCTTCGTGCCCTGGATGTGCATCCCACAAATCTCCATCAACTGCAAGATGCTATCCTATCAATATGGGCCAACATTTCTAAAGAATGCTTTCAGCACCTTGTTGAATCAATGCCACGTAGAATTAAGGCAGTTCTGAAGGCGAAAGGGGGTCAAACACAGTATTAGTATGGTGTTCCTAATAATCCTTTAGGTGAGTATAGATCTTTAGAGATTAGAAAAAGAAGGTTATTGATGTGAAATTGTAGTTTCTTTAGATCAGCATGCTCATCCATTTGTCCTTACCTTCATGTCTCCAAACCTGTATTTCTTTCTTCTGTGTAACACAAAAGAAGAGATTTTGAAAAATTTCCTCCATTTTGTTTCAAAGCAACAATGGACCCACTGACTTCCATTGTTTTGGCAAAATCAAACATTCTTGAAAAATTAAATATCTTTACTGTTTAGGAAGAAAGCCAACTTTTTAAGCAACACAGAACCCATCAAGGACGTTTTGAATCTCTAAATGGCTATATAGCCCATGTAACTTAAAGGTGGGGTAAGTGCTTTCTGGTAACCGATGTTGATTTCAAATCACCAAAACAAACACGCCCCTATTTTGATAGCTTCACCCCACACATACGTAACCCAGGCAACAACTATAGCAGAATCTGCTGTGCCAGCCGACCGAGGGTATAAAGTCATTAATAAGTGAAAGCAATGTGTGTTGTACTATGGTAATCCAGGTCGAATGTTCAGTGAATAAGTCATCCCTTCCATCCCAAAAACACAAACATAGTTCTGATGAGCAACTCTATAGCATGAGCACGAACATATTACAATTATGACAAGATTAGAGGGTTATATTGATCACGAAAAGAGTAACCAAAGCAAACAAACATATATTAGGAGTATATTATCTTACTTTTCGGACACACTTTGGGAGCTGATGCTTGAAACAGACAGTGAGGAGGTTTAGACGCTCCAGGCTTATACGGTGTGGAAATGAATGGGTCTTTATCATCGCTGAAGTGAACAACAATACGATCGCAAATGGACAAGCAAGTGAACATGAGCATATTCAAGCAAAAGCCAGCATATATTAGCTCTGTGAAACAAAACAAAACCAATGTTACTCACCTATCGAGAAGAAATAAAGCAACCTCTGCCTTCGCTCCTTGAGTTCTCTCCAGCGCTAGAAAGCTGATACTTCTTGCCTGATCCTAAGCCTTCTTTTGTTCCACAGACATTTTCCACATTTGTTTTTTTATCTGCCATCTCTCTCTTTCTGTCATCGCTTGGCTAATGTCCGTCCTGTGTGTCGTGTCTTTTAACTAATGACGTGCACTGAGCGATCTCTTCTCCCCGTCATTAGTAGACATGCCCCTTACCCCTTATTGGCTACAAGTTTGTTTTGGTCCTCGGCCGAGACACTTTTCTAAAGCATTTTTGAAAAATCACTTACCCCACCTTTAATCCAGTGAAAATGTATGCTTAATAAGAAGAGTTGAGCCTAAGGTGCTGCAAAGAACCATTAAAGAATCTTTATTGTGACATTGTGTTTACGTGTCAGACAATGTCAAGTGTTAAAGGGATAGTTCACCATAATTTACTCACCCTCAAGCCATCCTATGTGTATATGAGTTTCTTCTTTCAGCCACAATTAGAGTTATAGTAAAAAATATCCTGGCTCTTCCAGGCTTTATAATGGGAGTGAATGGTGCCATTTTTTTAAAGCCCAAAAAAGCACATCCATCCATCATAAAAGTAATCCACACGGATCCAGGGGGTTAATAAAAGCCTTCTGAAGTGAAGCAATGCGTTTCTGTAAGAAAAATATCCACAATTATAACTTTATAAACTGTAGTCACTAGCTTCCAGTAACATCTGTCCACAAGTTCATGAGAGAGTCAAATTCCGGCGTATGACATAAGATGTTGGCGTAGCGTAAGCTTAGGTGAGGGGAGACACCTCTCGCAGTTCAAACAAAAAGGTAGGGCAACAAACTCAAGCTCCTCTGACACTTCTCTTTAAAATTCGTTTTAGACTTCTAATGGGCCTTTCGGAAAGGATGCGGAATGCGCTGACCGCTGGGTTCAGCATAGCCCTTCAGATACAACTCGATTTGCACTACACTGGCCAGAGCAAAGTAGGTGGAGTTTTCAAAACTTTTAGCCGGAGTTCACGTCTAGTCATTTGATTTGTTGTTCCACCTTTCGGTCAGCAGCAAAAATGTATATATCCCGTGCTAAGAAGCAAGCAATAGCACTAGCCCTGCTAGTAAGAAGAAGAAGAAGAAAGAGAGCAGCTAGGAAGAAGAGGCTGTGGGTGCATGAAACCCTCAGGTCCAGAGAACAATTTGGGGAATTCAGGCTTGCAAAAGAGCTCCGTTTCCACAGCGACTGGTTCCAGGTGTACTTTTGGCTCAGTAGGGGGCAGCAAACAGCAATACTAAAGGTATTATATAACTCTGGAAATTCTGACACACACAGTACTAGCTGTTAATCCATTTTGCTTTTCGCGCTTTTTTGGATGCCCCGTTTCTATTGGCCACGCAGGTAATCGTCACAGAGCGCAATGGCGAAAGTTTAACTATTTTGAACTATGACCGCGGTGTGCCCGCGAGCTTACCAATGGTACGTTCCGCTGCACGTGCACTTTGGTCGAAACAGCAACAAACCGTCCTCGTGCGGGGCAAGCCATTGAAATAATGGGTTTCATAGGACAGCAGTTCCATTGTCTGAAAGGCCCATAATTTTTGATTAGTGTTTTGTTTTGCTCTATCCTCTGCGCTTCCACATTCGTCAATACATCATGCGGCGGGTCAGAGTTCACTCTTCCTCCGGAACTTAACTCATGTACAGAAGCCAGTAAATATAGTTTATGAAGTAAAGAATATAAATATTTTTTTCAAACACACCGCTTCGCTTCAGAAGGCCTTTATCAACACCCTGGAGCCATGTAGATTACTTTTATGATGGATGGATATTCTTTTTCGGGCACCATTCCCTCCCATTATCAAGCTTAGAAGATATTTAATATAACTCTGATTGTGTTTGGCTGAAAGAAGAGAGACATATACACCTAGGATGGCTTGAGGGTTGAGTAAATTATGGGATAATTTTCATTTCAAAGTTTCAAACTAACCCTTTGAAATGTCTGAAACGCTATTGTATAATTCAAATTAGACTACAGCAGTCGTGTTTCTGAAATCTTGACAGCATTTTCAACTATTTAAAGTGCCAGAACTGTATGTTCTTCTGTGGCACTGCTGTGAAAACCTCCTTTTGGAACCTTCATTTAAGAATAAAAAATATTTTTTGAAATGTAAAAAAAAAAAAAAAAAAATTATGGTCTCAGGCTGTAAAAGTTTCACTTATTAATATTTTTAAGAGTGTTCAAGGAGTATTTTTAAATAGAGCCGCCCATAGAAAAATGCCCAAAAATTGCTGAAACCTTTTCAGAATGCAACCGTATGCTGCATGAATTAGCTGTAGACATTTTGCAGACCTGCAAAGGTCACTTTGTCTCTTACGCTTCTTTAGTTCACACATTAATATAAAGTAAAATCCACATATCACCTTGACCATAGCTGTTTTGTGTCATCAACATGAGCGGTTATCTCAAGGTCACATGCTTACTGTCAAATGCAAGGCTAAGGTTGATCACCTCCCGTTTTAATGCTGTAGAAAACACAAGGTAATCAAACAAGCAATTAAGCATTATGGGAGGAAATAACTTCATGCTGTGCCCTTTGCAGGCTCCTTTCAGGTTTTACAGCTCTTCCCCAGCCCAGACGCGGGCCAAACAGGAAGTCAGCATTTAAGACCGCCTGCCATTCATCACTCTGAGATGAGGAGAATGTTTTAAGGGTGGAACGGAACAGTAGAGAAGGTCAGCGTAGAGGTCAGATGTGTGTATTTTGTGGAAGCCTACGATAAACATCCATGTTCATTTAGATAAAAATCAAGTTTAAAAAGGAAGTTTTCATTTCAAGTTTACAATAAACTGACGGATTTTTCAAAGGGTCATAACTTTGACCAAACAGTCACTGATTACTCTTTAGCGAATGGCATACTTGATGCAGGCTCTCTTGCTCCCATTTCTAAGGCGGTCCATTTTGTGTTTGTAAAATGAGATGCCGGATGAATTAAACCAGATGAGGTGATCGTAATTCAACACACTGCTGTGGAGCGCGAGGGTAAGGGCAGCGGCAGTCATGGGAATATCTGAACCATTTTTTTTTTCACCTAATTGCAAGTCAGTTAGAAACAGTTGGCAAGGACATGTGGCTAGGGATGCTTTAATGGAGATGAATGGAATGCCAGGAGGATAGAGTAGAACCCTGACCCATCCTCCTATTTCTGTAGTCTGCTTGCACCAAACCGTCTCGATCAGAGCTGTTGAAAAACAGAGTTGCGTCATGCTTTGATCTCGCTGCCACGCGGTCACGTGGTTCATGGAGCTCTCAATATTTCCAAACAACTCTGTGCTGTCAATCTCTTTGAATGTGTTTAAGCAGTATAGACAGCAGTTTCACTATATTTGCAGAAACATTTTTAGGCTGCTTTGCCTCAGCAGTCTAACAGCACTTGTCAATATCAAATAAACGAGATGGCAAATCAAATCAAAGAAGGCGGGTCTTGTTCACAAAAGACGAGTGCAACAGAGTGTGGTGGTAATCAGCTAAACGTTTAGAATTTGACAACTGTTTTGTGATAGAAATTTTCAACAACAGACAGTGGTATCAAGTGATGCAATTATGCAAACTACTCAACTTTTTATGAAATTGTGTGTTTTGAATTGAACATATCCTATCATGATTCATGTAAGTCATAACTGAATGTGATGAGACAAGAACCATTTTGTGTTTTTGACATAAGACATTAGACATACGAATAAGTGTATGAATACGAATGTGTGCATATTTTCCTCATCCTTCCCTCGGGTCATTGTGACCCGAAACTAATTTTTGTTTATTTTTAAATTGAGTGTTCATCGGAGTGGTCCAAGATACTAGGACTTTTGTCGCACTTGAACTACAAATACACTCACACACACATACACACACACACACACACAAAATTGACTGGATTCGAGGAGTTTTTATGCTTGAAATAAAAATAAAAAAATTTCATTATTTTATTTTTTTGTGCGCACTCTACTGTGCAGGCTTGAATTTACATTTCCTTCAGCCTGAAGTAATGCAAAAGCAATGTAAAACTAAGTAACGCAATTAGTTACTTTTTTAGGGGGTAACGCAATATTGTAATGCATTACTTTTAAAAGTAACTTTCCCCAACACTGCTCAGTTCCTAAGGAAGTCTATGGGAGTGTCATAACTGTTTTTCGATAAACTCTTCTGAATATCATAAAAGCCTTCATGTCATCTGAAACATGTTACATTATGCAACTTGGTTATCATCGTTTGTCCAAAGTTTGAAGTTCGAGAAGGTTTTGTCAAGGTTGAGAAGTTCCTTTGCATCTTTCCAGCCTTTGAACTTCCATTAGATTCACATTTCAATTTGAGACTGTTTGGTTTCAAAGCCTTCCCTTTACATCCATATTTACTCAGTTTAAAGGTATCAAACTTTCTTCTAAAGGCGTCTCGGTGTAAAAACCCATCTGACGGCGAGTAGAAAGTTTCCTTTCGTTTGATCACGCCGCTGTCTTTGTCTGGCCGGCGTTCTTGATCCTAAAGAGATTCTGTTTTGGAGAGAGCCGTTTTTCACACCAGGCACCTCGCAGAGATGGGGGAATCAAAAAGTGCCTTAGTCAGCTCACCACTCAGGGCAGGGGCTGATGGGAATGGGCTCTACAGCTCTAGGGTTCCTGTTACAGTGGATCACTTTCTCCCCAAGTCTCATTTCAATAGCGTTAGTATGCTGCAGCCCAACAGAGCGCTCCGAGCAGAAAGTACACTGTCAGCACAATCATCAGCCCCTGCTCCGACTCAAGCCCTCAAAGAGTGTCAAGACGTAGATGTGAAAGTATTGCGAGAGAGATGAAGGGAAAGGAGAAACGATGGCGATGGAAGTTCTAAAAAGTGAAAAGGTCAGATAAGAAAGAAGAATAACGTCTAGGTTACTAATGTAACACCAGTATGACTTTCGTTCTTCCATGGGACACAAAAAAATAATTAAACAATATTCTGGCCACTTTTGCCAAAATGCACCAAAACGGTGGCCCATTCATTTTCTGAAGCCATTCAATAGCAACCAAGCTCTCATTGACATGTACATGACAGTTCATATTAGAAGAATAACAGAGTCATGAACGAATCATTCTTTTAAGAATGGATCTTTCCAATTATTTGATTGATTCAGTACACAAAACTCTCTGAATGATTTGTTCACTTTGCGTTTCAAAGTCATTCAAAGTTCTGGGAATTGAATCAATCAAATAATTGAAAAGATCCATTCTTAAAAGAATGATTTGTTCATGATTCTGATATTCTTCTAGCCTGACAAGCCAGACCCACATCACTTGAGATGTTGGGTCTGGGAACACACCGTTGGCAGGGCTCAATCTGAGGGGCGGGATAAACGGTTGTCTTTCAAACTCCCTCTGTGCACAATAGGATAGCGCTACAACCAGAGCATGAACAAGGTGACGCGGAGCTAGTTGATAGATTAAACTGGTTGGCAAAACTCCGAACACATCTTCCTTTTTTGCCTTTCTTTGATCTTTTCTCAAAGAAAAGCTTAACTCCAAGTCTTCAAGAGTCGCGGCCAAAGCCGGTTCGAAAGACTGCTGTTCGCCAGCTTCTTTGTTTTCAAGTAGCACGCGGAACCGTCACAACTCTGCCGTCATTATATTAAGCCCGCCCACCGACTCTATACACGATGTGATTGGCCTGACCAGAGGTTGGTTTTTCCAGCTTACAAGCCAACGGAGAGTATGAACTATCATGAAAATTGGTTGGTTGGATGTCAAGATTTTGATAGCATAATTTTATATGTTCATCACATAAAGCTATTGAGTGGCTTCCGAAAACTGATTTGAGTAGGCCGCTTTTATTATACTTTTGTTGTATATATTGGCAAAAGAGTGGCCAGAATATTGTTTTTTATTGCAGAATATCTTTTTTTTGTGTCCCATGGAAGAAAGAAAGTCATACTAATTTGGAATGACATTAGGGAGAATAAATGATGACAGAATTTGCATATTTAGGTGAACTATTCTTTATAGAAGCAATAGTATACGGTCTGCAGGACAGAAATCTGGAAGCCGCCATGAAAAACGGTGCTCATATGACAGCATATTAGACCAGGAAGGTAAATTGATATGTAAATTGAGTGTGCGACTCCGAGAATAAGGAAATATGAAGCTGAAATGTGCTAGACCTTCACATAGAGTGAAAACAGTTTTTTTTTCACCCCTCCCGTCAGCAAAGTACAAGCACAGGCAAACTGAACATCTCATATCTGTCTCCTCTGTGGGGCAGAATGTTCTGGAGAAAGAGAGCGAGAGTGCATTAGGCAACAAAAAGTGATTTGTCCTCATGGTGTTCAGGTCGTACTGAGAGAGCAGAGGCCTTGCTGAACAGAAGCAAGCAGCGCTTACTCATTTATTGGAGGAACACTGGAAGATTGGAGTCGTTCATCAGGATGACGCTCGTTGCTTTGTTCGTCAAGGAGAGACGTTTTGTCAATACAGGATGCTCTTTTTCTCATTAGATTCCTGAGAGGCCTGTCAGCCATACAGACATACAGTGAGAACAGCTTCATAAGATTTGTGGTCCTCAATATCCGCATACACACTCTATCTATCTATCTATCTATCTATCTATCTATCTATCTATCTATCTATCTATCTATCTATCTATCTATCTATCTATCTATCTATCTATCTATCTATCTATCTATCTATCTGTCTGTCTGTCTGTCTGTCTGTCTGTCTGTCTGTCTGTCTGTCTGTCTGTCTGTCATTGTTTCTATCTATCTGTCTGTCTGTCTGTCATTGTTTTTATCTGTCTGTCTGTCTGTCATTGTTTCTATCTCTATCTATCTATCTATCTATCTGTCTGTCTGTCTGTCATTGTTTCTATCTATCTGTCTGTCTGTCTGTCTGTCTGTCATTGTTTTTATCTGTCTGTCTGTCTGTCTGTCTGTCATTGTCTATCTATCTATCTATCTATCTATCTATCTATCTATCTATCTATCTATCTATCTATCTATCTATCTATCTATCTATCTATCTGTCTGTCTGTCTGTCTGTCTGTCTGTCTGTCTGTCTGTCTGTCTGTCTGTCTGTCTGTCTGTTTTGTATCTATCTGTCTGTCTGTCATTGTTTCTATCTATCTATCTATCTATCTATCTATCTATCTATCTATCTATCTATCTATCTATCTATCTATCTGTCTGTCTGTCTGTCTGTCTGTCTGTCTGTCTGTCATTCTGTCTATCTTTCTGTCTGTCTATCTATCTGTCAGTCTGTCTGTCTGTCATTGTTTCTATCTTTCTATCTATCTATCTATCTCTCAGTCTGTCTGTCTGTCATTGTTTCTATCTATCTGTCTGTCTGTCATTGTTTCTATCTGTCTGTCTGTCTGTCTGTCATTGTTTCTATCTGTCTGTCTGTCTGTCTGTCTGTCTGTCTGTCATTGTTTCTATCTATCTGTCTGTCTGTCTGTCTGTCTGTCTGTCTGTTTCTATCTATATGTCTCTATCTATCATCTATCTATCTATCTATCTATATCTATCTATCTATCTATCTATCTATCTATCTATCTATCTATCTATCTATCTATCTATCTATCTATCTATCTATCTATCTATCTATCTATTTATCTATCTATCTGTCATTGTTTTATCTGTCTGTCTGTCATTGTTTCTATCTATCTATCTATCTATCTATCTATCTATCTATCTATCTATCTATCTATCTATCTATCTATCTATCTATCTGTCTATCTATCTATCTATCTATCTGTCTGTCTGTCTGTCTGTCTGTCTGTCTGTCTGTCTGTCATTGTTTCTTTCTATCTGTCTGTCTGTCTGTCTGTCTGTCTGTCTGTCATTGTTTATATCTATCTGTCTGTCTGTCTGTCATTGTTTCTATCTATCTATCTATCTATCTATCTATCTCTATCTATCTATCTATCTATCTATCTATCTATCTATCTATCTATCTATCTATCTATCTATCTATCTATCTATCTGTCTGTCTGTCTGTCTGTCTGTCTGTCTGTCATTGTTTATATCTATCTGTCTGTCTGTCTGTCATTGTTTCTATCTATCTAACTATCTGTCTGTCTGTCTGTCTGTCTGTCTGTCATTGTTGTTTCTTTCTATCTATCTGTCTGTCTGTCATTGTTTCTATCTATCTGTCTGTCTGTCTGTCTGTCTGTCATTGTTTCTATCTATCTATCTATCTATCTATCTATCTATCTATCTATCTATCTATCTATCTATCTATCTATCTATCTATCTATCTGTCTGTCTGTCTGTCTGTCTGTCTGTCTGTCTGTCTGTCTGTCTGTCTGTCTGTCTGTCTGTCATCTACCTGTCTATCTATCTATCTATCTATCTATCTGTCTCTGTGTGTGTGTGTGTGTGTGTGTGTGTGTGTGTGTGTGTGTGTGTGTGTGTGTGTGTGTGTCTGTATCTAACATTCAAAACGCAAGAATCATGACAAACTATAAAATGACATCTGACAAACTAACACTTTATTTCAAAAAGTGAGATGTTAGAGTGCTGCATATGTAATGCTGTACGTTCTGCATCTCTGTAAATGGATGATGATATTGGATTATAATCAGCCCTAACAAAACAGTAGAAAATCTAATGCAAATTTGTTGTACGAATACGCACACACACAGTATTTTGGTGTGCACTTGTCACTTTCCTGACAGCATAGCTGAGTGCTGTCATAATAAACAGCTGTTGTATTTGCTGATATTTTCCCATTTGTCAGATTGCATTCATGATACAACATGAGAAAGTTACGATCTTAATGAATGGCGTTTTCTAGTTTTGCTGTCCTTCGCCTATCTTTCTTGTTTATTAGCCACATTTGTCTCCCTTTTTTTGCTTCGTTCTCCTTGACATCAGTGACAAGATGGGTCGAGGTTTCCACACACACACACACACACACACATACACACACACACACACACACACACACACGCGCATGCACGCACAGGGGGATCCATCCGTCCAGCCAATTAGTGCCGTTTACATGATGACAAGCTTGTGTTTGATTCAGCCAAATAAAATCAGCATCAAACCGAAGTGATGGAGCATGATGAACACTGGCAATTGGTTCTACTATGTGTTGTGTACACACATGTATGTGTGTGTGCGTGTGTGTGTGTGTGTGTCTGAGTGAGTGAGGTATACTTGCCAAAGACAGAATCATTCAAACTCTTCTCTGCCACGCAATCACAGCTTCAGCCTGCCAACTCGCCATGGCTGGGCTCCTGTGACCCTGGCATGGGCGGCCCCTCTCCTCATCATTACTGCCAAATTAAAAGCCAGAAGCCTCCAGCTCATCTGTCTCCCTTCTGCCGACTCTTATCACAAGCTTGGCCGCTCCCTCGCCATGCCGAACGGAGAACACGCTTATTACGGAAGCCTTGGAACTCGCCCCAAACTAATTATAATCAAAAGATGATTTTAAAATGTACTAGTCCTTGATTGTAATGAGAGAGTTCTACATTTTCTTCTCAGATTAGCTGTCGTGGGTGATTCTTACTTTTAGACAAATTACCGAGGGGAGTTTATAGGCACAGGAACAGGGGAGAAGAGAACCTGAAGAAAGGAAATGTAATTCCCTCATAGCTTCTCTCATTAAAGCTTAATGCTGTTTGCAAAGGAGCATAAAAGATTAGGCAGTTACATGTGGGAAGTGGAGTGGCTGATTCGGTTCAAGAAGATCTTCAGTCAAGCATCCTTATGACCTGCTGCAAGGTGCAAAGGAAAAAAGTGGGATTCTAGACACAATCAATGGCAAGTCAGTTAATTCGGCATCCATATTGGTAACACCTCCAACAACAATTTTCTATTCATGAGTAGTATTGCTCCTAACTAATTGAATGGTGAAATATTCATTATATATAATATATATATCGTCTCTGATACACGGCACCAAGACTGAACATATATAAATAATGCTATGTTGGATGATTTTATTTTATTTTATTTTATTTTGTTATTTGAATTACTGGTATTTTTTAATTATTATTTTTAAAATATTTATATTAAATATGTAATATAATAATATTTAATAAAATATTTTTATTTTGTAATTATTTATATTATTATTTTAAATTAATTCAACTTCATGTTGAGTGTTTATTTTATGTAATGTTATTTTATTGTTTTAATTATGGGCACCTTATTTTTAAATATATACCTTTTTTAAATATAAACCTTCTTTCACAAGGGAATTTTAAGCTTGTGTTTAGTGTCATATTCAAGCTTCCATCACAGACACCAAGTCAAACGTGTTCACTTGAAATGTGAAATTGCTATTATTATGGAATTTCATTACCATGTGCCTTCAGGAGACATGCTTCAGGGGACTTTTTTTGCGTAAACGGCAACTGCAATTAGTTGACAAATTACTGCGAGGGGGGCTGTTATTTTGCAGTGATGTTTAAAATGTTCCAGGAGCTTTTATACTGAGTGTGTTGCACTATGTTGCTGTAGGCGAAGGCAGACGGTTTCAGAATCATACCCACGGAGACCCAGAACACCAGTGGGTATTTTTAGACTTTCCAACGTGCCCTCAGAGACTACTCACAGATGTGCTAGTGTGCTCAACACACACACAAACTTTTATCAGGGCATACACTTATTCAAACTCTCTTTTGAACACTTTTATTCATGTTTTAGGTGGCATACTCATTCAAACAAATTCACACTTAATTAAAGTCGGCATGAAAGGGAAGTTTGGGTAGTCTTTTCTTCCCTATTGTGATGTATATCCGAGTGAAATGATTTCTGGAATGAGAAAAAAAAAAAATTATTTTGTAGGGTGGGTTTGATTTCGTCCCTCTGGAATTGATTGGATCGTAGGAAGTTGGGCGTTGCTAACTAAATGAAAGCAGATCTGAAGGCCAGTTTGCAGTCAGTCATGGAGAATATTTAGTCCCACCCTCCGCCGAGACACGTCATGAAGAGAGCAGATGTTGTTTGGAAGGGGAGGGGAAGTTAATGTTTTGGATAAAAAAATTACTAGTGCACATGAATTAAAAATAATTATAATAATAACGTGCATGGGTAAATCATTAATAATAAACACTGCTACATTGTGTAAAAAAAATAGAATCGTCAGTTGTGGTTTCATGGTGATTTTAAGGCTGTATATACAGACTGGGAAACAGTGATTAATGTTACAGCTGAGTCTATTATATGAAGGAAACTTCATCTCCTTCAGCAGCATGGAAATGATTGTAATCTTTTCCTCACTTTCATAGAGTCCTGAATGGCAATTTTATGGCTGGTTTATAAAATATACCTTTTATAGGTGATGTTTTTATCTTTTTTATGTGTTTCAGACATTGTGGCTACATCAAAGCGAAGCAAGATCCAGATGAAGAAAAAATGCAGTTTCAGAACGGGAGAGGTACGGAAAATTGCTCACACACAAAACACTCATACATAATGGATTGCCAAAACAAATGGTTGTTTTTAGAGGTAACATAAATGTAAAAGGTCTCTCTTCCAGCCTCTGAGAGTGGAGTATAAATCAAAAACTCTCATGCTCAACCTCACTGTGGAGTTTATCTTTTCCAACTTTTTTTAGGAGACTGTTCGGGTTTATAGTCCAGTCGTGTCTTGGCATTCATTTGGACTCAAAATCCCTGTGTGAAAATCATGTGTGATCTTTTTTTTTTTTTTCTTATTGCAGTGAAACTGCCAGGAAGCAGGACATATATTCACCCCCACACTTATGAGGACCCAAATCAAGCCGTCCGAGATTTTGCCAAGGAAATTGATGCCTCTACTATACGTATAGAGAGAGTTATAGGTGCAGGTAAGAGTCTTACTCTTCTGTAGACCAAACTGTGGAGATAAAATCAGTTTGAGTCACATTATACAAATCGTGTCAATGGAGCATACTGGGGTTTGTTCACTGCATAAAGCCTTTTTTCTGAATGTTTTTTTCAGGGCGTAAGTGCAGTTCTTTGCTAATGTATGTCAAAGAACAGAGATTTGTATTTGAGCCCTAATTATACAACGTCTGCCGACTGTAATCCTCGCACACAAAGCTGTTGTTTGAAATACTGACCTGTTAATACCGCATATCTCTGCCTCTGAACTAGGCTTTGAAATCTCATTTTCCTCTGCGTATGGTTTCTCTGTGAGTGAATGTCTGCTTCTCCGTTTTCAGATTTTTTTTCCCTTTATCCTGCTTCTTTCATTCTTTCTCTTTCTTATTTTCTCTTTCTCCTCATCTGGCTGCAATTGTGTGCAATAGAGTTCTTTAGGGCTTTAGGAGATGTGAATTAAACGATACCATGGAGAAATGTTGTTAGATTCTTTGTGTGAGAACAGGACACACGTTTAACCCAGGCGTGTCTGGCTGAGACGTTATCCAGCACTAGCACAGCTTTCCTCAAACTCCCTCTGTGTCAGTTCAACACTTCTAACATTCTGCACAACTTGATTCTTGGTCAGTAGTGAAATTCTGGATGGATGGATGGATGGATGGATGGATGGATGGATGGATGGATGGATGGATGGATGGATGGATGGATGGATGGATAGATAGATAGATAGATAGATAGATAGATAGATAGATAGATAGATAGATAGATAGATAGATAGATAGATAGATAGATAGATAGATAGATAGATAGATAGATAGATAGATAGATAGATACTTATGTGGTTTTGCATCTAGTTCACTGGTAAACAAGACAGAAATATAAATTATTTTTTTGCAGTTTAAGCACGATGCATGTGCATATGCATCTGTACATTATTGTAAAATTAACCCCTTCAGGGAGCAAACAATACCATTTCACCATTTAAGAAGTCAGAGCTTCTGAACTTGAATTTTACACACTAACTTGACCAAGTGACAGTTGTGAAATCAGTGTCCGAAGTCAGTCAAGTGAATATTATTTATGCATATTTCCTTCAAAAACCTGTCATAGTCTGACGCTGATGTGCTGATGGTAGCCGTGTGTTGCTCCCCAGGTGAGTTTGGTGAGGTTTGCAGTGGCCGTCTGAAGCTCCCCAGCAAAAGAGAAATCTACGTGGCCATCAAAAGTCTGAAGGCAGGATACTCCGAGAAGCAGAGGCGGGACTTCCTGAGCGAGGCCAGCATCATGGGCCAGTTCGACCACCCCAACATCATCCGCCTGGAGGGAGTCGTTACCAGATGTAAGTGACTGTACCTTCGTGTTCACCTTCACCCAAAGGCTTTTAAAATAATAGACTGAAACATTTCAAGTATGTAAACATACACTTCATTGTAAATACTGAGGGAAAAATAAGCTGTTTCAGAAATAGTTTTGCAGGTTTTCAATTGCACACTTGAGTCCATTGCTCAGTGCGTGGTGTGACAAAATATGATCATTGTGGCTACACTGACAACCTTCTCCGCCACAGCGGTCACAGAGTGTTTTCATGGCGTTGTGATTAAGAGCCAGATGGAGGTGTGCTGTATACACACTGATGTGCTCAGCCTTGGGGAGGACAGAAACAGAGCTCGACTGTTCCACCTGAATGGATCTGTTGAGTTGGATCTGACCACACAAGAGGATTGGAAGACAAAGACTTGCTAGAGCAGATGTACTGCAGAGCAAGCCTAGATTCTCTGTGAAAGCATGACTAAACATTCCATCTGTAAATCTACCCAAATGTAGTTCATCCATAAATGAAAATTAGCCCATGATTTACTCACTCTCAAGTCGTATATATGACATTCTTCTTTCAGATGAATACAATTGGAGTTATATTAAAAAAAGTCCTGGTGCTTTCAAGCTTTATAATGGCAGTGAATGGCTGTTTCTGTTTTGAAGTCCAAAAAAATGCATCTATCCATTCTATCTTTATAAACTATAATCTCTAACTTCTGCTACCTGTCGTACGCATGTTCATGAGAGACTGGCATTCCAGCGTATGATGTAGGACACAGGCATAGTGTAAGTTCCGGTGACGAACACGGAAGCGCAGAGGAACTAGCATATTCTCACAGGAGCATCCTACGTCATACACTGGAATGCCTCTTGTGAATGCATGTATGACAGTTATCGGAAGTTAGAGATTACAGTTTGTAAAGTTTTAAATATGGATATTTCTTTACAGGAATGCATCGCTTTGTTTCAGAAGGGCTTTATTAACCCCCCGGAGCCGTGTGGAGCACTTTTAGGATGGATAGATGCACTTTTATGGGCTTCAAAGCAAAAACAGCCTTTCACTGCCATTATAAAGCTTGGAAGAGCCAGGACTTTTTTTTAATATAACTCTGATTGTATTCCTCTGAAAGAAGAATGTCATATACACCTAGGATGACTTGAGGGTGAGTAAATCATGGGGTAATTGTCATTTTTGGGTGAACTATCCCTTTAACTGTTTACTTTACCTTTCATTAGGGAATGTTTGGCTTCGTGGACACTTTACAATAAGGAATTGTTATGCAGAACGTTAAAGGGGAGGTGGAACACTCAATCTCATGTCAATCTTGAGTACCTATAGAATAGTATTACATCCTTCATATCCCCGAAAAGGCTTTAGTTTTATTATATTTATAAAAGAAAGATACGCTGTACAAAGTCTTTCCGAATAAAACCGAGTGGCTGGAGGCGTATCCTGTGGGCGGAGCTAAAGAATCACGAGCGCGTGCAGCTTGTGCGTTGAGAGCGTCTGAAAGCTTTAACATCCTTAAATGTTTAAAAAAAAAATGTTGTCCTAAATAGACCATGGCTATCAATCAGATTTCAACCATACATATATGATCCAGAACCTGATCCGGAGGCTGAAATTGAACAGGAGCAGCAGCAACAGCTTGTCAGCGCAAGTTTTACAACATTTATGTGTGTTTACTCATGGTTTATGAGGACATGATTTGGTTTATGGACTACTGTATGCGACTAAACGTATGCGACTAAAGCGGAACGGTTTGGCACGTCAGATTAGTGCATATTCACATAGAAAAACAGTGGTATACATTACATTACATTCCGCCCCAGTTGACGTCACATACGTCCATACTCGAAAAAACTTTCCGAAACTTATGAGGAACCGGAAGGAGTATTTTTGACACAGAAATACTCCATCAAACGTCCAACTTATTTTTTTAAACTTTGTCCATGTTTAGCATGGCAATCCAAGCCTTTAACAGTGTAAAATAATATTAAGTGAACCTAAAGTATTAAACTTTTTTTTTTTCCAATTGGCATGCAACTCGTTCTGTATTGTTTGTGCAAGGACAATTATGTAATTTGTTGAAAAATTTTCACCTGGTAGATGATACATTTTTTTGTCTTTTACTTGGACCAAAAGGAAAACCCCCAAAATCCCATTAAAAGAAATAGACATTTTATATTGGTTGTAACCAAAATAAAGTGTTTAGAACATTTTAGGGTATACAGTCAAACCAAAAATTATTCAGACACCAAATACAATTTTTTACTAGTGGGTGCAGGACACTATAGTTCATATACGTAAGTGAGGATAGCAAAATAAACTAAACTGTGACATATTATACCTAACAATTCTTCATACAGTCAACTACCAGTAAAATTGTCCAAAATTATTCAGACACTTTGACCTGACCATGTTTTGCTGAAGTGTTTTTTCTTTAATGGCTAATGCGACCTTTTACACCACAGACTGAACAAAATGAAGCATTGCTTGGTAATTGGTTGACCTAAATTGGTATTATCTAATTGTGTACTTAAATTTAACAGCTGACAGCTGATTGGTTGATTGTAATCCATTACATACCTATATGACATCATCAAGATGAATTAGTTCTGACGCAGTTTAACTCTGAGTTCTTGTCGTATGTTATTACCATTTTCTAAACTATAGTGAATAAACTGTGATAATGTGAGAAAATGTTGAAGGTGTCTGAATACATTTTGGTTTGACTGTAGGAACTTTAATGTGAGGCCACTTTCTTCTCTAGAATATTCTCTGTGTTTGTTTTTCCTTTTATCGCTTGTTTCTCCAATCTTTGACTGCCGTTTTGCACGTATATGTTTGTGGCCTATTGCCGTTGTCTAAATTGGATCTTAATCACAGACAGAGATAGACTTGCACTGGGTTATATGTGTTGGGAGTCTTTAAGAGTCTCATTATCTCATCAGTAATGGGGGAGAGCTTATCGAAGAACTTCAGCTTTCACCAGACGCCAAACAAAAACCCTTTCTTTCAAGTGTCATTATGACTGAACCGACGTCTGCGACTCTCCACACTACCTATAGAGCACAACAATGAGAGTATGCATATTTATGACTGCATGAATATTAATAATTTAAATAGTTAATTGGATGTGCTTTAAGTGTCATAAATATTCAGCAGCGCACATACGAACAGCGAAGTCTCGACATTTCTTATTCATTTTTCGCTCTGTTCTCTCTAATGCAGAATGCTAATTTTGACCTTTTGTTAGCATTGGTTTGTGCAGTTTACAGAACTATTTTCTTCGTAAATCGAGTTTGCTTTTCATTTTGAAAAGGCAGACGTTGCCTAATTGCCTGTCTTCCAGTTATAAGTGGTGTATTTATGTTCTGAGCAAATATCAGGGGCTCAGGGTTAAAGCTCAGTTCAGTATCTCTCGGAGCTCGCAGACTATTTGGAAGAACAAAGTAGCGGTTTAAGTGAGAGTAATGCATTCAACATTGGGCTGCACTTTGACCTCTGTCTTCATGGAATAGACCGGTCCTCTGTCGGAATCTAAAAAAAGCCTGCCTTTGACGGGGTAAAAGAGAGTTTAGAGGAAGATGATGTGGGAAAATATGAGACATTCTTAGTAATCTGCAAGATGTGTGTCATGTAAAAATATATATTTTACAGTGTTAAAGGACTCCTTATTACAGTGTAAATACAATGTAATTGCCAAATAATATTGGTAACACTTATTAAGTAATATTGGTCCATTTCCCACTATTAACTAGTTTCTTATTAGCATGTATATTACGAGGATATTGGCTGTTTATCAGTACTTATAAAGCACATATTAATGCCTTATTCTTCATGACCATATTCTACATCCTTAATCTTACACAATACCTAAAATTAACCACCAGTGTAGTTATGCATAATTTACTGTTATTACTACAGTAAGTAGGCCTACATGTAACATATGTAATAAGGACACTGTAAAATAAAGTGTTACCAAAATATACAAACCCGATTCCAAAAAAGTTGGGACACTGTACAAATTGTGAATAAAAACAGAATGCAATGATGTGGAAGTTTCAAAGTTCAATATTTTATTCAGAATACAACATAGATGACATATCAAATATTTAAACTGAGAAAATGTATCATTTTAAGGGAAAAATTAGTTGATTTTAAATTTCATGGCATCAACACATCTCAAAAAAGTTGGGACAAGGCCATGTTTCCCACTGTGTGGCATCCCTTCTTCTTTTTATAACAGTCTGCAAACGTCTGGGGACTGAGGAGACAAGTTGCTCAAGTTTAGGAATAGGAATGTTGTCCCATTCTTGTCTAATACAGACTTCTAGTTGCTCAACTGTCTTAGGTCTTCTTTGTCGCATCTTCCTCTTTATGATGCACCAAATGTTTTCTATGGGTGAAAGATCTGGACTGCAGGCTGGCCATTTCAGTACCCGGATCCTTCTTCTACGCAGCCATGATGTTGTAATTGATGCAGTATGTGGTCTGGCATTGTCATGTTGGAAAATGCAAGGTCTTCCCTGAAAGAGACGACGTCTGGATGGGAGCATATGTTGTTCTAGAACTTGGATATACCTTTCAGCATTGATGGTGCCTTTCCAGATGTGTAAGCTGCCCATGCCACACACACTCATGCAGCCCCATACCATCAGAGATGCAGGCTTCTGAACTGAGCGCTGATAACAACTTGGGTTGTCCTTGTCCTCTTTAGTCCGGATGACATGGCGTCCCAGTTTTCCAAAAAGAACTTCGAATTTTGATTCGTCTGACCACAGAACAGTTTTCCACTTTGCCACAGTCCATTTTAAATGAGCCCTGGTCCGGAGAAAACGCCTGCGCTTCTGGATCATGTTTAGAGATGGCTTCTTTTTGACCTATAGAGTTTTAGCCGGCAGCGGCGAATGGCACGATGGATTGTGTTCACCGACAATGTTTTCTGGAAGTATTCCTGAGCCCATGTTGTGATTTCCATTACAGTAGCATCCCTGTATGTGATGCAGTGCCGTCTAAGGGCCCGAAGATCACAGGCATCCAGTATGGTTTTCCGGCCTTGACCCTTACGCACAGAGATTGTTCCAGATTCTCTCAATCTTTGGATGATATTATGCACTGTAGATGATGATAACTTCAAACTCTTTGCAAATTTTCTCTGAGAAACTCCTTTCTGATATTGCTCCACTATTTTTGGCCGCAGCATTGGGGGAATTGGTGATCCTCTGCCCATCTTGACTTCCGAGAGACACTGCCACTCTGAGAGGCTCTTTTTATACCCAATCATGTTGCCAATTGACCTAATAAGTTGCAAATTGGTCCTCCAGCTGTTCCTTATATGTACATTTAACTTTTCCGGCCTCTTATTGCTACCTGTCCCAACTTTTTGGAATGTGTAGCTCTCATGAAATCAAAATGAGCCAATATTTGGCATGACATTTCAAAATGTCTCACTTTCAACATTTGATATGTTATCTATATTCTATTGTGAATAAAATATAAGTTTATGAGATTTGTAAATTATTGCATTCCTTTTTTATTCACAATTTGTACAGTTTCCCAACTTTTTTGGAATCGAGTTTGTATCTTTTTTGGGGGGGTTACACTTTATTTGGAGGACTCCTTATTACAGTGTAATTCCAGTGTAAATACAATGTAATATATTTAATTGCTTTGGTCCATTTCTCACTATTAACTTGTTGCTTATTACTAGGATATTGGCTGTTTATCAGTACTTATAAAGCACATAATAATGCCTTATTCTGCATGACCATATTCTACATCCCTAATCCCCAATACCTAAACTTAACAACAACCTTATTTACTATTAATAAGCAGTAATTAGGAGTTTATTGAGGCAAAAATCATAGTTAATAGTTAGTTAATAGTGAGAATTGGACCCTAAACTAAAGTGTGACTGTGATATTAATTAACAACATGTACTTACTATAGGGTTAGTGTTAGGATAAGGGTTTGGTTTAGGGTTATTTGCATGCAATTATGCTTTATTGAACATATGTAACAAGGACATATGCAAAATAAAGTATTACCTTTTTATTTACAACTTGTGTAAGATATTATTTTTTGTGATAATTTGTAATTTGTCTTGTGGAATATACTTAAATATATACATTTTAACTAAGCATATTACAGATTCTGAAAGGGTAAAGTGATAGTCATGTCACTGTCCATATGGCCTCATGTATTCTGGTCTTGGGGGTTGTGAATAGTTGCACGTATGACAGCAAAGAAAGGCAATTTCACAGATCACTGCTCAGCAGGTCAGTGGCTGCAGGGCCGAGGAGAGGGCAAGGGAACAGCAGGGACAGCTCGCTAACCTTTAACTCCAAACAGTTATTCAAAACATCCATTTCTAACAGCTCTCAGCATTAAAATCCTTCCATTTTGGACTGAAAAATGACCTTAAAAAACCTGAAATATGCAGGGTGTCTCAATATATCACTGCATTATATATAAGCTTCTACACTATTCATAAATGAGTCATTATTTTAATTCATTTCCATGAATGAAAAGAAAAATATTTTAAAAAATTAATAGTGAATATATGTTCTGTTATTTTTGCTCAGCTCTAAAATATTTCATTAAATATTTCATTGGCACCCAGACTCTTTGGATGAACAAAGTAGCAATTTAAGCGGAAGCCATGCATTTTGCGCTTTGACCTCTGTCTTCATGCAAAAATAGTCTCTAAAAAATCATTGTAGGATTCTGTTTAAAAATCCAGTAATCTCAAACATCTACAAAAGTAATGGAAAAAAATGAAAGTTAATTTGTAAACCCTGCATGGTTTTTGTAACCTGATTGAAAACAGTGACAAACAGCTTTCCCTCGGGTAATTTTTTTCCGAAACTAATTTAAAACTAATTTTGTCGCACTTGAACCATGAATACATAAAAAAATTTACTGGATTCGTGGCGTTTATGTGGTTGAAATTAAAACAAATAACAATGTTGACTCCCTAGGAATGAATGGAATCTGAGGAATGCTTCAGTATACAGAGAAAAACCTAAAAAAAAAATGCTACGTTACCAAAAAATATTTTATAATGCAGAACGAGTCAACTAAACATTAGTCGATGAGAAAAGGCTTAGTCAACCAAATGTCAATTGTCGCGAAAAAAAGAAAAACTCCACATTAACTGGCGAAGTGACACAGTCTGTGATGGACACATTGTTAACACGGCTGGTCCATGTGGTAATTATGCTGGGCAAGAAATCCAAATGTTTGCCTATCATTCCTGGACCTCAAACATGTCATTTGAAATATGTAAGTAGTAGCCTAATGTTAGCCAGTTTACATGGCCACACGCTTTAACATTAATGTTAACCTAGATAAATGTGCACTATTATTAGGCACATATTCAAGAGTTTGTATGGAGTATGGAAGCTAAATTAGTACCGCACTTATTGCATGATGTTTAACTTAACCTGCATTTCTCTCTATATGCACATCCAGGCCTCGATATATTCATGGCAAAGTTATTTTCCGTTCTTCATTTAGGGGTAAAACAAAGTTCGAAATGCGTGACTAGCGATATACTGTATCTGACACCGCCCACATTGTTGAGAGCGCCATTAAGATGAATATGTAAATATGTGCTGCATGCTTTCCTCTCAATAACAAAATAAACACAACAAAATTGAAAAAACAGCAAGAATTTTTTTTTTAATAAAGCATAAGAAAAACATCTGATCATAGCAATGTAGATATGTTTGCATGAGCTCTGGAGTTTGGCACTCTAGTAGTCACGTCACGTTTATTTATATAGCACTTTATACAATAGATTGCTTAAAATCAAGCAGCTTAACTGTATAAACATGACAAACAGTGTCAGTGTCTCGTTTTCTACTGTAAAGCAGCTCTCCAGTGTGTTCATGTTTTCACTCGTGGAGGTCTGACCTCTACGGACTGAACAGGCCAAATGAAGTGGAAAAGATTTCAGGTGAAAGAAGGTGGAGCCTCTGTGCACACACTGTCAGTAAAAAAGGTGCATTGCTGTCACTGGGGCGGTACCCTAAGGCACAAAACCGAAAAGGTACTAATATGTACCTTTAAGGTACTAATACACACTCTTAAAGTACTGATATGTACCTTTTAAGGTACTAATATGTACCATTTAGGGTTGAGTAAGGTACAAAGATGTACCTTTGCACTTTTGTACCTTAGGGTACCGCCCCAGTGACAGCTCTGTACCTTTTTTTCTGAGAGTGCACCTACCTATTACGTAATCGCCACAGACCAATGGTGGTGCAAAGGTGTTTGGGAAACTCCCAAAAGGAACTCCAAACGAAGTTCCTGATTTTGTTCGAAATTACATCGCCTGAAGTATATCGGGGCCTTTATTGTCATCAACTTTTTTGCAGCCAACACTAAGTAAAAACTAGTTTATTAACAATTATTCAAATGTTCAGACAGACACATTCATAATCATTACTTTTGCCGGTGCTCTGCAGCAAGCATTTAATTCATATTTTAAAAGGCTCATTATTATTGTGGTTTAGTATTTTTCATAATGTAGAACAATGTTAGCAATGTTACATATAATGCTGAGACCATTTCCAAAATGATTCTGGCCTCCCAATGTTATCTACACAAAGACGCTTTTGTAAATGTAGTTTTTATTGTGGGTTTTTTTTTCTGCTTGTGGGCTCCCTGATCAACAAATCCAAAACAGAGGCCCAATCAACAGCACTTTATCAGAATAATGTTCCAAACCATCCCTCTCGCTGTGATTGCTTCCATTGTTATGTAGATGGTGGGACTAAAAGAAAGCTTTGGAAATAGCCCTTTTAATTGCTATCTCGTCATTTGTCAGAAAAGTTATGATCTTTCCGTATCTCTCATTTCCTCCTTTATGTGCCAACAATCGCCTAATCTGGAAGCATTCAATTTGGAGGAGGCTATCATCTCCTCTCATCGGGCTCTTTCCACCGCAAAGGATTTTCCTCCTAACGAAGTGGCTGCTATTTCAAGAAAGCATTCATTAAAACTGCCGCTCTTTTGTTTAGGGGACAATGAAAGTTTAACGCCCTAAATTTAAACTCTTGTGTTAAATTACGTTAACTCTTGTGGTAGATTAAGGGCTGCGATGTACCTCCGGGTCTCTGTGCTGTTCTTGCCAACAACGAAGACTTGGAAAGCAAGTCTAAGTTGCTAAGTACATCATGTGTCATTTAGTTAAAACACCATTTGGAAAATCAATAAGATTGTAAAGTTGAAGAACAGCGCCTTTTGTTCTTTTTGTTCATAATCGTAGCGGGATGACACAAAGTGGGCCGTCGGGGCATCAACCTGGTCAATATCTCTTTAATCCTATAAGTTAGTACCTTGTATATCAAAGCCTGGGAATATATGGAGATATGAGTTCTGCTGTTCCCACAGTAACCGCTGCCGAAATAAAACCGCTTTAATAGGGGTGTAAAATCAATACTCTATTTGCAACAGGGGTTCTCGCTCTATGGGTGAGCCAGCATTGAGAATGAGCCAATCTGCTTGCCTGATTTGAGCTTGTTAAGGGGTGTCACTGCTTGGGGTCCTGATGAGACGACTGCAGGCCAAATGTAAAACCTCTTGTGTGCCGCTCTGCACACAAACATATGTTTATACACATGCGCTCAAGCTGGTGCGCTTCCCTCCTCATACGCAATTACACAATCCGCCTCGTATCTGCAATTTTTTATCGCCTACGCACTCACTGTGAATGTCAAATCACCTGCTACAAAGGTCTGTTTCCTTTACTGATTATCCTACAGTCCTGGTTAGAACTAAATCACAGGGGCATTGCATTACACAGATGAGGTGTTATGTGATATTGATTACTGAGTTTGTTGCAGGTATCCTTTTTTTTTTTTTTTTTTTTTTTTTGAACCGGCAATACAAACATGTAGGTCAGAGGAACTCCGCTGGGAATAGATTTATCCAGCAATTTTCCCCGGTAAGTACGTATAGAGTTCAAAAGATTCTGTGCAAAATGCCTCTGACAGCCGTGTGCTGTGACAGCTTTATCTAAGTGGATATGGTTTTTAAAACTCTGTCCTAGATATCACAACACATGTAGACCTGGATCCATGCTGTTATCTTCACCAGAGACAATGACAGCTTAATCTTTATTTCAGGCCTTTAATAGTCACATTTACATTTTACATTTACTCATTTATCAGACACCTTTATCCAAGATGACAACAGTGCAACATCATAAGCAATTCATAATTTGTTGTGTGTCTTCAGATGTTTCTTAAAGGTAGCAAGGGATCAGATACAGTTGGAAAAAAATCATTCTATTAAGGTCTGAGAAAATAATTTTGTGCTATTTATTTGTTTACACTGCTGTTTAATTTTTTTGGATTACGTTTTTTTATTATTATTGTGTTTGAAAGAACCCACTTATTTATTTAAAACATTTTAAAACATTAATATTGTGAAATGTTATTGCAATTTAAAAGTACTGGTTTCTATTTTAATGTACTTTAAAATATAATTTAGTCCTGTGATGGCAAAACCTTTACTCCAGTCTTTGGTGTCACATGATCCTTCAGAACTCATTCTATTGTGCATTCTATTGTGCTTCTTATTGGTATCAATATTGAAAACAGTGACATTTTTCAAAAGAATAGCATTTATTTGAAATAGAAATTTTTGTAACAACGTAAAAGTCTTTACTGTCACTTTTGATCAGGAGTGAAATAAGTATTAAAAGAATATAAAACTTTTCATAACTTCTTTTATTCCTCAAAGTTTGTTTTAATGCATAACAGTATCATGTGATTACTGTAAAAAAAAAAAAATGGACTTAATTCTAAAACACAACAGAAAACAATGCAATGCATAATTCAAAATACGGGGAAAAAACTGTAATGCTTTATTTTACAGTGTCCTTGTTAAACGTTACTGTAGTAATAACTATAAATTATGCATAATTACATGTAACTAACTTGTGCTGGGTGGTATGACCAAAAATGTATATCACGGTATTTTTAAAAATTATACCGGTTTCTCTGTATATGACAGTATTTTTTTCCAAATGCATGACCGGGTGTTAACCACATTTTCTACTGACTGAGAGAGGAAATACTGCAGTAGATTGACTTAGAATGCCCTATTTTACTGTCATGACGAATGAATATTGTAGGAAAATTCCACACTAGATTTAATACAGGTTTGCAAGGCCCCACAAAATGATCCTGTGGGGAGACAATAACCAATAATAGCACTAGTCTCTGAACAAATGGCAAGTCAGTTTAACACAGAAAGAATAAAGACATAGTTACTTTTTTGCCCATTCATCTTTGAATTTTCGGTCTACATCAGGGGTGGGGAACGATGATCCAGAAGGGCCACTCTCTTGCAGAGTTTAGCTCCGACCTTAGTCAAACACACCTGAAGCTAATCAAGGTCTTCAGGATTACTGATGTTACAGGCAGGTGAGTATTTTTTTTCAGGGTTGGAGCTAAACTCTGCAAGAGAGTGGCCCTCCAGGATCAACGTTCCCCACCCCGGTCTACATCATTGTCTTCTGTGTATCAGAATAATCCGTTCAGACGTACGGCTGTATCAGTGTCCTTATTTGCACATAATATTTCATTTTAGGAAGATCTGATTAAATATGTGCGCATACACATGTGTGTACATATGTGCTGGTTCATGTTTAGAGCACTAGAGTATATAAAATATATATATGTCCATAAAAAACTTAAATGCTCTCACTCCGGTTGGTATCTATATGATCCACGCAGTGAGCATTGTTAAACTCATCGCACAGAAACCGCTCTCATGCACGCGCTGCTTGTTGTTTGAATTCTCCGCTGTTATGCAATCTCAGCATAGACAGTAAAAGAAATGTACACAGCGACCCCATAGACTTCAACGGAGAAAAGTGAAGTCAATTAGATGGCTGAGCGTACTCCGCAGCCTCAGACTGAGCTTGACGACGTAGATGTGACGTGAGCAACCTGTCTGACAGTTGTACGTCCTCTAGTAGTTGTGCAAAGTAAAATCTGAATCACGAATCTTGCTGAGATTTTGGCTCTTTATGGGCTTCTCCCCATGCTTCTCCCTTGACTTTATCGGACTTTATGCCTCCACGTCCCCCCGATTGCCTCACAGACAGTAAAAGATTGCCTGCGAGCTTCTCCTCCTGTCTATACGGGTCTATATGGTAATTTCTCTACTGTGCGACAGAGAGTCGCATGGTTATGATGTAATCGTTACCCTATTTTTACAAAAACGGCTTCTACAGGGCAATAGTGTAAGGTACAAGGTAATGGAGCCTTTTATACATTGTCGTGTTCCTTTAGAAATAAACAATGGACAAATGGAGTCTTTAAACACCTCAGATGTAAAGTTATTTGCTGTCAAAGTGACGCCAAAATGAATGGGAGTCAATGGAATGCAAACAGCAGGTGATGGCTTGGTTAGCAATGGCTGCCCCTATGGAAGGTATGCTTTCCGGGTGCTGGATTACCCCCTTGGATCTCAGCTGTGCCCTCACTACAGTGCAACAGTGAAAAGGGACCCCTCTCAAACAGTGTCATGCTGCGCCGCGTTCTGAACGTTGTTTAAGCGACATACACTGGTATTGCGTATTGTACATACACCAACATACACCATACGGTAATGTATTAGCACAAAACATTTTCTCCTGAAGAATAATTTGTACATCTGCCTTAACTGTATTTCGTGTGATCCTCTGGGGTTTTTGTTTTTTTCTTTACAGTATGTAAATCTCTAACCTAACCCTGTGTTGAAGCGCTGCACCCGAGGCCACAACTGCTAGTTCACTCCCGCACACACAGAGCTCATTGTAGATGGCTGCTATTCCAGCCACGCAGGGTTCACGAAGGGTTAAACATATTCGTCTCTTTGTAGAAACAAAGCAGAAAGAGAAGAACAGGTCTTGAGGGTGAAATCACAGGGATATGCCTGCCCTCTGTTCATAAGACATGTGATGCTAATGCAGGAAGCCCTCAATGAGCTCTATTGTGCGCTTTTGAGATAGCGAGCACACCGACTGCACCGGATGGAGATGCTTGTGTGTGCTTGTGGTTGTGCCGTAACCTTTTTGTAACTCATCAGGAAAATATGCCTCATCAGATGTCCAGATGATCGCTTGATAACGCATGAATTAGAGGGGAAATTAAAAATAAAATCCCCTCAAGGTTGCCAGAGATTAATGTCAAGAGCGAATCTTTCAGAGCTGTTTTCCGAAGAGCTAATAATAAGGAGTGTTTTATTAATTAAATGCCTGCTGTAATCATAGCTGGCGGTTGTTTTAGCTCTTAAACCCACGTACAAAATCAACACTAGCTGACCTTTCAAAAAGATTTACCAGAGCTGTTTTATTACCATAGATTTAGTACAAAGTTTAGTCAAGCCTTTAGTATGAAATAAATTTTCTTGGTAAATTCCAGCTTTTGAAACCAATTCCAATCTGGAGGACACTCGCGTTAGAGATTTGATATTTGTTAAAGGCACGTACGTGATCCTGTCAAATCCTCACATCTGCCCTCACGGTGTTTAACAGCACATCCATCTCGCGTTTTCTCTCTCTGGGCTCGGCTGTAGGCTGTTACTCTGAGGTCAGGGCCCTGGGAGGCTGCCGTAAGCTTCTCTGATCGGATCTACTGCCTCGGCCACCCGCTCTTTCAGGATCAATGCCAGTTGCCGCTTCAACTGTCTTTCTGATAAAGTGGTCACACACACACACACACACACACACACACACACACACACACACAGTGACATCAGATTGCCACCCGTCGCCGTGCCATTCCCAGAACACAGTGCGCCGCGGTCCGTTCCCTCTCTTTCTCTTTCTGCGGCTGACAGCTACATTAGTCTGCCTCTGAAAAGTAAAAGGAATTGCATTTTTCTCCCTCTTTTTTCGGATGAGACATGGGGGCTAGGTTTGGGGGTGTCTTGGAAGGCATTTATCTCAGTGAGATAGTGATTTAATTTCAGGTGATGTATAACCAGCCAGTTGCCGTGGTGATGCTCAGAGGGGGATCAAACCTGTTTTTCACAAACTCATAGAGGCATATATATATATATATATATATATATATATATATATATATATATATATATACATACACACACACACAATATATGACTAGAACACATATCTCAGTCTTCCAGAGTGGAGATAGAATATAAGTCATTTATCAGCACTGACACGGCTAGTGTTTACACGTCCCTGAGAGAGACAGGAACAACAGCCCACAACTGAGGGCTTAAACACTGATACACTGACACACATTCTGTGTACTTATATGTTTTTTGAGTGGTAACAGGACTTTTTTTATGAAAAAAAAAGTTTTTATTTACCACAGCCATTTCGCATCAATGTTGTTATTGTTAATTTAACTAAATAAAACTAAACCATTATTTGATAACTGAGATTAAGCTGAAATAAAAATATAATAAAATATAAAGATGGATTAGATTAAAAAAGTAAATGAAATTAGTTTTCTAGACAAATCAATTAAGGCTAAAATTACTAAAACTGAAATAAAAATTAATTAAAGCTATATTTTAAAAATAACAAAAACTACTATAAAATTATAAAAGCACATAACAAAATTACTAAAACAAAAGGCCCTATTTTAACGATCTGAGCGCATGGTCTGAAGCGCATGGTGCAGGTGCACTTAGGGCGTGTCCGAATCCACTTTTGCTAGTTTAATGACGGAAAAAACAGTCAACGCGCCAGGCACATGTTCCAAAAGGGTTGTACCTAGTCTCTTAATGAGTCATGGGTGTGTTTTGGGTGTAATGTGCAATAAACCAATCAGAGTCTCATCTCCCATTCCCTTTAAAGGGCACCTATTATACCCCTTTTCACAAGATGTAATATAAGTCTCAGGTGTCCCCAGAGTGTGTCTGTGAAGTTTCAGATCAAAATTCCTGAAAGATCATTTAATATACCATTTTGAAATGCCAATTTTTGGGTTTGAGAAAAATGAGCTGTTTTCTGTGCGTCTCCTTTAAATGCAAATGAGCTGCTGCTCCCCACCCCAGAGGGCGGAGCCTTCACAGCTCGTGAACACCAGTGAACACGCGAATGAAAACTGAAACATGATACATCTGTTTGTTTTGATGATCATCTCTATCGTAGACATGCTCATGTGACATTGCAGTTCTCATCATCATGAAATATTATCATCTGCATGCGTTTTAAAGCCTTATCAATTATTTAAACCCGACGCATGCGCACAGAGAGCTGGATGTCAGCGCGTCAGCGAGTAGGCTATTAAACTAGACTAGTTCTCTTTCATGTGTTATTGCGATTAAACTGTGAAATGCACACAAGTTTATGTCAGAAACACACAAAGTTTGCATGAAAACAGTTGGTTATGTCTGTGCACGTATTCAGCAAATACAGAAATCCTGTGTGGTGTGTATATTAGATCTGTGTAACGTTACTAAAATGAAAGCTGTGTAATATACAGTACCTACTGCTTTATCTGCTGTTGATATGAATCAAACAAAAGACAAACAGAAAATCACTAACTGCTCTTGACTGAATGAATTTTAGTAGCTTTATTAAGAACACATTTCTCACTTGAATGCTGCTGTTAAATGCTCTGGCGAGGAGATAAACATGGCGGACTGTGTACAGCTCTCTGAGGGCGGGGTTTATGCTAATACGGCAGTGTCCATCAACACTCGTGGGCGGGGCCTGTGAAATGTGACGTCACTTTACCAGGAATCTGCAAACGGCTTGTTCTGAGACACTGCTTATGATTTATGGGGATTAAAAAAAAGGAGTGGGTGGATTTTTACCATTATAGGGTGGTTGTGTACACACACTGCCAACACACATTTATGTTCAAATTTTGCATAATAGGTGCCCTTTAAAAGCCAGTTGTGCTTGCTATTCACATGGCGGAATTTGCAAGCGGAAAGACTGAACACTTCTCCAGAGAGGAATCCTTTTATTTTTAATATTTAAAAATGTTTGTGTGCTGCCGAGCATCCCTGTGTGTGTAATAAGCAGAGTGTGCGCACCTTGTGCACCCGCCTATAGGCACATGTTACTAACGCACCTTTTAAATAACACAAAAAATGCAAAAATCAGTGGTGCAGTCGTTTTTAGTTGCCTCAAAATAGCAACGCGCCAACAATTCACCTGAACACACCTCGTTTTCAGACCAGCAAGCCCATGGGTGAACAGATGGACTCAAGTGCATTTGCTATTAAACAATATGACACTGGACGTGAAAATGATAACTGCGTCGCATTGTGCCGGGTATATGATAGGGCTTAACTAAAACCCTTAAAAAACGAAGACCATTTGCTTAGCTCCACCCTCCTTCGTCGCTAACCACAATAAATGGAAGATTTCAGTGAACAATGCTATTTTCAGTAAAAATTTACACTGGAATGGAATGAATTGTGACACTGCATATCATTTTTATCTGTGTTATCTGTAAATTGTTAAATAAAGAAAAGGAAATAAATAATGTTTGTATTCTCTCTAGGTACCTTGTTTCACATTTTAACACACACACACACACACATATATATATATATTACCTTAAAATTGTATTTAAAACCATCGAAACGTGCAGGACCTTACATTAGAAAAGAGCAAATGACTTGAAAAGAGCAGCTTGACTGTGAAAATGACAGAAAGCATAAAAGATGTTATGCCATGCGATCATTTGTTTTGCTGGTGTACAGTTATCAACCAATTAGAATAATTTAGACCTGTTTCTGAAAATGTTGCTAAACTGATTTTAATATTGTGTAATGTAGAAAATATAATTCAATAACGCATTTTATTTGCTTAAGGGAATGTTTATCATTTATACTTGTATGTATCTCATCTGGGTGCTGACATAACCTCTTTCCTGCTATCTGAAGCAGTGGATGCCCACTTAGCATTCAGTGTCTGTATTATGTACCTATAAGCCTCCTCTGTGGAGACCTACTTATGCTTGGCGTAGGTTCATACACAGCGCTGATATGCCCCTTTAACAAGGGCAAGCATGGTGTACACCACCAGAATCATACGCACCGACTAATCAACAGGCACATTTGACACGGTCATTTTACCCCAGCGGTCACGTTTTGATTCGTTTCATCAAATCTTTACATGGACATTTCTGTCAAATGAAACGAGGGTCGCTAAATTGTTGAACTCTCTGTGACCTGTGAGTGATGTATTTAGGTCAAGGGATTGAGGGGGATATGACAGAGCTTGTTAACCGAGACTCGACAAGGCACTGGAACATTTTTCTGTTTATTTCACTCTCTAGCTTTATTTCAGATATCAGATTGCAGATGATGCCCTGCAGTACATTGGTGGCAGCAGAAGTATAATTTATGCCTATTAGTGGTGGGAGTGCATTTGTAAGACTGTTTGTAAATCTCTTCCAACTAGTTTGCTAGTAAAGGATTATAATGCATAAACCAGCCAGCTATGAGGTGAATGACAACATTATAAACTTTGATTTGAAACAAAAAGTATTTGAAAAAGGTACAGGTACTAAAGGTACTAAACTGTTGTAATGAGGAAAGAACTACAATCCCATGAAGCATTGTAAATGACAATCAAATAAAAACTGACAGATAAATATAAAACTATTGATTTAAAGCATAGAGAGATTGACTATTACATCCTTTTTTATTGGGTTATTTTAGCATGATTTTTGAATCAATTACATGACTTACACATGTAGAATGTTACAATTACATTAATACTTGTCCAACTTGTTCATGGTTGTAGTGAGAGGGTGGTTGTGGTGTGTTGAGTTGACTGACTAATGCTGTTTTCTTAGTTTGGGCTCTGGAGCTTTTCCTCGGTCATTTGTAAAACAAACTTTGTGTACTTTTAAGCGTAAAACTGTCGAGATTACAGGAGATCTTCCTCTCGCTACCTGCCACCCATCCCTGCTCATGCCCACCACAACAGGTGCTGTGCCCTCCCATCGGCTCTCATTGACTGTCCTGCCCGCCCATCATGGCAACAAAGCTCTCTAATTGGTTCTCGGTGGATTAGCCGGGGTTAATTAACTGCTGTCTTTGATGGTGGAAGGCTCTGATGAAGGTCTGTCATGCTGAATAATGGGTCTGCCCGGGAAAGAGGCTGAGAGTGTGGCCAGGGTTTAGCCTCCTCTCTTTTCTCCTTCATTTCTGTGTTTCAGCATCTCAGCTATAAAGGATTAATGACACCATTACCATGATTTATTTCTCTATGGATTTGTGTAGAATCATCAATCTGTTAAGACATTTTATGTTTTTTTCCTTCCATCTAGGCTGATGGTAAATCTTGTATTTTTGTCTTTTTTTTTTCTTTATGTCTACAGGCAAGCCCGTGATGATTATTACAGAGTACATGGAGAATGGATCGTTGGATACTTTCCTGAAGGTGAGGAAGGCAAAACGCCCATGGCACAAGTCCACACCGATATTCACATGCCATTTAAGATGCTGCCTTACATTTAATTACCTACAGCCAATAAACGAGCATCGCTCAAGGGTATAAGCCATGGATACCTCCCTGAAAGTCTATTACTGGAGGGAAATTAAGCATGGAATGGATGCCTGGTTGAGGCAGCATGGATTCAGTTGCGTATTGTCCATTAGAGCTCTCGCATCTTGTCTGTTGTACAGCGAACATGCCAAGGTTATTATAGTTTGACTTTTTCAAATTTGCAATACTATTTGAAAATTGTGTTTTGCTTTAGTTAGTAGAATAAGTTGACATGTAGTTGTAAAGTTACTTATAGTCAGTAGAATGTTGAAATAAAGCGCTACCGGTCTTTGTTTTAGTAAACGATAATAACACTTGAGCGTGTATTTGAGTGAACGTGTTGTGAATGTGTCTTGTACAGAGACAGGAAGTGAGTAAATGAATTCGGTAGATTTATAATAAGGTTACGCTCGCTCCACCAAGCTGCCATAACGTCTCCTCCGCAATCCTCGCTAATTTATTACCGCCTTTGTCACCCAGCGGATCAGGCCATGAAGTTTTATTACGCACAGCACAGATACGTTTTCCTTTAAGTCAGGACTCTTTTTAATTGCCTACACTTTGAGAAAATGAAAATGAAATCTAACACCCCCCACCCCTAAAAAAGGGCCTGTCTGAGACTTTCGATCTTTCTGCAGCGTACATAATGAATCCCATAAATACCCCCTTAGCCCACATAAAAAGCTAATATAATTATGGGGTCCGTTTTATGGCTAATAGCTCATAGTTCGGCCACCCAGCTACATGTGTTTAATTAGAAGAGAGATCAGTTAAGCATCACTTACTAGTAGAAAAACAAATTATTTCTCTCTGTCTCTATATCTGCCTCTCTCTGCTCTTCCTGTAAGTAGTGTGGCTTCTGACAGTAGATTGATAACAACCAGTTGATCAGGCCGGACAATCAATCACCGGCCACATTTCACAAAACACAGCGTAATTAACTTACTCACATTATGATGCATGAAACACTATACGAGCGCATGTTTCTGATTGATATTGCTCGGTGGTACAAAAGTGGGGTTTTAACAAGATTAGTATACTGGCCTGATATGGAGATTAAGACATTGGGCTAATTGCTTATTTGCGAAGATTGTTTTTGAGGCAAAATGGATGTCCGAGCTCTTTTCTTTAGCTAACAGAAGCACCAAATCCAGATGGTTTTACATTAATAAAGGCCTGTCAACATTATAGCAATTATGGCTGAAAGAGCTGTAAAACCAGAGGTCAGAGTCTTTTGCATAATGAATCAGATCTCAGGGCAAAACCAATGGAACTGTGAGAATGGAGTGTTTGAAAAATACTGAATAATGTAATATAGAAATTTTAACAGAAAAGGAAATCTTCCGACATTTATGAGCAAATTAATATTCATTTTAATAATATTTTATAATTATTATTATTATTTTGATTATTAGTATTATTGAATATTATTAAATTAATAGATATATAGATACAGATATATAGATATTAACAGATATATATCACCACTGTTCCTCCCTTGGAGCACTTTTGATAGATACTGATCACTGCAGACCAGGAACACCCCACAAGAGCTGCAGTTTTAGAGATGCTCTGACCCAGTCAGCCATCACAATTTGGCCCTTGTCAAACTCGCTCAAATCTTTACGCTTGCCCATTTTTCCTGCTTCTAACACATCAACTTGCTCAACATCAACAATGTTCACTTGCTGCCTAATATATCCCACCCGCTAACAGGTGCCGTGATGAAGAGATAATCAGTGTTATTCACTTCACCTATCAGTGTTATGCATGATCAGAGTGTGTGTGTGTATATATATATATATATATACACTCAGAAAAAAGGTACAGAGCTGTCACTGGGGCGGTACCCTAAGGTACAAAAGTGAAAAGGTACATCTTTGTACCTTACTCACCCCTAAATGGTACATATTAGTCCTTATTACACGGATCTGTGGAATACTTGATTCTCATTGGTCAATCGCGCATTCCAGCGGTATGTTATTCCCAGATAACAACTGCCAAAGTGAATAACACACTGCTCATCCGGGTACTACGAAGTTATCTTGACCGGTACTACTTATATGCTTAACGTGTCACTCCGCTGTTGTTGACTGTCTGGTGCCATCTTGTGACTGAAAAACACTTAACCACCACGGGTTACAATGGAAGACTTCAGGGGATAGTTCATCCAAAAATGAAAATTAGTCCATGATTTACTCACCCTCGAGTCATCCTAGGTGTATATGACATTGTTCTTTCAGGCGAATAAAATCGGAGTTATATAAAAAAAAAAGTCCTGGCTAATCCAAGCTTTATAATGGCAGTGAATGTGATGTTCTGTTTTTGAAAGTGCCTCTGCAGTTCATAAGTTACGGGCGTCAGACATTGCGTATGCATGTTGAATTGCGAGAAGGCACTTTCAACACTTTTTCCACAGAAGACGATCGGCCGAAACTTTACTTTATAAAGTTTTAAATATGGATATTTTTCTTACACAAACACATCAGAAGGCCTTTATTAACCTCCCAGATCTGTGTGGAGCATGTTATTTGACGGACAGATGCATTTTTTATGGACTTCAAAAACAACTAGAGCTACAACTACTGCCATAAAGCTTGGATTAGCCATCTGAAAGAAGAATGCCATATACACCTAGGATGACTTGAGGGTGAGTAAATCATGGGCTTATTTTCATTTGTGGGTGAACTATTCCTTTCAGCATTAATTTCAACATGTATGGTAAAAAAAAAATAAAAGATTATATATATATATATATATATATATATATATATATATATATATATATATATATATATATTATATTTATTTTTTTTTCAGCACTAAAGGGTTAAAGGGTTCTTTATGGAAGAGCTAATAAAATACTCAAGACAGTATTTCGTGTCTAATTTAATTTACTTGATACAAGTAGCCGTGTAATAAGCGGGATAATGTACCAACCCAGCCAGTTGTTATTGCAGAATAAACCTCTTCAGAGTGACGCAAGACCCCTCCGCATCACTCTGTCGGGGTTTATTCTGCGATAACAACCAGCTGGGTGTACATTATCCCTTACTTAAAAGAAACATACTTTAAGAGTGCGGATTAGTACCTTAAAGGTACATATTAGTACCGTTTCGGTTTTGTACCTTAGGGTACCGCCCCAGTGACAGCAATGTACCTTTTTTTTCTGACAGTGTATATATAGTTGTCTCTGCATGCAAATAAAGTTTCCAGTTAGAACCTTAAGTTGTGCATCCTGCTGCCACAGGAGAACAGTTTTAAGTTATCCAAACCTTTGTTTTCAGTGTACATTACCTGTAAAATCTATAAAAACTAACACGTGTTGTCTTTTTCTGTTGTTACAGAAACACGATGGGCAGTTTACGGTCATTCAGCTGGTGGGGATGATGCGTGGTATCGCTTCAGGAATGAAGTATCTGTCTGACATGAGCTACGTCCACCGTGACCTGGCGGCACGCAACATCCTGGTGAACAGTAACCTGGTGTGCAAAGTGTCCGACTTTGGCCTGTCCAGAGTGCTAGAGGACGACCCTGAAGCTGCGTACACCACACGGGTAAAGCACCTTTCCGACCATCAAGGTTATATTAGATCCTGGAGTGAGTCATCATCAATTTTACAAAAACAGGGAATGAAGGAAGAACTAAACGCATAAAAAATTCATGTTGTTTTTTGTTTTGCAACATCTTGTTTGTAGTATAAATTCGAGCATTTGCTGTTTATGTAGTGGTTGTTCAGAGCTAGCTTTCATTGACGTCTATTTTTTTGCTAATGCAGTAAATCTGACAAGTCCTGAGACCTTAGTTAAGAAATATTGATTGAAATGTCTCTGGTCTGAATAGAGAAAGCGATGTCTCTTATGATCTTTGGAAGTGTTTAATTTTGTGTGAATGAACTAAGATGAGACAGAGAAAAAGAGACATGAGGTGTTTGAGAAGTGAGTCTGCTTTCTCAGGGGTCAGTTTCTCTGTCCACCCAGCATGTATTAATTACATCCGTTTCTGACAGGACAGCCGTCTCCAAACCCCCTACACTCATTCCTCTAGCACACTCTGTCCTTCTCAGCTCGATAATTGGTGAGCACCCTGTGGATGCGTATGAAGGCCAAGGGCAAGAGAGGGACGCGAGGCTGTGTGTGTTTGTGTAGCCGTCGGTGTCCACTCGGGTGGACAAAGCATAGACTCAGCAGGAGAATCTGTTGTCACATGCACACAAGGGAGGGAGGTACTTGTACAACCCTGAACGGACCCCTGCAGATTGCCTTTTGATGTTCGTGTGTGCTCGTCTGAGGCAAAATGTGTGTTTCACACAGGGAGGAACTCTTAAAATATAAGTGGCTCTGACATTCAATGCCCCGTGCCCCGTTGCTTCAAGTCCTGAAATCATGAACAGACAAAACCCTCCAGGCCACGCGAGGCAGCCGTTTATGTGCCGTGACTTTATATAATTAAAAAATTGTAAAGATCGCTTTTTGAAATTCTCTTTAAATGATTTTACCCCATGGGCCCTGCTGCCGTTCTTTGGCACTCTTGTCACGTATGTCTATATAGAGTACAGCCAGTTTGTCTTTTGTTTGACTTTGACTGTAGAGATTAAGTACAAACTACTGCAGCCATTTAAAAAGGCATTTAGGGAAATACAAACCCCTCCACAGTACTAGAAAAGGAAAGACAAATGTTGTATCTATTCTGCTGTTTGTTTAAGGGGTGTTTCTTTAACTATCAGAGAATGAAATACAATTTTCACATTCTCATTCATTTTATTAGTGTACTAACGATGTCCAACAGAATTCAGTCATTATTTTTATCATGGAAATTACACCACATTGTCATTTCAGCTACATCTCAGATTATATATTGTGTTTAATAGTTTTTTTTTAGGTGGAAATGACAATGATGGACATACAATTTTAACATTTTTGTACTAAAATGGTCGACTCCGTCTTGCTAAACTAAGGTTAATTTCATAACTAGCATTTTATGTGTAAAGTTTGAGGTAAATAAGATTTTTTTAAATAGGTTTCTTATACTCACCAAGGCATTTCTATTTTTCAATTTGCATTTGCTATTTGCTATTTGCTCAAAAATACAGTAAAAACAATAATATTGTCAATTATTACAATTTAAAATAACAGTTTTCTATGTTAATACAGCAGCCATTACGCCAGTTTGTCACATGATCGTTCAGAAATCATTTGTTGCTCAAGAAACATTTCTTATTATTAACAATGTGACAAAGTGGTTATGCTGCTTAATATTTTTGTGGAAACTGACACTGTTTTTCCCAAAAATTCTTTGATAGAAAGTTCAAAAGAACAGCATTTATTTCAAATAGAAATCTTTTGTAACATTGAAAATGTATTTTCAGTCACTTTGATCAATTTAATGTGTCCTTGCTGAATAAAAGTAATAATTTCTTTTAAAAAAAGATCCCAAACTTTTTGACCCCAAATGTTTAACTTTTGAACGGTAGTGTATTTTTTCTTTTTTTTTTTTTTTACACATAATTTGACAAGCTTCATTGGAAATTACACATAACCTTGATTTTTTTTTTTTTTTTTTCAGTTTTCTTTACAAATCATGTGTCATATTTAATCTCAAGCTCTTACACTGTTATCTCTTTGGTAACCAAGTACACCAATTTTTGAGAAAACTTATTTGGTGTGGTGGAAATTATACCACAGATGTGGGACAATTGTAAATGGAAAATTTAGTTTTTTATTATTTATCTATATCTAAAAAAAAAATCCCAAAACAGTGAACTATAAGACCTTTATATACTGCAGCAAAACAAAATTAAAATCATCCCCTGTGTACCTGAATTTAAAGAAACACCTTTTTATTTTATTTTTAGGGTGGAAAAATTCCCATTCGATGGACGGCCCCTGAGGCTATAGCGTACAGGAAGTTCACCTCAGCAAGTGACGTTTGGAGTTACGGCATCGTCATGTGGGAGGTGATCTCATATGGAGAGCGGCCTTATTGGGAGATGTCTAATCAAGACGTAAGTGTCCTTGAGAAACTGGAAACTGGTCATGTTCTCACGTGTATTGTTTAAATTGAAATCTGCTCCACTAATATCTAATATCTCCACTAATATCATTTCCATTGAAGCCTCTCGGGGGGGCGCACAGTCTCCGAGCAGTGTGTCCTTGCAAGTGAAATCTTCCTGCGGTGATGTCAGTATAGAAACCGCTCGAATGACAATGGTTTTTAGGAGCCTCATAAACGAGAGCTGTCCAGCTGCTCCTGCCTTTAATACAAGCCAGTTAAACACACTTCATCCCTCACTGCTGTATTATGCTAACAGTTTCTGACTTCTCCCTTTATTACCATCAGAGGAAATGTCAGAGAAATCTTGAAGACCTTCAGGGCACTGCTGATAATGATTTAGACCTTCTGTTCTCATTCTGAAACAAAGAAGAATGTTTCATGTCTAAAATAAAATAGTTCATTTGATTTAAGAACATGAAGTGGCAGAGAACAGGAGCTGTTTTAACCATAGCAATGAGTTATAGTCATATAGGAGATGTCTCGTACCATTGAATTGTAGTCGGGTCTGCTGTTACATGCCTCAATAGGCCATGAAATAGACAATAGTTCATTCAGATAAAGAAATATAGAAATGTAAATGTGATGTTCCTTACAGTAATATACCTTGTATATTACTAAACTTAATTTTCCATTAAATTACAATGATAGCATACCAGGTGCTGTGTCATCAAAAGAAGAAAAGGACCAAAACATTCAGAAAGATACTTACATTTGAAAAAGATCCCATATTAATTTAGTATGGTTTTATAGCAACAAAAACAGCAATGACACTTCAAAAAAAACTAAAAATGTGCTTCATATGGTAGCAACTATATTACTGGATTTTACTTGTCAAAAATTTTATTTTATTTGACTGAATGAAGTTACAGTAAAAACAACAAGTTAACAAGGGACAAATGCAGTAGAAACAAAGTCCCTTTAAGACAAGTCATTTCACTCGGCGGCCATCTTTGAAACACCTCTCGGCCATGCAAATGCAGCTCCTATCTCTTTGAATGGGGAACATCAAATTCTCCAAAACTGTCAAGCTTACAATTACATTTCATATTTGAATTCACCAATGAAATCTAATAACAATTGTCTCATAATGTTTCTAAACGCTTGAATCATGATAAAAAAAACTGAATTTTTCAGCCTGGACAAAGCTAATGCGCATGCACAATCCTAAACGTGTGAACATTCAGAACACTGCCTGTTTCTATAGCAACTGGAGCTTGCAGTGACGCAATAACTTTACTAACCAACGACTGGCTCTTTCATTTAGAAGGCGGGGCTTATTCGCCATATTGGGCGTTGCACTTCTCCCATTCATGCTTTTTTTGGACGGTAAATAATGGCGCAAATACCAGTAAATTGACTTGCGCAAACTTTAGTAAATCACCTTGCATGATTCATTTAAATACTCTCCTCCCATAAATTTTGTGTCTAAAAGGGAAACTCCTACAAATGCATATGCAATGCCGCAAAAATAACCCTGTTCACGCCTTTTCAGCACTAGTTTTTCACTGCGCCAAAAGATAGTTTGTGTTGGCGCAAGCTGTTAGTAAACTTAACACTTAACACAGTACAATGGACCCTATTTTTATGGACTTTTCTCAGAGTGCAGTTTCATGTTTTGTTCTTTGTGCATTGTATTATATTTTGATGCATGTGCCTCTGTTTCAGGTGATTAAAGCTATAGATGAGGGTTACAGGCTGCCCGCTCCGATGGATTGCCCCGTGGTCCTCCACCAGCTGATGTTGGACTGCTGGGAGAAGACTAGAAGCGAACGGCCCAAATTTGGGCAGATCGTCAACACACTTGACAAACTCATCCGCAACCCCAACAGTCTGAAAGAGCTCGCCAACAGCTCAGTCTGGTGAGAAACTGATTACTTTTCACACTGTGCTTAACCCTGCATTAAGCTACTTTTTGACCCCGGGTTAAGTGATGGTTACAGTGTAACGTAATGTTAAATCTTGTTTTCTAGATAATTTACATTACACTTCAAACATTTTTTGAAAGAAATGAATGCTTTTATACAATGATGCATTAAATTGATAAAAGGAGACAGTAAAGACATTTATAATGTTAGAAAAGATTTCTATTTCAAGTAAATTCTGTCATCATAGATTTCTGAAAAAAAAAATAATAATTGTGTTAAGCAGCACAACTGGTTTCAACATTGATAGTAATAAATAAAATTTTCAGCACCAAATCAACATATTTTAATGATTTCTGAAGTAAATTAAGCTTTGGTATCACTGGAATAAATTACATTTTAAATATATATTAAAATATAAAACATTTATTTTTATGTTAACAATATTTAATAATCTTACTGTATTTTTGATCAGATAAATGCAGCCTTGGTGAGCATAAAAGACTTCTATTAAAAAACATAAAAAAATTCTTACCAACCCCAAGCTTTTGAATGGTAGTGTGCATTTGCGATAGCCTGGATGCCAGCCGAACTTAGCCCCGCCCACAACATTTGAGGTCGGGAAGTTCGGTCTGGACTTGATCCGTTCGGACCAATCAGATTGTCAGGGTGGGCTCTATGCTATGATGGACAGATGACATAATGTAATCATCCACGTCACCAAAGAGCGCTTGGGTTGAATTAGTTCTAATCCTAAATGGAGAACTTCTTCGTATATGCATTCCCCTTTACTATTTCTCTCAAAAATGATGATTGTGTTGGTAAGTACTCCATGTGTCCTTAAATTCTTTTTACAACACCGGCAAATATCATTTACTCTCATCTTCTTCTTCTACTTCTTCCAGCGTGTGTGCAGTTGAGTGCTGTTGACAACTATGCGACACTCGTCACTTACTCCGTTGCTCTGATTGGTTGTAGGTCTATCCAATTGAGTGCAGAGGCATTTTCTTTCCTGGTTCGGTTGAAACACACCCCATAATCACAGCCCAATGGAGCAGTATCAGACTCATATACTGACTAGAATCTGAGTATGACGTCGTCAGGCTACATTTGCAAGGGAAGAGCATAAAACATGAAAGCTTATTTTCAGAGCATATCTTTATTTATCTATATTTATTTTTCTTAAGAAAAATATTTCAATTAATTTAACATTAGTGTCTGAGGTAGGTTAAAAGAGAACACATGTTCATCTCTAAATATTCAAATTAGAAAACTACCCCAAGAGTTTCCTAATGTAAAATGTGTACAAAAACTAGTATGATCAATATAAGACATGGATCCAGATAACCCAAGGTTATGCTAACTCAGGGTTACAAAAGACTGTTGTTTAACCATTTATTAACAATGTTTAACAATGATAAATTTGTGGAAACATGAAACACAAAGAACAACACCAGTTTAAACCAAAGGATTGTCTCTTTTAAAGTGGCGTACAGATAAAACATTTAAAAGCCACAAAAACAAATCCCTAACGGCTCAAATAAATCCAGAGAAAATCCAATCCAGCTTTTCTTTGTCTGCCCCATGAACTCTCAAATCTTTCGTTTAATGTGAGACAACAAGCTGATAAACTCCATATTGTCTAATATAACCAAACCTAGTGTCACTGATCCTTTTCCAGCAGACATCCATCTCGCAGCTTTGTAAAAAGTCGTTGGCGTATAGATAGCCTGAACCTCTATTGTAAAACCTGACATGAGACAGAGCGCAGACTCTCCCCTCCACCTGCGGTTTATCAGGAGCGCTGGAGACGGAGAGGCAGAGTTCACATTACAGCCGTAAAGCTAGTGAGTCAGAGCCCTTCTAGAGATATACGCTTCCTCAAGCCCATCACAGTCTCTCTGATTACAGCCCAACCTGCCAGTCATTTTATCCCTCTGTGTCCAAAAAGGACAAAGAAGAACGAGGGCGTTAAATACATCCCATGTCTGAGATTGAATTGACCCCCGGTTTTCACTCAAACGCTGCTGTCACTCAACAGTGTGAGCCTAACCCGTCTGTCATGAAGAGCTGAAAGGGAACACAATGGGTTTTAACCTCAACTGCAACTCTTTAACTTTTATCCTCTTCTCATGAAAGGGATAGTTCAACCAAAAAAATGTTCATTACTTACTCACCCTCATGTTGTTCCAAACCTGAGTTTCTTTCTTCTGTTGAACACAAAAGAAGATATTTTGAGGAATGTCGGTAACCAGTCAGTTGACGGTAGCCATCGACTTCCATAGTATGGGAAAAAAATACTATGGAAGTTAATGGGTGATGTCAACTGTCTGGTTAACGACATTCCTCAAAATATCTTCTTTTGTGTTCAACAGAAGAAAGAAACTCATACAGGTTTGGAACAACATGAGGGTGAGTAAATGATGGCAACATTTTTGGGTGAACTATCCCTTTAAGATATCGACTCTCACAAGGAAGTGCCAGGAAGTTCTTGGATCAACTCGCTTTGTTGGTCCTGAAAAATTGCTCTCATTAAACTCAGAGACAAATGACAGTTTGATTAGATTTTTGTTAACTGTAGGCATAAAGTTGAAGCCTTAACACTATAACCTATAATTCCAAAGACGATTTATTATGCAAGAGCAGTTTTCCAGCTCTGTACTCACTTCTTTAGCATTGAACCAGACCACAATTGATACAAATTAAATTTCCTTTCCAGGGAAGACCCCACCACCCCAGAGTTCAGCGTGAATACGGTGGATGAATGGCTAGATGCCGTCAATATGGGTCAGTACAAGGACAACTTCGCCAGCGCGGGCTACGTTTCTCTAGATTCCATACTGTACATCAGCTTGTGGTAAGTTTTTGTATAAAGGCTCACATCTTGCCAAGTGTGCAAACCAGAATTTTTTATTTATTATTATTATTTTTTATTCTTATTATTATTTTATTGAAATGTTTGGGGTGAATAAGATTTTTATTTTTTTTCCTTGAAAGAAATTAATTATTCTTTTATTTTATTTTTATAAAATAAATGCTTTTATTTTTAACTTTCTATTCATCAAAGAATTCTGGAAAAAAATTATTAAGGTTTCAAAAGTGTTTATAATATTACTTGAGCATCAAATCAGCATATTTGAATGATGAAAATGCAGCTTTGTCAGTTTAGATGCAATACATGTCATGCAAAAAAAGCTGATTGGTTTATATTAATAATACCTCTGCCCACAAAGTCTGAAAAAAAATTATCTTTCGGTTATACAGTTGTGCTCCTCATTGCAGTATATTAAACATTAAATAGGTTCTGTTTACTTCTCCCCCTTTCTGAAAGGCAAACCAATTACCCGGAAACTTGATATGAGACATTAGAGAAAAATAAAGTTTCTAGAAGGGGTTTTTCACAGTGATACCATGAAGAACCCTTTTTGGTTTCTCAACCAGTGAACAGTTCTTAAAAGATCCATGTAAAGAACATTGTAATAATCTAAAGAACCCTTTTCCGCTATAAAAAAAACTTTTGCAAAAAAGATTCCATGGATGTTAAAGGTTCTTTGTGGAACCATCAATACCAATAAATAACCTTTACTTTTAAGAGTGTTCTCTGATTGATTCTTCTACAACAAAACAACAAATAAACTGTATTCAGTAAGTATTACATGATTTCTTGATACTTTTTTTGTCCCTCCTTCCTCAGTGAGTTAAGCAAGATGGGTGTGACTCTGGTGGGGCACCAAAAGAAGATTCTCTCCGCCGTCCAGAGTTTGCACGCACAGGGGACTCACGTGCAGGTATAACAAGCCTTCTCCACCGCCTGTGAGCGTACAGACTGAGAGAGTTAACAACTGCTCCCACTACAGTCCCTATCAGCAGCTTCACCGTACAGTTCCCACCCTGGATGTTTCCGCATACGACCCTTTTGTCAGCGCTCTGGCTTCCGTCCATGCACGTCCGAGCTTCCTACGAGCAGAAGGACACACAGAGACTGATCTACAATCGCTTGACAAGGCCACGGCGAATCAGATATGAAGTATGGTTATTAAACAAAAAAGAAACAAAAAAAGGAACAATAATACATAGGGAGAATTCACAGCTTGTGTTTTACAGTTTCAACATTTGCATTTCATATGTTTTGCATATCAATGGTCAGGCTATTCATGAAAATGAGGGTTGTTGTTTCTTTTTATCACATGCGTGCTTGGGATATCAGTTCGGTTTATCTACATCCACTATAAGCCACAGTACCATAACAGAAGATGTTTATAGTATATTTATTTTGTCATAATTGAGGCAATGGTTGAGCACCGATGGATTCAGGTCGCAGAATTCAATATTCAGGCGGAAGACGACTTTTTGGTTTGCGTTCCACCAGCAAAGATGGTTTCCTCAATGACAAAGGAGAAGTAAGAAGGCCAACGCAGGATGGCAAGATGGGAGCATTATATTCTATTTATCTGAGAAATAACTGCTCTCCACTCATCACCGTGTTATTTATGCGACACGCATTTAAATAAGAAACCGTTTGACTTCCAGATATGTCTTCAATAAAAAATGTAAATGTTATTTCTGTCCATTCGCCACACACTGCAGCGAAAACAACTTTGAAACATAATTTACATCATTGTAGCGTGTGCACCACGTGCACCACGTTCGCATCGTCTTTAAGTTTACACTCGTAGTGCGTGACGACATATACTATTGTACTATAGTGTATAAAATGTACAGTGTTGATTTAAAAAAAGAAGACAAAATCGAAAAAACACGAGAAAAACTAGAATGTTTGTAATGATGTGCTTTTATTTAGTATGAAGAGGAGGAAGCGGCCGTGTGGTGGCGTTATCACCGCTGCGATAATAACTCATCTCTGGAATGTAGCATGGATCCTAAGCTTCATCTTTGATTGACAGGTGACAGTGACTGCAGTTTTTTCACTCAAGTGGTGCCCTTAGCTGCTTGACTTTAGATGCCTTATTAACTGTGCAGTTCTCTCTCTTTTTCTCGTCCTCCCCTTAGAAATGATATCATGAAGTATAATGTATATAGTATTTATCATTGCGTCACTGAGAAGCTGGAGCTCGATATTAAAGGCAGGCTCGACATGTTTACAGGTTGTTTTAGTCTGCTGTTTGTGGAACCGCATTCGATTTCATGTACGGAGAGGTTTTAATAAATCTATTGGGCTGAACTAAATTCCTCATGCTAACTTTACTGAGACTGATTTGCTGCACTGTATATTTTTGTACTAGTGAGGTTGTTCTGTAAAGTCAAAGTCTACCTGTTTTATTTAAATATATACGAGACAAATACAGGAACGGATGGTACTGAGAGATAATCACATTTCAGATCATGATTCTTTGACGTCACTTCAAATTTTGATTTCTTTTACGTCATCATTTGTTTCGATGCTTCAGCACAACACTGTAACTAAGCGCAAGAGCTACTCGGAATCTGTCGGGTTTCTGGAAAGTTGAAAGGATTTGAATATGCTAAAAAAATGGAATAATGAGTAAAATAATTCCAGTGGCTTTTACTAAGCACACACAACCACAGTTCCTTAAATTTTTAAGTAAAATCCATCATCATCTGTCATTAGGTTATGTACAGTATAACTGGATAATTTGCATAAATGCTGAAAATCTTGATATTTATACCACGCTTAAAATTTTGACATATTTAGTTTCCCTAATTAAAACGGCAAAAAAACACATTTAAAAATGTAAATCATACCAATACTGTAAATGGGTCACTACTATTGCACTTTTCCTTCATTTTGCATATTTTAACAAGAGAAAAACACGCTTCCTTAAACAAGTGATTATGCATTTAGATGAATTAATTAGTTCTATCCTGAGATTAGTTAATGAACCTACTCTTAATCTGGGATTTCAATATGTAAAATAATTGCAGAAGGCCAAACTCTCATTTTTGAATCTAAAATGAAATCTATTCAACTCTGTCTAGGGAGGCAATACGCTGAAGTGACGAAATTGGCTGCACAAAATCCCATTGAAACAATAAAAACATGATGTTGACGATGATGCTGATGATAACGACAATATTAATAACCATTAATAAAATATAAGCTCCAATTTTTACTACTGCAACATAAAATTTCCTGTTTTGCAAATACAGTTAAAAGGCTATATACTGTATCTGCTCACCAATGAATCAAAGCAGGTGGTTTTGTGACTAACAGTGTTAGAAGGATGTGGAATGTTGTTAATATGATAGAAGATGATAGATGAACATTGCTTATAAAATTGTTGTCTTTTGTTCTGCCCCGGCTCTGTACATGTGTTTGGGCTGATCCTTTGTGAATGATCTCTGTTCTTTTGTAAGCTATGAGCCCATCATCTCTTCACACACTGCAGGTTTCTATGAGCTCGCAAAAAAGGGTGTACGCATTAAGGTTCTTCATGTCGCTGTAATAAATGCTAATATTTTTAATTTCTCACCTGAAGCTTTGGCATCTCTTTTCCTCAGCATCTCTTTGGCATCTCTTTGACACAGACGCCATGGGACACAATTGCTTTGGGACAAAAGTTTTTAAACCTAAACTTCGGTTTAGAATAAAATAGTACACTGTTGCATCCGTCTGACAATGACAATGCACACTATGCAATTCAAAATGATGTATATTGTATTGCACATCCAAAATACTGTAATATGCCCTATTTTAAATTATTTTAAATAATCAGAAAAAAACAATATACATCTGAGTGGAAACTGACCATGTAGTTTGACTTATTGAAAATTTTTAAAGGCTTTATGAATCACAACAAAATATTATAATTCGATATACACTATATTGCCAAAAGTATTGGGACACCCTTCCAAATCATTGAATTCAGGTGTTCCAGAATGCTTCTACAAACATTTGTGAAAGAATGGGTCGCTCTCAGGAGCTCAGTGAATTCAAGCGTGGTACCGCAATAGGTTGCCACCTGTGCAAAAAGTCCATTCATGAAATTTCCTCACTGCTAAATATTTTACATTCAACTTTTAGTGGTATTACAACAAAGTGAAAGAAATTGGGAACAACAGAAACTCATCCACGAAGTGGTAGGCCACGTAAAATCACAGAGCAGGGTCAGCGCATCCTGAGGTACACAGTGCGCAGAAGTCGCCAACTTTCTGCAGAGTTTGGTGGAGGGGGGATTATGGTGTGGGGTTGTTTTTCAGGGGTTGGGCTTGGCCCCTTAGTTCCAGTGAAAGGAACTCTTAATGCTTCAGCATACCAAGACATTTTGGACAATTTCATGCTCTCAAACTGTGGGAACAGTTTGGGGATGACCTCTTCCTGTTCCAACATGACTGCACACCAGTGCACAAAGCAAGGTCCATAAAGACATGGATGAGCAAGTTTGGTGTGGAGGAACTTGACTGGCCTGCACAGAGTCCTGACCTCAATCTGATAGAACACCTTTGGGATGAATTACAGCGGAGACTGCGAGCCATGCCTTCTTGTCCAACATCAGTGCCTGAACTCACAAATGCGCTTCTAGAATGGTCATAAATTCCCATAAACACACTCTTAAACCTTGTGGAAAGCCTTCCCAGAAGAGTTGAAGCTGTTATAGCTGTAAAGGGTGGGCCAACTCCATAATAAACCCTACGGATTAAGAATGGGATGTCATTAAAGTTTATGTGCATGTAAAGGCAGACGTCCCAAAACTTCTGGCAATATAGTGAATATTATGGGGAGCCAAACATGATTATATGTAAATCGTGAATATAAAAATAGTTACAAATCTGAATATATAAATGAAACCAGGAGAAACATTGTGCCATGAACAAACAAGTTATAAAAGGCTTTTCAATCCATCATGGATTTAATGTAGCAATGCTAACTGTAGTATCGTGACAGAAATTGTCAAATGTTTTTACATTATTCATTTCAGGGTTGGTATAACCTTTTGAGAGTGAAATTCAAGTACTTTTCAAGGACTTTCACATGCTCAAGGACATCACACTTTTTCTTTACTACCCACTTTTAATGTTATTTTTAATGGGATGATTTGTAAAACTAAAAGTTTGAAGATTTGGAAAAACTGAAAATTTGTGGCAAACAAACACTTTTATTTAAAAAAAAAAAAAAGAAATTTCCACTATAACCAGTAGATGGTGGCAGAAGAGCACTTGTTGACTTATTAGCCATTTCCACTTCCTAATTTATGAGGGAAAAAGTAGGAAGTCAGAAAGTCTCATGAAAAACAAAACTTTTCTTCAAATTGTGACTGAATAACACAGAAAGCAAATAAAGAGTGCTCTTTTTATAATCACTGAAGCTGTCGGTCAGTTCAGTATGATACTACAGAAGAACAATGGTACAGAGTAGAATATTTAAATTTTAAAGGTTAAAGGTTTTTGCACATTACTGTTGTTAATACAAGTTAATTTTATCTCAGTTCAATCTGATATATATATATATATATATATATATATATATATATATATATATATATATATATATATATATATATATATATATATATATATATACATAAATATGTTCTTCTTTGTGCCACTTATATTCTTTGTGCTACTGTATATTATATAAATTTACAGTAAGTGGCACAAAGAAGAAATAAATATAAAAACATTCAGTAGGGCATCCTAATGAGGCTGTAACTGCAAAAAGTTCTGATTTTTATTTATGAGCGCTTAATGTTAACCAAAACAGGGCCTTTTTGACCTGCACACTGTGCCAGAGACGGATGTTATATTCTCCAGAGAGAGAGAACGGGTCAGAGAAGGTCAGCTTTTAAAAGCACTCCTGCCTCTCTTCTCACTCTATGCTATGGCCATTACAACCAATCCCCACTCTCTTTTTCTCTCCTTTGTCTTGCTGTGCATTATACAGCACACACACACAGATCATATGGAACACATAGTCATTTTTCAGCCATCATTAGTATGGCAGGCGGACAGATTTATGGGCAGCCTGTAGGGCCACAATAATACAATCAGCAGGCAAGACAGTACAGATGAACATTACGGACTGTTTTTCAAACAAATCATATTGTGTTACAGAAGTTCAAAGAGTACACAAATCATCTCTAACAGTACGCTTTTGCCATAGCAGACTCGTTACGTATCAGAACGGCTCAGCTGAGAACAGAAAGAAATGGAAGTAGTTTCTCCATTTAATGAGTATTACATGGGTGTTTGTGTTCTCATTACACCATGATAAAAAAAAACAGTGTTTATAGAGTAGACAAATCACAAGGGTGGGAAGCTTTCTTGTTAAACAAAAAGGTATTATCAGCAGCACTGTCTGTTTATTTTGCGTGTCACAGTGAGCGTGTGCAGGGCCATCACGAAATATGTGTGTGTGGCGATCGTTCATGGCCATTTTTACAAGGGGCAGGGGTCAGTTTTCCAAACGCTTCTGTCCGAACCCTCCGGAGGTCTGGGTGGATCTATATTGCACCATCCAGACTCAGGCTCCTGTGTTCTTTTAATGCCTTCTGCACTCACATTAAGAGACACCTAAGCCCCTGTCTGACAGCATGACTGAGAGGGGTAATTAGGCTAAACACCCTCGGGACTCGCTACAATGTGCGTGTGTGTTACAGAGAGAGTGCGTAAAAGTGAATTTGTTGGGTTAGTGTGTTTCTGCATTTGTTCAGAGTGAATCTGTGCAATGTACGAGTTTGTGCACGTGCCCGACAACCCCATCCGTCATAGTTTGGCCTTTCGAGCCTTCTTCGTCACACCGTATAACCTTTTCAAATTATGTCAATGTGTATTTCAAAATGAATCAATATGTCATACTGTGGCCCGATTGTTCACATCTGCTAATATATGGACATGGGCCTAATTTCTGGTTTGGTAAAATAACACATTATCACGGGGTGATCCATCACAGCATCCTAAGTGACAGCCGGTCATCCTTTCTGCCCTGCTTACTGGTGTCATATGATTGCTTAATATGGTGAACATGACAAAGAGAGATTGAAGAGGATTCAATTTGGGTCACGTGACTGGTTGGCGAGACTGTCCGGGAACCAATCCGTTCCCACCGCGCTCTCTCTTGGATGTGTTTAACTGGAAAGCACTTAATACATTAAGCTTGGACACATATTTCTTGAATGCTAATTCAAAGCCACTCCAATCCAATCCGAAAATAAAATAGCTAGGTAAATGAGGAAATAAATTTGAATTACTCTAGATTACTTCCTTTTTACTCTTAGTTGTGGCCCAGTGGCTGTTTTTTTTAATCTGTCACATAATCCTCCTGGTTGATTAGCGTTGACATTTAGCATTAGCTCCCAGTGCGCCCGGCCTTTACTTTCATTAAAGCAAAAACAAAACATTCAGAGTACAAGTGCCATTTTCACACAACAGTGAATAGCAAAAAGGTCACACACCGTAGCACTTTGATCAGTACTAAAATCCTTAAGGAAGCCTAGTATGCTAGTTCCCTTGTCATGCTAGCTCAGTGTATCAGCCTAAACTGACAGTGTTTTACATGTCAGCATGTGACTTTTGAACCTACACAGCTAATGCTGTTTGAACAGATGTTGTTTTTCATAAAAATACGCAATACATGTCAGTCTACTTTTCTGTGTCACTCCCTCCTTGTAAACCAAATCGCATTTGTTGCTCGGTGAGAAAAACCCCCAGCTGTTTTTACTCACATATTGAGATTCTTGGAGAACATGTGATTGGGCGACAGTCCTCTGTGTTTAATATGATCTGGCTCCTCACTGAGCTATTGTTTGACTGTGGTAGAGGATGAGCCACAGGAAGTGTGGGAGAATTTCAGCTCACAAAGGGGATCTTCACGTTTAACTAGATTAGTCCAGCCGTCATCCTAATCCACTTCAGCAAAACACATCTATAGGGACGGCTTACTTACAAACAGCGCTGTTGTAGACGTGTTCAGCGAGGGCCCTGTGAATGGTGTTTTTGAAGATTGTACAGTTAGACCATTGTAAAGCAGCTTTATTAAAATTGAAAATCAGCCACACTGGGACACAATGAATGGTTCAGGAATTTGCATTTTCAATAGGGGCTTTCCTGTAGCTTCTGAACCGCAACCATAAAACAATTTTCTATATTACACCCCAAAGTAATATCTTAGTCCTTAAATAGTGGTGCTGTCTAGTGGTTAAACATCTGCTTAGGTTATCAAAAGACTGTCGGTTTGGCGGTGGCTTTCACCACTGCCCTTGAGCAAGACACATAATTTTTTTTTTTTTTTAATAAACAAATATATATTTATAATGCATTGGGCAATGCATATGGTTTTTATTGTGCAGTGGGGAGAACTTGGGGGCATTTATTGTACACTACAATACAATTCATAAGGTGCTTCAAATGAATACATTCATTTTCTATATATAATTTATTTATTTAATTGCTTATGCTGGAGAGCCAATGACTTGCCCAAAGTATAAAATAAAATAAAATAAAATAAAATAAATAAAATAAAATAAATAAAATAAAATAAAATAAAATAAAATAAAATAAAATAAAATAAAACACTTTATTACCAAAAAAAATAAAACTACAAGCCAAGCAAGGTACTACTGATTGGCTTAGCTATAACAAAGAGTAAGTTACCAGTTAACAATTACCAAAAAGAAAAAAAATGTATTAAGCAAATTCAAAGATTTCACTAGAAAATAATCCCAAACATAACAGAAAGTTGCTATGCAACAAAAACAATGATTCAGTAAGGGAGCTACTCACTGATATGGTTAACAAAGTTGTTAAAACATGATGGGAATATAATATGGCTCAAATGCTGTAATGACAAATATCATCCAGGACCTGGAACGTCTCGGTTACGTATGGTAACCCTCGTTCCCTGAAGGAGGGAACGGAGACGTCGTCCGGACGTCACCGGCGAATTGGGATCACTTCAGGAGCCCCTAACAGCTTCGAGATATAGAGAACAGGCCAATGAGAATTGGCGTGCGAGATTTGCATCTCGCGCCCGCCCGCGCGTCGCGGGTATAAAGCGGAAGTGAAATGCACGCGACGTTTGTTTTTCACTGAGGAGCCGAACTACTGACTCGGCCTGCAGTGATGGTACAGCAATTGTGGCGACGGGGCGTGCGTCTCCGTTCCCTCCTTCAGGAACGAGGGTTACCATACGTAACCGAGACGCGTTCCCTTTCAGTCGGTCACGTTCGACGACGCCGGACGTCCACCGGCTTAATTGGGATCCCTTTGGAACACGCCACAGTTGCTACCACTTCCAGCGCCCTGGGAAAGCCCCTCAGACCCGGCTGTTCCGGGCGGGAAATTCACGCAGAGAGAGTCAGCTGCTGTTCCGCAAGACCCACTCAGCCGACTATTGGATAACGCTGGGAAAGCGTGCCCCGGGGGGCCGCTGCGGAAGCCACATCATGCCCGGAGGGAGTTACCATGTGGAGAATACACGTATGGACTGGCCGTGGGCAGTGCTACATACGAAGCCCCAGGGGTGGCTCCGGCCATTTAGGCGGGGTCCACACCACACTGAGACGGCAGAGAGGGAAAGACACGAGCTCGCCGAAGGGAGACTTACCGTGGAGAATACACATATGGGACCGCCGTGGGGTCACAACATATGGAACCCAGCCTAACACAAGTTCCACCAATGCATACGAAGCGTTAGGCCTGGCGTCCGGACGCTCCGCCACGTCCGACTGCCGAGGGTTGCGGAGGACTCGACAGGGTTCGCCATACTGGGGAACTCGACTGGAGCATATAAGCGCACGTATCCGTTCCATGGGGAAGGGAGTGGCGCGCAGCAAGCCGACACTTTAGAACGGGCACTTCGGTGTTACTGACTATGGGAAGTGAGCACACAGGAAGATACCGCTCTCTACACGTAGGCTATAGAACCTAGCGAACGTGTTAGGTGTCGCCCAGCCCGCAGCCCTACAAATATCTGCCAGCGAGGCGCCACGAGCCAGCGCCCAGGAAGAAGCTACACCCCTGGTGGAGTGGGCTCTTAACCTGAGCGGGCAGGGCATGTCTTGGGTTTCATACGCCAAGACGATGGCATCCACTATCCAGTGGGCCATCCTCTGCTTGGAGACAGCCTTTCCTTCTGCTGTCCTCCATAACAGACGAAGAGCTGTTCTGAGGTCCTGAAGCTTTGCGTTCTGTCCACGTAAGTCCGCAAAGCGCGGACGGGACAGAGAAAAAGCTAGGGCTGGGTCTGCCTCCTCCGAAGGCAGCGCTTGCAGGCTCACCACCTGGTCCCGGAAAGGAGTGGTGGGAACCTTAGGCACATATCCCGGCCGGGGTCTCAGGATTACGTGAGAGTTACCAGGCCCGAATTCCAGGCACGATTCGTCGACCGAAAATGCCTGCAGGTCCCCTACCCTCTTGATGGAGGCCAATGCAGTCAGGAGTACTGTCTTCAGAGACAGAATTTTTAACTCAGCTGACTGCAAAGGCTCAAAGGAGGCCTCTGCAGTGCGGTCAGCACCAGAGACAGGTCCCAAGAGGGTATAGAGAGAGGGCGAGGCGGATTCAGTCTCCTCGCCCCCCTCAGGAACCTGACGATCAGATCGTGCTTCCCAAGGACTTCCCGCCTACGTAGTCATGATTGGCGGCGATGGCGGCCACATAAACTTTGAGGGTGGAGGGAGACAGCCTTCGCTCCAACCCGTCTTGTAGGAAGGAAAGCACAGAACTGACCGAACACCTTCGGGGGTCTTCTCGGCGAGAAGAGCACCATTCGACGAACAGGTTCCACTTCAACGCGTAGAGGTGCCTTGTAGAGGGCGCTCTAGCGAAGTAATGGTGTCTACCACAGCTTGTGGCAGACCGCCTAGAACCTCCAGCGTCCGTCCAGGGACCAGACATGGAGTTTCCAGAGGTCCGGACGCTGGTGCCAGAGAGGTGCCCGTCTCTGAGTCAGGAGGTCCTTCCTCAGAGGAATGGGCCAAGGAGGTGCTGTCGCGAGGAGCACTAGTTCCGAAAACCAAGTCCTGTTGGGCCAGTACGGAGCGACCAACAGGACCTGCTCCTCGTCCTCCCTGACCTTGCACAGTGTTTGTGCAAGAAGGCTCACTGGGGGAAACGCATATTTGCGTAGGCCCCGGGGCCAGCTGTGTGCCAGCGCATCTGAACCGAGGGTCCCCGGTCAGGGAATAGAACAGCTGGCAGTGGGTGGAGTCCGGGGCGGCAAACAGATCTACCTGCGCGGCCCCGAAGCGACTCCAGATCAGCTGGACCACCTGGGGATGGAGTCTCCACTCTCCCGGGAGCACTGGCTGTCGTGAGAGCTCGTCGGCCGCACGATTGAGCAGGCCCGGAATATGAATGGCACGAAGCAACCTCAGATGCTTCTGACTCCATAGGAGGAGATGGCGGGCGAGTTGTGACATGCGACGGGCGTAGACCACCCTGTTTGTTGATGTACGCAACAGCCGCAGTGCTGTCCGTACGGACCAGAACGTGCTTGCCTCTGAGCGGCGTTTTGAAGCGGCTGAGTGCAAGACGAACTGCTAACAACTCCAGGCAATTGATATGCCATTGCAGTTGGGGCCCGCCCACAGACCCGACACTGCAAGCCCGTTGTACGTGGCACCCCAGCCGGTGGATGAGGCATCCGTGGAGACAACAGCATGCCTGGACACTTGTTCTAGAGGCACGCCTGCCCATAGAAATGAAGGGTCCGACCACGGGCTGAAGGTTTGGCGGCATCTCGGCGTCACTTGGACACGGAGAGTTCCGCTGCGCCACGCCCATCTCGGGACCCGGTCGTGGAGCCAGAATTGAAGCGGTCTCATATGAAGCAATCCCAGCGGCGTTACTGCGGCTGCGGACGCCATATGCCCCAGGAGCCTCTGAAAATGTTTCAGTGGTACCGCTATCCTGCGTTCGAACGAGTTCACGCAGTTCAACACTGACTGGACGCGCTCCTCGGTGAGGCGCGCCGTCCGGGCGACCGAGTCTATCTCCATCCCGAGAAAAGAGATCCTCTGCGAGGGGCAGAGTTTGTTCTTCTCCCAGTTGACCTGAAGCCCCAACCGGCAAAGGTGACGGAGCACCATGTCCCTGTGTTCGCACAACTGCTCTCGCGACTGGGCAAGGATCAGCCAGTCGTCGAGGTAGTTGAGAATGCGAACACCACGCTCTCTCATGGGAGCAATGGCCGCCTCCGCGACTTTCGTGAAGACACGGGGCGACAGGGCCAGCCCGAAGGGTAGGACCTTGTACTGATATGCTCGTCCGTCGAATGCAAAGCGTAGGAACGGTCTGTGTCGAGGGAGAATCGAGACATGAAAGTACGCGTCCTTCAGGTCGATCGCTGCAAACCAATCTTGGGGACGGACGCACCTGAAGATGCGTTTCTGCGTTAACATCCTGAACGGCAGCCTGTGAAGGGACTGGTTCAGAAGTCGCAGATCCAAGATCGGTCGTAACCCGCCGCTTTTCTTGGGTACAATGAAGTACGGGCTGTAGAAGCCGGTCTTCATATCGGCTGGAGGGACCGGCTCTATCGCGTCCTTCGCCAGTAGGACTGCGATCTCCGCCTGGAGCACAGGGGCATTCTCCTTCGTCACGGAGGTGAAGTGAACGCCCCTGAACTTGGGGGGACGCCGGGCGAACTGAATCGCATAGCCGAGTCTGATAGTACGGATGAGCCAGCGAGACGGGCTGGGAAGCGCTAGCCAGGCTCCCAGGAACCGTGCAAGCGGGACCAACGGCACCACAGACGTACCCGCAGCGGGGCAGCGCGGCGGCATGCAGGGACCCGATACGGGCGGCATGGTAGCGGCCCAAGGTGGGGTCTGAGTGTGCTGTGCAACACTTACCTGCTTCCGCTGAGGGGGCACGCGAGTGTGGGGAGGCCGTTGGTGAGCGTCCCAGACACAGCCGGCACCCCCTGCTGGCGATAAGAGAGGCGCCTGAGGATGACAAGGCATGGAAGCGTCGAACACCGCCAAGCGCACTCTCTTGGCACCCAGAGATTCCGGAAACTGCTCTTTTATTGACAATTTGGGTGCCGCTAGCACTGGGGCTAGCGGCGGAACAGGATGACACAATATCGCCCCCCGGCCCTCCTCCGGGAGAGGTGCTGCGGCCGTCTCCCGAAGAGCAGTCTCCTCCATCTCTGGGTGGCCCGTCTCAGGGTCTCTTACGACGGCGCTTGCCACCTGGCTTGGCAGCGGCCTGAGCGGGCTGGACGTCCTTCCCACGGCCGGCTCCACGCCGACGCCCGGGTGGAGGCTGCTGCTGGGCTGGGGCGGAGCGGGGCAGCGGCGGCGGCGGGCGTCCTCGGCGACGAGCAGGCGGAGGTGCTGCGGCGGGCGGCGGGTGGAGGCAGCAGCTGACCGCCGGGGCAGGATGTATTTATGGCCTCCGTCTGCTTCTGGGCGCCGAGAACTGCTGGGCAAAGCTCTCGACCGCCGCCGCCGAACAACCCGGCCGGGAGATGGGGAGTCCAGGAACCGAGTCTTATCGGGTCTCCTCATGTCGGCCAGGTTGAGCCAGAGATGCCGCTCCTGGACCACTAGAGTGGACATCGCCTGACCAATGGAACGGGCGGTGACTTTCGTCGCCGGAGGGCGAGGTCCGTCGCCGTCCGGAGCTCCCGGAGGAGCTCTGGGCCAGGGCTACCCTCGTGCATATCCATGAGTGCCTGGGCCTGATGCACCTGAAGCAGCGCCATGGCATGCAAGGCGGACGCAGCCTGGCCACAAGACCTGTAAGCCTTCGCAGTCAGACTGGAGGAGAACTTACAGGCCTTGGGCGGAGACGTGGGTCACCGCGCCACCGTGGAGGCGGTCGCCGGACACAGTTGCATCGCGACGGCCCGCTCCACCGGCGGGATCCCCACGCACTTCCCTGGCTTGCCCGCCGTCAAGGGTAGTGAGGAGGAGGAGCCACCGGGTCGGTTCTTGGCACTAAAGGGTGTCGACCACGACCTGGTGAGCTCCTCATGCACCTCCGGGAAGAAAGGTACCGGGGCGGGACGCTGAGAACCAGCGCGGCCCGCCCCGAGAAACCAATCATCCAACCTAGAAGGTTCGGGACGTGGTGGAGGGTTCCACTCAAGCCCGACCTTTTCGGCGGCCCAGGAAAGCATAGCCGTCAACTCGGGGTCTGACTCGACCGCTGCCACTCTCCCAGAGGGAGGCAGTGCAGCCGAATCTTCATCCTCCGAGGACTGGAACTCCCCCTCCGATGCAGCGATCGACATCTGCTCCTCCGCCGGAGCTCCGAAGGAGACCGCCGGACGCCCATGGGAGGGGCCAGCGGGTCCTCCGGAAGCTCAACCGTAGCGGCGCTTGTGAGGGTTTAGGGGCTCTGCGGAGGTACGCTCGGCGGGTTAGCCCTAACCGTAATCCTCAGGTCACCCCGGCCATTCGTCGGGCGCAGATCTATTCTGGGGAATAGAGCTAGATCGAGGCATGGGTAGGGGACTCCACCTTCACGAATGTAGGCGAGTCTCGACCTAAGCACTGCGATAGTCATGTTCCGCAGTGAGAACACGAACTATCCACAAAGGCTGCCTCAGCGTGCTGTAAGCCCAGGCACGTGATACAGCGATTGTGACCGTCAGCGGGTGACAGGGAACGACCGCATCCAGTAGCGCACGGGTGGAATGACATCTCGAAAAGACGCAGTGTCACACCCGTGTAGCTCTCTTTGTGAGGAAAAACGCTTTTTTTTGTGCTGAAGCACTCAGGGAGGACCGCGGCAACACACCGGGAAATAGTGCAGCCCGTGTGTGTGCACTCACAACTCTCTTGCTGTGAGAACAGCAGTTGTTTTTTTTTTCTCCTCTTAATGCAGCAGGGGGCGCGGTCGCGCTGGTTGTGCCGCTCGCCAACACACGCGTTTCTCTCTCTCTGCCTCTCGTTTCGTTCTTCATCAACGCCGCTCGCTCCGGTGAATGACAAACGTCGCGTGCATTTCACTTCCGCTTTATACCCGCTGACGCGGGCGGAGCGCGAGATGCAAATCTCGCACGCCAATTCTCATTGGCCTGTTCTCTATATCTCGAAGCTGTTAGGGGCTCCCTGAAGTGATCCCAATTCGTCGGTGACGTCCGACGTACGTCGAACGTGACCGACTGAAAGGGAACTACACATTTTAGCATGTCTAATATCATTACATTTACATTTATGCATTCATAGACGCATTTATCCAATGCGACTTACAAAAGAGGAACAAAAGCAGATTTTATGGAATACCAACATATCGGGACTCTGCACATCCATCACTTTTCCATGCACGATCAGCTGTTGCGTTTGACAGTAGAGATGTTACTTCACAGACGGCAGACGTTAATTAGAGCCTGTTGGAACAGATGCCCGTCTATCAGCCTGCTAGAAAACCATTCTACCATGATTACACCATCACTCACAGAAAAGTCTAACTTCACAGACTTATGTACTGATGAATCAGCACCTCTTATTCTACAACCACTCTTATTTTGGTCAGGAAGTCTTCAAAAGACCTCAAGGAAGTCTCCAAATGACCTTGCCTTGTACACTAAAGTCCTGTTTACACCTGGTATTAAGATGCGTTGGTAACACTTTTGTTGGTTATTAGCATGCATATTACTAGGATATTGGCTGTTTATTATTACTTATAAAGCACATATTAATGCCTTGATATTCTACATACATTGATATTCTACTTACCTTAATCCTACCTAATACCTAAACTTAAAAACTACCAATTATAATTCAGCGGTCATTAGGAGTTTATTGAGGCAAATGTCATAGTTCATAGTTAATAGTGAGAATTAGATGAGGAAGACACATTCCCGTTTACACCTGGTGTTTTAATCCATCTCTTTTGTCCACTTTCAACCATTTTTGTCCTGATTTTCTTCGAGGGGAAGTGTAGTGAGTGTCTATAGGTGTGTAAATGTATGTGTTTTTTTCAGATCTTTCGATATAATGAACAAAATAAGCTTCCGCAAGTATTTGAATGCGCCCAGAGACAATGGAAAAACACACAGAGATCAGCAGTTTTCGTTTCTGCTCTGACAGCCGCAAGACCCCACCGAACATGATGAGTATGTGTTAGAAATCAGGAATGTTAAGTATTTTGTGGCTGTTCGAACACATTCGATCACATGAGTGTTTACACTACGAAAGCAATTTGTTTGAATGCGTGTTCGACTACTTCTGGAAGTGGTCGAAAGTGGACAAGCTGAAAACATTTTAGACACTGTTTACATAAACGTCCTCTTGTGATCCGACCAAAACGCATCTTAATACCGGATCACAAGAGAACATTTATGTAAACGGGGTCTAAAACGTTTTCAGCTTGTCCACTTTCGACCAATTCTAGAGGTAGTCGAAAACACATTCGATTTCTTCCATAGTGTAAACACTCGTGATCGAATGTGTTCAAACAGCCACAAAATACTCCGCCTACTCACCTAATGCGTAAGCATTATGGGAAACGCGCTAGCTAGACGTGATTTCAATTTTGTCGGCTGGAGACCCAAGTTTGGTTTGAAGACAGAAAATATGTTGTCTTAACATTCCTGATTTCTAACACACACTCACCGCTTTCAGCGTGGTCTTGCGGCTGTCAGAGCAGAAAAAAAAGTTGCTGTTCTCCACGTTTTTCCGTCGTCTCCAGGCACGTTCATGTGTAAATTACGCAAGCTTATTTTGTCCATTAGTTCAAAAGATCTGAAAAAAAAAACACATACATTCACCTGCCAATAGACCTTCCCTGAAATCAGGACAGAAGTGGTTGAAAGTGGACAACAGAGACTGATTAGAACACCAGGTGTAAATCTGATTTTGCCATTATGACATGTTGGAGTGTGATTCTCAACTGAATCAGCCAGCATAATTTTATTTACATGTATTTTATTTTAGGCTATTTAGACACGTTTGAACATGTAACCCAACCCCATCCCATCCCTAAACCTACCCATTTGTGTGTTATATGATATAAAACACAGGATATAACGACTGCAGGCACAATTTATTCAAAAATTACAAATATTCCAAGTGTGCAGAGGCCAACCGATTGATTTGTGTGAAGAAAATCCACAAAAGCAGTCAGCATCTCCATCCGCCGAAGATCAACAACTGAAATCAATGGAGTACCTGGGCATCGATATAGTGACGCCTAGGGGTACCTTTAGTGTCTTCATTGTGACGCGGAAGGCGCTTGACTTTGCTTCAGATTTTGACGCCTTGGGAGTGAGAACGGCGAATATAGCGAATATACTGTAGTTGATGCTGTTTTGCTTCTCACTTTAATTAAACAGTTCATACAACCACCTCTTGCTGTGCTTGTTTACATTCCAAGTTAATGCATTTTCATGGAATTTTTATTTGTCTTTCAAAGCATTTCCTGCTTCAATTTTCATTAGCTATCAAAGTTCCTGAAAAAGTGAGTATGGCACTTTAAATTGTATTACATGCATGGACCGCATCATGCCCGCTTTGATCAGCACTACAGTGAGACGCACGCTCAATACTGTTGACCCATGCAGGAAAGAATGTGCTCGTTGCATTCTGCCATGCCAGAAGAATAATAGAAGAAAGGGGAGAGCTGTCACCATCTACGCTATGTGTTGTGCTTGCTTTCCACCAGCACCGGGCAGGATGCCAGTATTCCCATTGTGAGTGTTATAGGGAACCGCTCAATAACATTTGGTTGACTTTCCTCTTTCAAAAAGGGCATTATTTTGGGGGTTTTGTGGGGAGTTGGTGCATCGCACAGGAAATTTCTCTCCAGCTAGTGCTCAGTGGAGGTCTGGATTTCCTCTAACCCTCTGCAGATGTGCTGTTCTTTGGTGCACAGCTGGCACTCGTTTCTGGAAGAGTCGCCTCTGCCGGTTGCAGTTGATTGTGGGGTGAAAAATGAGCGTCGGTCCTGTCTTTTTCGTGGCGTGCTACAGAAACATAGTGCCACATCTTGCAAACGTTAAATCGCAGAATGCCCCATCTGAGTGTTGGAAAAGAGATATTAGGGGAAAGATTATGGTGGATGATGCCATTGTGTGAGCTCAGGGAAATCTAGACTTACTTGCTGATGGGCTTTTGGCCATGATGATCTCTACCACACACAGACAACGCTCTGATCCAATTCTATTACAGTCTCGCAGTCTGGGACTCATTTTTCAACTTTTCTGGCAAAAAATCACCCAGAAAGAGCCCATCAGACTGACATGTAAAGTTATATATATATATATATATATATATATATATATATATATATATATATATATATATATATATATATATATATATATATATATATATATATATATATATATATATATATATATATATAGACATTTCTCTCTCTCAGACATTTAGGGACAGTTAAATCTCATATAATACAACTTAAGAGGTAAGATGAATATATATAATACATTTGTTAACTTTTTTTTTCTTTTCTTTTTTACAGTGTAGTTAATGCATTAGTTATCATGAACAATGTTTGCAAACTTAATATATATAAACTAGTTTATGCGTTCATAAAGAGAATCTACCTGTCAGTGATATATTATCTTATCTCCTGTTTCTAAGCAACATATGTGTGCAATTAGATTATTTAGATGAGTATACGGCACATTTATGAAGAATTCACTTGATCATTTGTTTGCATTAATATTCCATTGCATTTATACATTTGGCAGACACTTTTCCATTCCAGGTATACATTTTTTCAGTTTATATTTTTGTACAAATTACAGGGATAGTTCACCCAAAAATGAAATTTTTGTCATCACTTACTCACCCTCAAGTTGTTCCAAACCTGTACGAGTTTCTTTCTTCTGTTGAACACAAAAGAAGATATTTTAAAGAATATTGGTAACCAATTGATGGAGACATTGTTTTCTACTATGGAAATCAATGGCTACCGTAAACTGTTTGACTACCAACATTCTTTAAAATATGCTATTTTGTGTTCAAAAGAAGAGAGAAACTCATACAGGTTTGGAACAAATTAAGTGATGACAAAATTTTGGGTGAACTATCCCTTTGCAGTGATGCCATAGAAGAACCATTTTTGGTTCCCCAAAGAACATTTCAGTGAGAAGTTCTTAAATTAACTACTTTTTTCCAAGTGTGGAAAACATTTTAATGATCTAAAGAGCTTTTCCCGCTTTAAAGAACCTTTGGGGCAATGGAAAGGCTGCATGGTTGTTAATGTTTCTTTATGAAACCCAAAAATCAATACATACCTTTTATTTTAAGAGTGTAGTGCTATCAGCTGAGCTACAGCAACTGAGTTGGTTACAAAAAAAGAGTTTTTTTCCACACAGAAAATGCCTCAAACTAGCTGTGTGAACATTTTTAGTGGGGCAAAAAGCCCAACTGCAATCACAGGATTTAGCTGAGCGGAGAACGAGCTTGTTTAATCACACTGTTCTCCCAAACTTGGGTTACAACCATGGGACTGATACCTCAGTGAGCATTGATTACCCCGACACACTGAAACACTTGTCCCTCCTGCATCACTGCATGTACAAGAAAAAATGAAAAAGCAATAGAAAGATTGAAAAAGTGAAAATGTAGTTGTGATATGGCACAGAAAAAGCACACAAGTCTGATTCCTCTCTCAGCAGAAGATGGAATGAGAAGCAAAGTAAGGCTGCAGATGGAGAGAGAGAGAGAGAGAGAGAGAGAGAGAGAGAGAGGGGGGGTACTTCTAGTACTCTGGTACTATAATGATGAGTGATTGGAGGAAAAGATGATCTGGTACGTTGGACGAGCAGAAGTGGAGAGATGAGTATACTCTTGGACGGAGATGAAAGATGATGATGGAGGGCTCTCACACACACCTTACAGCAGAGAAAATAACTGAACTGCTACATTAAACACTATTCGCCGCTGATGATTTGATCTGATACATTATAGTACATGCAGCATACATTCTGTATTCGATTCTGACAGTTATATGAAGCTAGATCAGCATCACAGCTGAAGTGGAAAATGTGGAAAAACATTGAGGGCCCTATCTTACATTCGGCGCAATGCGACACCAGGCGCGATGCAAGGTTTTTTTTTTGCTAGTTTCAGCCCGACGCATTAATCAGTTTCACTTCCAGCGCCACGTTGTTTAAATAGCAAATGCACTTGCACCCATCTGTTCGCCCATGGACAATTTTTGTGTTATTTAAAGGGCGCGTTAGTAATATAAGCATACACTCTGCGTATTACACACACAGGGATGCACAGCAGCACACAAACATTTTTAAATATTAAAAACAAAAGGATTCCTCTCTGGAGAAGCATTCAGTCTTTCCGCTCGCAAATTCCGCCATATAAATAGCGAATCCGCCATGGTGCGAGCGCAACCTGCACCATGTGCTCAGATCATTAAAATAGGGCCCTATATGTTCAGATGAACCCTAAACAGAGTTCATTTCATCTTATTTGTTGGCCTTAAGTCATTTGGTTTAAATAAAAGCCCAAATTCTAAATAGCTGAGCCAGAACTGAGAGACCGGCTAGTCACTTTATTATATTTTTTTTCGTAATCATGATTTTGTATGATTGTCCGTAAAGGAGTTATTTAGCAAAATGTCAAAGCTGTTCTTTTATCACAAACAAAATGGATGGTGAGTATCACCAGAGGATCATGGATTAATTCATTTATTTATGCTGCTTGTCTAATAAAATTGGTTGACCTGAATTAACTTTTGAGGTGAGCACACACACACAAAATTCTAGATAGATGGGTGAGAAACTCATTTTTGGGTGATCTTTTCTTGCCAATCCTTCATTTTATTAAAAACTGACTTCCTTCTCAATATATATTTCTCCCAATCACCTGCAAATAGGTCAATGAGGGTTTTTTTTTTTTTTCTCAACATGAATATCTATTTATATATACAGTATATATCTTCACAGAAAGCTACTATACATTCTTGGAATATAGTTCAAACCACTTGTCTAATGAAAATGGTGGACCTGAATTGAGTGTTATAAAAAAATAAAAATAAAAATAAATAAATAATATATATATATATATATATATATATATATATATATATATATATATATATATATATATATATATATATATATATAAAATAATAATATAATAATTACAAAAAACAAAACAAAAATAAAACAAAAACATCCTGCTGATCAATTCCTGTAACCCTTAAAAGGTTACTTCAGTGATTATCATTAAGCTTTGTATCAGTAGAAACCCGGTAGTATATTCAAATTATCGTACTTTCCCCCCTCATATCCCCCTGAGACGAGAGAATTATGCATTTTATTTCTGGAAAAAAAATTTGGGGCAGAGACTAGAGACTACAGCCAGCATTTGGAAAGTGAGTGTTTCAACTTTTCAATTAATTCCTATGAAAGTTAAGCTTCCATTGGCATGATCTGAACACGTACCAGACTGAACACGCGCCGTGAACGACCGCCACGCTTACCTCAGCTCTGCTCAGCTCTTCGCTCTCGTGATGAATGAAATCTGACTCCTGCTGCGTTTGTGCCGTGACTTTCGTTCGGCTCACTCACACTTTATTGAACAGACGCGTTCAGTTTTTAATTGTAGTGTTTATTCTCTAACTGAACGAAATTATTTTATTACTATGAAAATCAAAACGACGGCGGGGGCGGTGTCATGGTTGGCAAGTGATAACCAGTAGCTGTGGCTTTGGGAGTGGCCTCGTTGGGCAGCGAAGCAAGTGCATTCTGGGAGTTGTTGTCTTTCATCCACATGACACAAAAATAAATTCTGTCTTTAAGTCTAGAAGGCACCAAATTCAAAAATAATTTCACATTTCTACTACATAAATGACCTAGTTTAAATACACATTCATCTTCCCAGCGCTGAAGTACCCCTTTAAATGAAAACTTTGAAATGAAATGACTTTCTTCCCAATATTTTTCTCTCCTAATCAACTGTAAATCCAACGCATTTTAGATCAATGAGGTCAATTCCAGTTTGAAAAGAAGGGATCAGTGTGTTGCCAGTGAAATGTGAACTTCACCGCCCCCATTCACTCCCAATCCAATCCCATTTCCAGAAGACTGCAGTCCATCCACAGCCCATTTCCACCTGCCATGCGGCAGAAGAAGGGAACAGGCACTGGGGGCTTGATCAATTTCCCTCAGCCACGCCCACCCTGGAATGGAGTAATCTCTGGCCAACTGTGCAATCGAACAGCGCTATCAGTCAAACCGGTCTCTGACACTTACCAAAAGTAGTTAAGATAATGAAAAATCCACCCCCTCGAACTGAAATAGACCCAAACACAAACAACAGTGCGTGAAAACGGCAGTGAGGAGGGAAAACATCTTGAACAATGCAATTACTGGAACAAAACAGAAAATAAATACATTTTACACAATGTGCTTCAGTTTGCTGAGGCATCCAGTCACAAAGGAAAATAAAACGCTTTAGAAGGCTTCAGGGCTGCGAGTTGAAAGACTATAGATACTCAGGAGAGATCAGACTAGAAGACAGCAAAATGTTTCTGGATTTCCATTCAATGCCCCTAATTACACAATTTATGATTCTCCTGAGGACCTCAAGGGCTCCTAAATAAAAGAAACAATTACAAACATGCAAACAGAAAAGGCATAATTGCGGCTGTGACTAGCCACGCTGCCTGAAGACGTTTCGTTTGACTGAACACTGTCCTCAAGTGACTGGCTCCTTAAAGCTGTTGCTTTGCTTTAGATTACGCTATCGTCTGAAGTACTGTTTGCTAAAATTACACTGGTTTAGATTGCTTGAAAAGAACCATTCGAGAAAAGAAAAGGCCCTGTTGAAAGGACCAGCATACTTTTTGGTCGCTGGTATCATAGGTATTCATAAGTGATGTTATAAATACATAGATTTATGCTAAAAAATAGACATATATGGATATAGCCAACATCTAAAAATCTATAATACAATTATTCATGAATGCACAGCTTTAGAAACATTACACCGGTTACGGGTTTTTGAAAGAAGTCTCTTCGACTCACCAAGGCTGCTAATACTTCAAAATATCATTACAAATTAAAATAACTATTTAAATATATTTAAAAATGTAATTCACTCCCGTGTTGGCAAAGCTGTATTTTCAACATCATTACTTCAGTCTTCAATGTCACAGTCTTCAGAAATCATTCTAATATGCTGATCTGGCTGATTTATTAACAATGCTGAAAACAGTTGTGCTGCTTAACATTTTTGTGGGAATGGCGATTATTGGATGAATATTTATTTGCATTTATTTATTACATTTATTAAAGCATTTATTAAATAGAAATCTTTTGTAACATTATAAATGTCTTCACTGTCACTTTTGATCAATTTAATGCATCCTTGATGAATAAAGTCAAAAGTTTGGAAACATTACAGGTTATAAATTATCCATTTACATTATATTAAATTACATATTTCTTTATAAATAATTTAAAATATTTTGTGGAATTTATTTGCACAAATTTGCTATGCTCGTCCACCAGCAGCAAACTAGTCTGAACTATAATAATAATAAAATATTAATAAAAGATTTTGAAAACATGCAACCCCCAGTTAAGTTCCTCTGAGAAGGGTGCATGAAGCATGCATGAGAAAATAACTTTATGACTCCAATTTATCTTGTTTGTGAAATGTAAAAACTGTAGCATGGCACCAGAAACTCAACTGCATCAATAAACACGCTCCGTTCCAGTGCTAGAAACTATAAAACCTTTTACACTTGAAGTAATGAACTACTATACCAGGACTCCCTCTCCTCCTGCTATGAGAGTTCTTTGGTTTTGGTTAAAGACTGTTTTATTGCTCTTGGACATATCTGGATGTGTTTACATTTGAGGAACTGATACCACACAAATCAAATCGCACAATAAAACTGTCCACCACACAAGAACACAAGAAGTGATTCAGCTCAAATTCTGTTTCAGATCAGCTAGTTTTACTCACATTCAAACACACAAAATTAGAAATCCCCCTATAGATTATTGAGAATGACATCATTCGGGACTAAATTTCCTGTTCAGTTTCCTGTGCAGTTTCCTGTGCACAAACACTTGTTTTCAGATTTAAAAAAAGCCAAATCAATATCCTGTGAACATATGGCTGTCAGTGGTTGTATACAGTGTGCAAACCCCAAAGTGAGCTGCTGGATCGTGAAGGCATGAAACTGCAGCATCTGTAAAACATCACGTCGGGAATGGTTAGACGTGCAATAAAGCCCTCTTGAGAAGAAAACCAGATCGAAGATGGAAGCAAACCCGAGTCTTTGGGGTAGACCACTTCAGTCAAGCCCTAGATGGGACCTACTCATTAATTTTAGTACTTAAGCATTTTGTTTTCCCAGCATTGCTGTTTCAGCTTATTTATTTACTTTCCCTCCAAATGGAGGGTTCTGAGAATAGACAAGCACACCAGCTAAGAGAAACGCAGCATGTCCATTATGTGTGCGCATTTGAGCGTGTATGTTTGCTGACAGGGTTTTAGAGCCAGGTGGTTTCTCTGAGTTCATTTGTTGTCGGAATGAGAAATGTTTGTATGTATTGCTGAGATTAACAGCACCCCAGTCTTTGTCACGGTTAACAGGAAAATTGCTGTGTGTTGTTTCTTATGTCTGAGGAAACATGAGGGAGGAAGTGGTTGTGCTGGCATGATAACATCAGCTTCAGGACTGTAACATGCTGAAGCTATTGAAATAGAAATGACGACCGATTCTCTCCTTTCATGATAACCAGCAGTGGTCCATCAGATGAGACATAGGGGCTGAGCCTTATCAAAAATGGATAACACTAGTTTACAGTGTATTTGTTACATGTTACTATCTATCTATCTATCTATCTATCTATCTATCTATCTATCTATCTATCTATCTATCTATCTATCTATCTATCTATCTATCTATCTATCTATCTATCTATCTATCTATCTATCTATCTATCTATCTATCTATCTACATTACCAGTCAAAAGTTTGAGAATGGTAAGATTGTTTTATGTTTTTAAAGAAGTCTCTTCTGCTCACCAAGGCTGCATTTATATTATTAAAAAAAATTAAAAATAAAGCCACAAAATATTAAAAAGTAAAAAAAAATTCTGTTTTCTATTTGAATATACAAACCCAATTCCAAAAAAGTTGGGACACTGTACAAATTGTGAATAAAAAAGGAATAGAATCGACAATAGAATATAGATAACATATCAAATGTTGAAAGTGAGACATTTTGAAATGTCATGCCAAATATTGGCTCATTTTGGATTTCATGAGAGCTACACATTCCAAAAAAGTTGGGACACGTAGCAATAAGAGGCCGGAAAAGTTAAATGTACATATAAGGAACAGCTGGAGGACCAATTTGCAACTTATTAGGTCAATTGGCAACATGATTGGGTATAAAAAGAGCCTCTCAGAGTGGCAGTGTCTCTCAGAAGTCAAGATGGGCAGAGGATCACCAATTCCCCCAATGCTGCGGCCAAAAATAGTGGAGCAATATCAGAAAGGAGTTTCTCAGAGAAAAATTGCAAAGAGTTTGAAGTTATCATCATCTACAGTGCATAATATCATCCAAAGATTCAGAGAATCTGGAACAATCTCTGTGCGTAAGGGTCAAGGCCGGAAAACCATACTGGATGCCCGTGATCTTCGGGCCCTTAGACGGCACTGCATCACATACAGGAATGTGACTGTAATGGAAATCACAACATGGGCTCAGGAATACTTCCAGAAAACATTGTCGGTGAACACATTAGAATGATTTCTGTAGAATCATGTGACTCTGAAGACTGGAGTAATGATGCTGAAAATTCAGCTTTGAATCACAGAAATAAATTGTATTTTAAAATATATTCAAATAGAAAAAAGTTTATTTTAAATTGTAAAAATATTTCACAATAATCCAGTGTATAGTGTCAGTTCTGGAAGGTCACGTTAGTCAAGTTCGCATCAGCTGACTGTCAGCTGATCACGTCTGCCTATAGGAATACGACATCAATCACAGCATGCATATATAAGCTCCTCAGTACTATCAGCAGCTATCGCGTTTCTCCGGAGCTAATTACCCCCCTCCATCCCCAGCTCCTCCACTCGTCAGTCAGGATTTGGCATCTGATTCCCCCTGAATCAGACTAAATTCCCAAATTAGGTTGTACATTTTAATATTGACATTAATGCTATCTGCAATACATTGTTGCTTTTGTTCTGTTTACCCTAAGGGGGTTCATCACTGCTCTCCCTGCTCTTATCCATGCTAGGCTGTATGGATCCGCAGGGAGTTCTTGCCCAGAACAGAACCATAACGCCAATCTAAACTATATGCTAGCTGTCTATCACTTTGACAATAGTGATCCTGACAGAAATACTGTTTTTGCTGTATTTTGGATCAAATAAATGCAGGCTTGATGAGCAGAAGAGTCTTCTTTCAAAAACATTGAAAATAGTCATGTTTCCAAACTTTTGACCGGTAGTGTATGTATGTGTATAACATAGACTCTAATGTGTAAAAGGTTTGATCAGTATTGGTATAAAAATCAGCATCTTACCTCTGTGCGCCTCTACTAATTCACCGAAAATGAAAATTCAGTTCATTTACTCACCCTTGTGTGATTCAAATCCTGACACGCTGGTTAAAAGTCAAGTACCAATGAAATGTTACACAAAAGAAAAAAAGTCATTTGGGTTGAAATATTATAGGGTGAGTAAATGATGACAGAACTTTCACTTTCAGTTGAACTATCCTTGTAAATCTAGTTACATTACATTTTAGAGAAGATTTCATCTTTGCTTTAGTACGTTTTCAAGATATGTAGGTCACTGAGACAGGCACACAAACATAAACATAAATCTCTCTCTCCCTCTCTATTATTCTACTCGCTGCATCTTATCCTGAGTCAGCTATCTCTTCTCTCTTTTCCATTATATTCTCCACTGAGTCCTGTATTGCCTGGAGCCAGAGTGCCTCCCAATAAAGTTTTTCAACTGTACAACCTCCCCAAAAAGCCTCCTCTCTGGGTCCAGAGGTCTCCGGCAGCCCTGAGCGTGCCCGAGGCCACTGCGTGTCCTTAAGATTTCCATAAAGACTCGTACATTAAAGCTTAAGAATAAAACCTGCTCATTGTGATCAAAGACAGCTAACGCATTTAAAAGTCAATGACTCATGGTCTTAACGTACAATATATCTTAAAGATTTAAGTTTCTCGAGTTACCAACAGAATATTTATTGTCTGCAAACCAATACGGAAGATATTTCACAGTTTATGAGAATACAGTATGGTCTCACGTTTTCCAAATACTTTAATAGTTTTGGACCGTGCGCAACACACATTAGCCTCACAGACGGACATCTACAGTTGCTGGATACATGCCATGCGATTATACAAAGGGAATACAGTAATGTGCATTTCAGTGTTGAAACTGGAGATGTTTCTTTATGAAAACAGCCATGTGTCAGGCACAGAGATCACAGGGCTGTTGAATTACAGCAAATGCTGAGCAAAAATACAGAGGAAATGAATTCAGCGTGTTGTGCTGCTGTAAACTGGCATGTGTTTGCCATTATTGAAAGCTGTGATTGTATCAGATTTGAACAAGCTCTCAGATTGACTATTTCCTGCTTATATTAGAGTGTATGGTCGTCATTATCTTTTTTTTTAGGTCACATTTTTAGATTGTGTTCTTTTTTCTTTAGTATTTTCAGCTATCACGGCTGCTGTGAACACAAATGTCACAAGCTGTTGACTAAAGCGGATGTACTGTCGCTTTCTGAAAAATCGAAATCAATAACCAATTTAAGGCAGTTTGGGAGTACTGCATTAAACTCTAAGTGTGCTTTTGTGCCTGTTAAGGATGAATAAAGATCAACCACAGGTTTGCGGACAGTTTCCGCAACCCTCACATTGGAAATGTCAACATGTGGCTTTGAATTTCATTACTTTTCACACTGCAGCTGAGAAAAAAATGTTCTCTTGCTTTCAGCGCGTTTGCAAGTTTGAATGAATAGCATAAATATTACAGATATTTATAAAAACCCAATAGGAGACGACAATTATTGAGTAGTTAAAATCATTCTGAGGAAAGTTATTTAAAAGGTAGGGTAGGCGATTTTCAGAGAGGCTAGCAATAGTGAGTTAGCTTTGAAAGCATAAGATCCCACCCTCCTCCAGCCACATCTCCTCCAAAACACAACGCGTACAGCAGGGAGCAAACAAAAGCGAGAGATGGAGTTAAACTACCTCATGTCTCAAAGCACATAACATTACAATAATAATGAACATAAACAACCTGAAGAGCACTGAACTGTACCACCTGACTGCTGCAGATTCATTTCAATGTTGATAGTGTTGCCACTGAAACACATTTCAAGTCACAAACTGCTTGAAGTAAAATGTCACGGGTTTCCATCTCTTCCAAAATACAGTAGTTTCAGTGTGAACGCAGCATAAGCTGGTTGTTTTGGTTCAGGAGGAACTGTAAAAGGTGGCTGTTGTTTCGGCTACGGTGCTCGCGCTGACACGCTAACTCTGCATAGCATGAAACACGCTGATGATGTATAGATTACTCAATTTTAAACTATTATAATTTTTACGAACCGATATTGATTCTTCAATTTCAAGTTTTAAGAATAATACCAGTTGCAGCATAAAATAAACATGAATCAACATCTGAAGGTATGTTAAAAGATAAAGTACAACTTACTGAAATCTGTATCACATCACATGTAATCACTCAATCAGTGTTTCAACCACAGAAAGACGTCAATAAAACAGCTTGTAAACAATGTCATGTAACGTCGCATTTACCTCAGAAAAACCATATTTAGTAACCAAACTCATTAGTGAGCTAGAAAAATTAACTCTGGGAGCGTTTTGATAAATATATGCACCACATTACATATTCATTATAATTTTTAATGTTCTTCAATGTTTAATGCATGTTTGAATAAATCAGTAAAGTTCTTATGACAGCTACCATTTATATTTCCAAACGTATTGGACTAGAAATATGATTATGTAATTGTAAAGTTAGTATTATAACTGTATTATTATAAAAAAATAAAATAAAAAAAAACATCCTTGAGTGTAATTTAAATGTTTGTATACAAATTTAATTTCAACCCTTAAATGATTGAATGTTTCATCAATCACATTAGACAATCATTTTCAACATCTTCAAAATCAGTATTTTGATTGCTGACAGCTTCTTCACCAAATCCAACATCAAGTGACACTGCCACTAATATTTGATTGCATTCAGTATTTGCTCTGCAGTAAATCACTGATCCATTTCAAGGTTTGCTGATGATACTTCCTATTCTTTTGTTTTCTGCCTGTGGTAACTATACACTCACCTAAAGGATTATTAGGAACACCTGTTCAATTTGTCATTAATGCAATTATCTAATCAACCAATCACATGGCAGTTGCTTCAATGCATTTAGGGGTGTGGTCCTGGTCAAGACAATCTCCTGAACTCCAAACTGAATGTCCGAATGGGAAAGAAAGGTGATTTAAGCAATTTTGAGCGTGGCATGGTTGTTGGTGCCAGACGGGCCGGTCTGAGTATTTCACAATCTGCTCAGTTACTAGGATTTTCATGCACAACCATTTCTAGGGTTTACAAAGAATGGTGTGAAAAGGGAAAAACATCCAGTATGCGGCAGTCCTGTGGGCGAAAATGCCTTGATGCTAGGAGGTCAGAGGAGAATGGGCCGATTGAAGCTGATAGAAGAGCAACTTTGACTGAAATAACCACTTGTTACAACCGAGGTATGCAGCAAAGCATTTGTGAAGCCACAACACGCACAACCTTGAGGCGGATGAGCTACAACAGCAGAAGACCCCACCGGGTACCACTCATCTCCACTACAAATAGGAAAAAGAGGCTACAATTTGCACAAGCTCACCAAAATTGGACAGTTGAAGACTGGAAAAATGTTGCCTGGTCTGATGAGTCTCGATTTCTGTTGAGACATTCAGATGGTAGAGTCAGAATTTGGCGTAAACAGAATGAGAACATGGATCCATCATGCCTTGTTACCACTGTGCAGGCTGGTGGTGGTGGTGTAATGGTGTGGGGGATGTTTTCTTGGCACACTTTAGGCCCCTTAGTGCCAATTGGGCATTTAAATGCCACGGCCTACCTGAGCATTGTTTCTGACCATGTCCATCCCTTTATGACCACCATGTACCCATTCTCTGATGGCTACTTCCAGCAGGATAATACACCATGTCACAAAGCTTGAATCATTTCAAATTGGTTTCTTGAACATGACAATGAGTTCACTGTACTAAAATGGCCCCCACAGTCACCAGATCTCAACCCAATAGAGCATCTTTGGGATGTGCTGGAACGGGAGCTTCGTGCCCTGGATGTGCATCCCACAAATCTCCATCAACTGCAAGATGCTATCCTATCAATATGGGCCAACATTTCTAAAGAATGCTTTCAGCACCTTGTTGAATCAATGCCACGTAGAATTAAGGCAGTTCTGAAGGCGAAAGGGGGTCAAACACAGTATTAGTATGGTGTTGTAGTATGGCCTTTAGGTGAGTGTAAATGAAACGTCAAAAAATGAATGAGGAGGAGGGTAGTGAATGACGTCCCAAGGTATGCGTTTAAGGATTAACCTTGGCTTCAATGCCACAGTAGCTAATGTAGTACCAACTGACACCCATGTATAGTTTACAGCATTAGTATATATCCAAAATAATCTATATTGGATTGAATCGAAATCACAATCGAATCAAATCGAAAGCTTATGAATAGAAATCGAATCGAATCGTGAAATTTGGTAGGCAGGTAGGACATTCTATTGTAATGGGGTCTGTCTATAACTGGACGAACATTTATATTTATATAAATACACTTAACCACTTAACTTAGTGATTGCTATCTGGATGTGAAGAGACTTAAACCAGCATAACAATTTTTTTTTTTTTTTTTTTTTTTTTTTTTTTAAGCGAATCACTTATCTTGCCTTTAACCATTCAAATGAGTGATTCAATTGACCATTCAAATTCATTGTCAAGGTCTAAATAAGAACATATTCATTGTTGGATGAGAGATGAACTGAATCAAAGCTTTCCTGATCTAATGATGCCTGGTTTTGGCACTTCGGGAGGAAAATGAAGCACTGCGAGTTAAAAAAAAAAAATTAGAACATACACCCTCCCCTTTCTAGACACTTAAACGTATAACACCTTGTTTAAAAATCTGCTGAATAGTGTTTTGTGACTTGCAGCATCCACTTGATGAAACTTCGAGGACCACAGGGCTTAACAAGCGCTTGTGTAGCAGTGTTTGACAAATTCCGTTTGATTCAGGAAATTAAATGAACCCTTAATTAGTGCCTCCCTGCGCTACGGGCAAACTAACGGAGCAGTAAAAGACTCAGGCCCAAGGACAGCCTGAATTTCCCACATTCTGCCCTTCACATTCCCTGTACCTGCTCATTTTTGCTCCAGCGCCACCTTAAGAGCTACCAACTGCTTTGATTACCTCCGATAATGCAATCAAGGCTTAAATCCGAGCGCTTAGCCTTGGACAACAAGGCTTGTTTGACTTTCGTTTCAAGGGCGAACTTTGCATTCTTGCACTTCTGAGGAAAAACATCAGCTTATGTGAGAGTTTCATATCTGACTTTTTCCACACAAGGCCTGTCTCGATACAATCAGTCAGTGTAGACAGCAGACATCTCCTCCTCTGCCCCCGATATGTCAACGGTAAGTACCCCGTCATGAATGCTGTGTCAGTTTAGGCTAACACATCTGTCACATCAAACATAGCTTGATATTCTGGTATATCAGAGATCTGGCTGCTTGACTTAGGCTGGTTTATGTGGACGTTTTTCCAAACGTCAGCATGGTTTTGGAAACTGAAAAATGAGGGAAGATACAGTGTAGTATAAAAATGAACACATTTACAGACTCACACTTACCATTTTGTGACAACACATTATATAACATCTCTCTTGGCTTTTCAAACATTATTTTTTAAGGAGATCTGCAAAGGGCATGTTAAGATACTATATATCACATAATTAGAAACCCTCCTAAAGAGAGCATCAGTCAGAGTGTTAAATGCTTTTTGCCAGTCTTTAAACTCATTTAACCTTTGACCTTTTGCCAATGATGAGATTACCATAATCAATCCTATTGATCTATGGCTAACGGTTAAATTAATTTGGGCCATCAATGGATACAGTTAGTGACAATATGGGTAGGTATTTGATGTGTTTGGACTTCCTGTGGGCTAAACCTAACCGTTAACAATTAATTTCCTTATTTATATAGCAATTCAATAGCTTCAAGAAGTAGCAAATCATTAACCCTGTAAAGCCTGACCTATGAAATAATAGTCTGATTTGTTTTAATGGAAAAGTTTATTGAAACCTTTTACACAAACTTTTTGTCTGTACCATAGATATTCCAATATGATATAGTAAGAATATAGAGCTCATATATTCGATGAGAAAGGCCCGAACTGAACAAAAATATGCAATTTGGTGCAGTTGTTGATATTTATATGGCCAAAAAGTAAGATGAAATTCTGATAGCTTGTAGTATAAATCAATGAAATCTTTATAACCGTATAGCACATAAAATTCATATTAATATCCAGCCTGATCTCATGGCAATTCGTATGTATTTTACGAGGTGGGTAATTTGTACAATTTGTATGACCTCACTGCATTTAATTTGTATGATTTTTTTCTAAATCGTACGTATTTTATGAGTTGCCCAATTTATATGAATTCGAACAAATGACCTCCCCATAACCCCGCCCCTAAACCTACCCGTCACTGGGGTTTAGACAAATCGTACGAATTAGCCACCTTGTAAAATACGTACGAATTGGTGGTGAGATGGCGTTGTAATATCAGTTGTCACTCTATTCTCCCAATAATATATCTTAGTAAGATTATATTAAAATGCTTAGTTTGCTTAGTACCAGATGGAGTAAATTACACATATATAAACTATGCTGATAATTTAGAGGAAATTTTGAGAAATGTGTGTATATGATACAATAGGGTTAATAGGGTTAATAAAATGACTCCAAACCCATTGTCCTATGGCAGTGGACGCACAATAGCATAATGAAAAAAAGAATGAATGTGTATGAAAACGATGGTATCATTTTCATCAGAAGCATCATTTTGATTTCATTCATAATTTAATTGAGTGCAGGGAGCTATTTGCTTTGCTGGGCTGCTGTGTGTTTGGAGCACCACGTCAAAGTCAATTAAATAAGAGGACACCTCACAGCTGTGATGCAGATGAGTATACATCTCACACGCCTGCCGAAATATGGCGAGAACAGCCGAGAGTAATGCTGCGAAAGAAATTAATGCTTCTACAGCAAGGCGTTTTTACACAAAGACACATGCATTTATATGAGATTATAAACTCAGGATATACATACTCATCAAATGGAGTCCAACCTTGAATACACCAAGACATCAGCTGCAGTAAAAGAAGACTTGGAGCTGGCTGACAAATAATAAATCTGTGTGTTTATAAGTCTTTTATTTTTAGTGTTTATTTTATTCTTGTCACTCTTAGGGTCTGTTCACACAGAACGTGTTTTTCTATTCCACTGAGCTACTTTTCCCTTGTTTTTCAATGTAAACACGCTCTAGATGGACGTCTTTAACTGTTGCACACGGGTCTGACGATGGATCCTTGTATCTCACAATAACAAGACCATCTCTGGCGTTCAAGTCAAAGTAAGTGAAACTTTTCAAAAGCATCTCTAGACCATGCGCTTTTTCGTTCCACTGGCCTGCATCTTGCATTCTGTGTAAACCAGCCCTTGGAAAAAAGGTTCACAAAAAGGAACTCTAGGGTGCTTGACTCAATTTTAAAGAACACTTTATGCCAAAATATTCTACATAAGGAGAAATGTCTTACATGATTACATTAAATATTTTTATGTTTAATGGGTTATTTAAAAATAAAATCATATTGATAAAGTATGTTTATGAGCTTGTTAATTCATAAAATGTTGAAAATTAATACAAATGAACAAAATTACTTGCATTAAGTGCCTGACAGAACCCTTTAAGGTGTGTACTAAGTGATTGTACTTTTGAAAAGTATATTCAATTATAAAAATATTATTTATATTTAAAACATGAAAGATTTTAAATCCAAATGAAGAGATTGAAATAAGAATAAACCATTTCAATTATATTATTTACCTAAATCATGTTTTTGCCCAAATTGTCACTTAGCATTGTGTCTTACCAAGCTGTAATTTTGTCAGTTTTTGCAAAAGGTCCATTTAGAATACATAAAATGCTATGAAATATAGATTTAGCAAGACACCAAATCAGCCATTCTATTCCAATGTTACAAATATTATTTCCAACAGAGAATGTTAATAATAAATCATTTAAGATGTGGAAATATTTATCTTCATAAAACAAAAATGACAACGAAATAGTGGAGAAACAGAACTACAGTAGTGAGCGTGTAAACCCTGTAAACACCCAGGTGTGCTGACCCCAAAAGTACATGAATTTAACTACATATGGGAATGATATTGTGATTTATTATTGTGATGTGCAGTCCCATGTGGCAATCTTATGTTGCCCTAAAAGGAAATATTTAAACCAGAGTCTATTTTTATTCAGTTATTTGTGTACAGGTCCATTTTCATGGCTAAGCTTTAAGGTTGAAAATCAATAATGATATCCAAGAGATTCCACAGAAAAGAGGGCTGAAATTCGATCAGGTATCCTCAAAAGTGCGCTTCTGATGCGAAGCCTTGAAATCTGCTTTGGCCATCCATCATGCTTTGCGCTACATAAGACATTACAGCGTGACCAAAAGAGAAAGACAAAGATAAAAGGGAGGGAAAAGTAAAAAGAAAACCCAGAAGCCTTTTATAATCAATATCCATTTCCAACAGCTGTCACCTTGTTCTTTGGAGCAACTTTCCAAAGTTGTGCATTAGCAAATTGATAGGCTAATACCAAATAAAATATCACCTTGAACCCAAAATGCCTGCATTAATCTTCATTTAGAGAGCTGTGCTCAGAATGGTCTGTTTCTCCACGTTCACTCATAGATAAAAGCATCATAGACCATGCTCAGCAGAGCCAGTGACATCTTGGTAAAAGAGTCCTAAAATGTAGATATTAATTTACATAAATTTACATTTAAACAAATTACTGTAAAAAGATTTCACAGCAGTCTTTCAATGCATTAACATTTTGAGTGATGTTACATACCCATGGTGATGGAAAAATATGAACATTTCTCTGCCTTATTGGCAGAGGCTATTAACACTAACTCCGCCCACTTACATCTGGTTGGGCCAGACAAAATTATGAAAGAGGCTAAATTGTCAAAGGTAGTAATAGTCTTTTTGACGTAAATCAGCCCGAGTTCGAATCCGCCTTTTGCCAAACTCACTTTTCCCATCACAAATCAGATCGGAAAGGCGTTTATTTTTAGTAAAAATAAATAAAGGAAATAAAGTGTCTAACGTGTGTTTAATAATAAAGTGTTCATCGGTTAGGGGCATAGGCGTAATTTCCTGGTGGAACATGTCCCAACCGCTTTTAGAAAAATCTAACAGCAGGAGTGAACCTACCTAATACAAACAAAACATCTCCAGTTAACTGCAGAGCATAATTTCGTTCTTTAAATAAGAGGCGATGTCTCTTGTGGCTCGTGCACACTGTGCAGTCTTTACACGGACGAGCGTTTTAATCTATTGCATAACTCTGTTTTGGAGACTTTCTATTTGTTCCGGTGAAATCACAAAACAAAATATACAAAAAATCTAACTGCTATTGACATACAGTCACTGATGATATTCAGATTTGATGAGGAAAAAATACTAGGAGGGCAGATTAGAACCCAGAACCTCTGACACGCTTAACAAAAGATTTACCACTAGACCATTAGGGAATACACTATATTTATAAATTTGGCAAATCTATGCATTTGTCTTGGCACTAATGATATATTGTGTTTAGATCACATTGAACATGAGTTCTATATTGATAAATTAACCCAGTGTACTATTGAAATTGTTTTCTGGACATCTTAATATTATTTTATTCTACAGTTGTTATTGTAGTCACAATCAGAAATTAAATAAGAACAAATACACAAATTAAAAGCAGAGATGAATGCTATATAACAAAGTCTAACAATAGTATTCAGGTACTGAAATTAATAGTTAGGCCTAAATGTAAAATGACACTGTGTTCACTGTAGAAATTAAATATAGGTTCATCTTTGTTAAAGCTCTATTTAAAAAAAAAAAATTGTATTAACATTAATGACACTTGAATATTAGGCTGCACCACTTTAAGACTGTGGGGCCTGGTCTGTACGGACCACGGATCAACTTCGAAACGTTGCTTGCACCGCTAATAATTAATAAACACACAAATCTGCCATGGTGCGAGTGCATCTGGCTTTTAAAGGGAATGGGAGATAAGACTCTGATTGGTTTATTGCATGTTGCGTCCCAAAACACACCCATTACTCATTAAGAGAATAGGGGCAACCCTTTTAGACCATGCGCTGGGCGCACAGACAATTTTTCCCGTTGTTAAACTAGCAAAAGTGGATTCGGACATGTAATAGAATCTAGTTCAAAAAGAGATCACTGCAGCTACTGATTATATATTGTTCATCCAAATCGTCACTGAAATATTTATATGATTTAACTACATTACAAAGTGAAACTATTGCAGGTGTTTTTCATTGCACGCTTTTAAATAAAATAAAAAAATGGGAGGGTGGCTTTTGACATTATTTGGCTCTTGACATTAATGTTATTCGACTTATTCATCACTTAAAAGACGTCACTGTTGTGTCCGAGGAACAGCAAGTCACTACATTTTGATTAAAGACTACAAAATCAAGCCATGTTGTTCTTTGGAATACCATGCACCAATGAATCATTCTCAATAAGACCAGGAACATGCACATTATTAGGGTTGTTGTGATTTCCGGTAGACTTTAAGGGAAGCTAATAGAGACAAAATAAAAATTTGCAGATTGTGAATGCGACTGCACTGAATCATGATAAAATAAGCGAATGGTCTGCGGTCTATTAAAACATTTCAAAATTCTTGTACAAAGGCTGGTATGGTTCTAATCACTGAAGCACATCTTGTCCAGCTATGAGGTCATAAAGCACTATGCTGCATGCCCACACACACACTCTGCCATTAGCAAGTGCCTTCTTACTCTCACAAAACAAATTATTTTTCCATCTACGACTGAGAGCTAACAGGGGAATAAACACATCAATAGACGGTGCGGCTATCTGTCAGTCGGCTCCTACAGCTTGACAGAGTGGAGTCAGGGTACCGAGGCAATAATGGCATCTTAATGAAATACATGACAGGCTAGACCACAAAGGAATTATGCTTACATTTAAGAATACTTTTTAGAATTCGATTCTAATAATGCTCTCGAGTTTCATATTATCTAACAGATGCATGCCGGTGTCATCTCATAGCACTAAACTTGAGCATTGAACATGAACAGAATCAAACGCAAAAGAACGACTTCACCAGGAATTACAGAATGAGTTTAAATTGAACATGAGTTTTATTTTTATTTTATTTTTTATGTTTTGGGTATGTGAGATTCTTTAAATGTCTCTTATGCTTACCAGGGTTGCATTTATTTGATCAAAATACAGTAAAATAATGGTTTTCTCATTTAATATATTTTAAAATGTAACTTGTTTGTTTGTTGACAAAGCTGAATTTTCAGCAGCCATTACTCCAGCCTTCAGTGTCACGTGATCATTCAGAATGCTGATTTGGTGTTCAAGAAACATTTCTTATATTTATCAAAATCTACTTGATGGCTGATCAAGTACGTCATGATCAGATCTTTATTCCAGGACATGAAATAAATGTTAAACAATGCAGATGCAAAACCTTGTGAAATTACATTTATGACTATTTCAAGTATTCAAAAGTACCTTTAATTAAACAGTCACCCAAATATGAATATATGAACATACAACTATTAAATTATGCATTCAGATTTTGTGGGCGTCAAACCAACACACCTCACTTTTATAAGATAACGCATCATAAATCTGCTTTTTATTTAAAAGCAAAAGCTGTAGATATCGCAGGACTGTTGAGTATATAAATTATGTGTGATTTGACTGACTTTAAGTTTAAGAGTGGCTAACAGACATGCAGAGGTCAAAAGATTGAAGACACCATGTAGTTACAGATGTGTTGAGATTTCTACAGGGATCACAAGGTTAACAGACTCTGTGCTGTAAATAACTTACAAAACCCAAAAAAAAACCCAGATCCTCCACTTAACGGTTCCAGAATGCACATTCACAAAACCCAGGGCTAGTCCTCACACTTTTCACTCCAATTTATAGTGTTGAGCCACACATTGCAAAATTATTTATTTACCTCAAACTCTCTTTGCAGAACCCAATCCTTGATCCCTGAGTCTCCCCAACCATTTCCTCCTCCATAATCTTTTTTTTTCTTTTTCTCCTTTTCGTTGCAAATCAGTGCACAGACAACTTGGATCGCAAACTTTCTGCAATCTATAATTTTTTAATAACTATTCCAGTCTCGCACGAGAACTCCGGTCTGACCTGACACACGTGATCTTGCGTTGTTTACTTGTTAAATGTAGTTTGCGGGCGGGACAGAGCTGTCGGCGATTCTTCCTCTTGTACAGTCATGCAGTGTGAAACCTCCTGTCGTCGATCCATCGTGCAGTGTGAACACAGCAGACACTGAATACTACCCCAGATAGTCATGCAGTGTGAAAAGAACAGTGACCTGACGAGTTTGAAAATCATGCAGTCTGAACTCGGCTTTACGTGTTGTCGATAGGCGCCAAGTTTTTCTTTACAAAGTGGTATTGCAGACTACTGGCCTGGCATGAATAATAACAGCGTTTTTTATCATTTCTGTGGATCTGTGTGAACTGGGATCTTCTTGACATTGTTGTTGCCTGTACCTGAAAAACGCAAAAAAGGTTTAAAACACTTTTGATCATGGTGCCACTGCAAGAGAAAGCATCCCCATATGACTGCCTTAGTCTCTCCTACACAAGACACAAACGTCCAGTAGATGTATATCATTTTAAAGTGTGTCATCCAGAATAAGAAAACTTAAAAACCGCAAAGCTAAAAACAGTAATGTTTGGTGGTCTTGGCAAGCAGCTCTCCTGGTGTTTCTCGGCAGAGCTGGAAAGAGGTTTGGACTCCTCTGCATGTGAGCTTCCATGACAGATTCTCAAATGAGAGCCAAACACATTTATCAACGGTTCATTTGACACTGATTACTCTCCGAGGGCTGTCCACTACACTTGCCTGTTAAAAAGTGAACAGGGTCCTGGAGGTCAAAAGCAGTCTCTTATTGCCAGCCCACATAATCAAATCTGACAGAAATTTTCCCGGTAGACAGCGAGGGGACCGGTCCATCATAAAGGGGTGAAACAGAGGTATAGTGTGGAAAACCACGGCAATAGATGAGTGTTCACACTCCAAATCACTTTCCTCTGTCAGTAGCACCTGAAATGAGGATTGATTGTGCCCGGAAAGACATGGAATTATATTAGGAATGTAGAAGGAAAATGAATATATACAATCTGTTCTACAACTGGCTTGATCAGGATAGGGAAAACACAGATTTCATGTTCCATCTTTTGAAAACCATATGAAATACATCACACAGTCATAAAATATACATAAAATCATCAAAATAAATCAGGCACAACTTGTCATATGGGCCATTGAGTTTACCATACTTGATCCAGCTTAAGCTGAAGCTCCTGCCAAATAAAACGTACTATTTTCTTTAACCATGATTAAGCAGTTAGTAACCGATGTTAAATAATCGTTTTTGACCTCAAATCAAATCCCATCAATCTTGAGATATTACAGTCTGAATGATCTCTGCACTACAAAACCCGTTTTACACCATTAAGCAAAACCCAACCCAACATTTGCGGAAAAGGTATTTGGCCAGAGATGTGCTGCAAAAAATGTCCTCCGGGGTTAAAACACATCATACACACCATTAGTTTCCATTGTAGATAGTTTGCATAAAAATGTTCTGTAAATCTCTTTCAATTCAGTCAGTTTATGGTCTCAGACACTTCAACAGTAAGTATTTTGCTACAAGCCCATGCCCATATCCATGGGTTTACTTCAATCGGTTGGTTGATTTTAATGACAAAACCGTGCAAACCGCATGGTTATCAAGATGGCTAAAATCGATTACAGCACCTGTAGGGCACAAAACCAAAGACGAACAAATGTAAGATTCATTGATAATACAGTAATCTGACCAATTGAAAAAAAAAAATAGATAAGGAAGCACCAAGAAAATGAGCATCCTTTTCCCCGCATTCATAAAACCATAGTGACAAAAGAGGGTGATGCGAATATTAATCAACACAAATGTCACATCTGTCCATAGACAGCTGAGCTGAAACATGAGGCTGAGATACCGTTAGGGTCACAATGACAATATTTGTGAAACATAAGAACACCCAAAGGCATTCTTTCTCTCTCTTCTCCTCCCATCATTCTCTATCACTCTTTCTCTCCTTCTACCTCTCATTAGGTCACAAGAGACTTTGCATCTTTGAAATGTTAGCGTCTGTCTCCAATCTGCCATTACCAGTGGACAGACACCTCCGCTGTCACAGCAGAGACTCATGGGACATTTACGCCCTTTCACCCACAAGGCCACAATCAATTACACAACTGACAGAGGACAAAGACTGTTTAAAGTCTTCGATAGCGTGTGATCTCCAGCATGTATCAGGTGAAAGATACACATCTAAATACTTAAGGAAAAGGCACAGGAAATGACTTCTAAAGAGCAATCTGTTGTGTTGAGCATGAGAACACAAGAGCATCAATATGGGGCCCTGCTGTGGAGTGAGCCAGGACGGCTGTATGGATCCGTTATTGAAATCTAGCCAAGCTGTCAATGTGCTAGCTAAAGCAGGTGCCTGGTGCACAACACAGATGCTGTGCTCCCCACATTAGCATCTCTTTGTTGGTGGAATGGCATCACAATAGGCTGGAGGGAGGTCAGGTGAAGATCAAGTATTGAGCCATTAAAGTTGAGCTTGTCTGCTCATTAGGCCAAATAAAGAGGGAAGGCGAAGTAAACATATTTATAGGATGCGCTGCAGGACAACCAGCATCCAAAGAAGGTAGAGGATGCATTAACAGAAAGAAGTGGAGCCTTCGATATTGATTTCAAGTAGCCAAGTTTCTTTATGAAAGAAGATCTGTGTCCAGGAGTAAGACTGTTTTAACTGTCTCGAAAGTACGATCTGTTTCGATTGATCCTCCCCTATCAGCTTACGGTCTTGTATGTGATTTCGGAAAGACAGGGACAAAGACAAGTGTTTGGCGAGTGCATTAGCCGGCAGCAAATTAGCACAACTTAGAAATTTTGGAACTTGGACATATTTTATAGTGCATCAAGAACACATCGGGGCCCTATTTTAATGATCTGAGTGCATGGTCTGAAGCGCATGGCGCAGGTCTACTTTTGCTAGTTCAACGACGGAAAAATGGTCGGTGCGGTTCGGGTGTAACGTGCAATAAACCAATCAGAGTTTAATCTCCAGTTCCCTTTAAAAGCTAGTTGCGCTTGAACACACCTCACTTTCAAGACCAGCATGCCCATGGGCACACAAATGGCTGCGAGTGCATTTGCTGTTTAAACAACGTGGCGCTAGATGTGAAAATAATAACTGCGTCAGCTGTAAACTAGCAAAAAACACTTGCATTGCGCCTGGGTTGCATTGCTCTGGGTGTATGATAGGGCCCATCATGTCAAAAATGTTTCTTCTAAGACATTCTCATTTTATTGCATTTGAAGCATGAACACACTTAGAAATAAAGGTTTCAGTTGCAAACAGCCTAGACATGGAGTTGTTTTACCAGTCTAACACATGAAACAAACACGGAGACAAATATTGTTTTACCATATTACGAAGTGACAGGAGAATTCATGGTTCATAACCCTCAGAGTGTGCATACTGCCTCTGAAAACTTTGCAAAACTTCTTTCTCACTGGATTGGTTTAAGTTATGTGAACCCAACCTTTGCGAAACGCAATGACAAGGTTTCATAAGTGAGCAGCATTCAACGGTAATTGGTTTCAAGATGATGCTTTTAGAAAATGAGCACACAGAGATTTATTTCATATCTCAACAGTATTTATTTTTAGCATCTTGTTAGCATTCTCCTTTTTTTCCTTTTCTTTTGCTTTTAGATATCTTGGATGTGAAAGCAATAAGCTAAGTGGCTCAGCTGCTTGTACTTGCACTTGCTTTGCAGCTTTTCACTATCCGATTATAGCATTTTTGTCAAGCATCATCTCTTTCTCTTACACAAGCACAGACACATATACAAACATACAGCATTGTGCACTAACTATGATTACATAAAAATTGGGGGTTTACTGGCACCTAATTAAAACCAATATGGTTCATATTATTGTCTGTCATCATGAAGTTAATAAATCCTGATGGATGGATAAAGTCAATTTGAAACAGGGACATGGCACAAAAGAGTTTGTTCAGTTCCCCTCCATGCGTCAATGTTACTCTTACATGCTAAGCCAGAGTTTCTGGAATCAATTTATTTTTTGGAATAAACTCTAAAGAATAAATCCACCCATTGAGAGGAGACGAAGTGGAAGAATCAGAGAACACTATAAGCAATTTGAACCCATTTAAACTTTAGGATGCGTGTGGTTTGGACACGATGTTCCTTTTCACATTGTTTTTTATTTTTTGTATTTAAAGTCTAATTCTATTTCCTGTTTCAGGTGCTTTAGAGTCTTCATCAAAACAAAGCCACATATTTTGACAGACATGTCATATTAAATTAATTCTAATTGCATAAATTAATAAAATATAACATACACACATACATACATACATATATATATATGTGTGTGTGTGTGTGTGTGTGTGTGTGTGTGTGTATATATATATATATATATATATATATATATATATATATATATATATATATATATATATATATATATATATATATATATATATATATATATATATATATATATATATATATGGCTTTGTTTTGATGAAGACAAACATATGCATGGGTATATTTAGGATTTTTATATTATGTATATACATAAATACAAAAACATGCATGCATATATTTAGGATTTTTATATTTATATATAAAATATGTATATAAATATATGTATGTAAATTATATAAATATATACATAGTTGCTATTTGCAACTATTTTGCTATATACATGCAGATACTTCTTAAATACATACGTGTGTGTGCATGTATATATGTGTATGTGTGTGTGTGTGTGTGTGTGTGTGTGTGTGTGTGTGTGTGTGTGTGTGTATATTATATATATATATATATATATATATAATAAATACAATTAATTAATAAAAATAAATGGTGTCAAACAATACACAAAAATACACAATTAATAAAATAGTGTAAAACAAATATATGTAATAAACTCAACAAGACATGGTCATATGCTTTGACAGACACGTCATAATCCACACATCTGTGCAACAAACAAACAAGCCGCTTACCACATGGCAATATTAATTACTTTCATGACTGTTCAGTTGAAAGACTATTCCTGTTGTCTGACTTTTATTTGGGTGGTCTGAACAAATCCCCCATCTCTAGGCAGTAAATTTCATGTGCCACAGATACATATCAGACCTAGAATGTTCCGCGCAGGATGAGTGACAGCAAGGTAAACAAAGTGTGGCACAGATCAGCACCGTGCAAAATCACTTTCAGACTGATTTGAATTCACTGGGCCTGTCCGTGGGGATAGCATCATTCACATGTGGCAAAAACACCATGAAACTCAACAGATGCCTCTCTAGAAAATCACTCACATATTCACTTCACTTATTTCATTTATTCACTTTTTCAACCTTCCTGTTTTTCTTTATCTTCCTTTTCTTGCCCTCTAATTTTCACTTAATTCAAATAATTTATCAAAAAGTCTCATACAATGGTCTATAATTAATCCATCCAGTGTCACCCACGTTTCCACAGTAACAGCAACATGTTTTGTATCAATAATAACCGCCCATTATCTCTGGTTTTAACTCTGATCATCATTAACTGGAATAGTACCTATTTACACTCTCTGGCACACATTATTGAAAGCATAATGTAACTGTTTAAAGGCCAGATAATTAGAGTCATTTCCTTGAACAAGAGAGACATACAGTTTTGGGCTCATTTCATAGACGTGTAAAATGAAGATACAACAGATTGAAGAGGACCATTTTCTGTGTGTAAAATGAATAGACCCCATCGTTGCCCTTTCTCTTACATTATTCAGAAAGAGAAATTCACAAACATAACCTACTAGTCCCAAAACACAACACGTTTCTGAATATTTCATCATAGGCTGCGGGTCTCGGAGATAGCCATGAAAAGACACGACTTTGGTCAGCTGGGAAAAAATATATAATGTCAAATCAATTCTGTCACTGAAACCTGTGAATGTAAGAATCTCATTCAAGCATTGTATCCCAGAGCATTGAATCTGGGTAATATTAAATCCATTATTTACATTTATACCAACATAAGTTACATCTTCCTCCAGTCATAGTTGTAGACACCTACAGTCTTCTTTTCTTTTTTACTGAGAACATTGGTTTTCCACCAGAGGGAGAGTTTTTGGAGCTATAGAGGATATTGAACGTTGTTTAGCTACTCAGACCCCATACTGTGAGCTCTGGAGGTTTGGGTTTCAGCATCAATTAGAGGCTTTGTCAACAGATGAGGCCTTTTATTTCCACAAATGTCAGCTATTTTCTCATGGGGTCTTTACATGAAAACGAAATGCTGGGGCTAATTATGTTAAATAGATATGATATTCACATATTATTGCTCTGCCATCTCCTATAAGGATTGCATTGCTGTTATATAAATGAATACATATAGGTGCAGTGAATAAACTGCAAATAGATTGATGCACAAAATTAAATTAAATAAAATGAATTCCACACTTTTAAGAGCTCTTCACCAATAAACTGTCACTGAAAATTTTAATTTATTTTATTTTATTTGGAGATTAAGTTAAGCTAACAGTATTGTTCTTTTATCAAGTAAAGGTAATAAATGGTTTTAATTAGGATGTAAAAAATATTAAATAAGATTATATAAAGTAATTTCACATTTATATTCATTATAAATGTTGTATAAATAAAATAAAATACATTTCACATGTTAAGAACTCTCCACCAATAAACTGTCACTGAAAAAAAAATGAAATAATTTTATTTGGATATAAGCCGACAACAATGTTCTTTTATCAAAAAAGGGAATAAATGGTTTTAATATATATACAAACATGCATGTATATATTTAGGATTTTTTTATATTATGTATATATAAATACAAACACATGCATGTATATATTTAAGATTTTTTATAATTATATATCAAATATGTATATAAATATATATATACATAGTAGTTGCTATTTGCAACTATTTTGCTATAATATATACATGCAGATGTTTCTTAAATGTACACATGAATGTGTATGTATATCTTACTGAGTACCTTTTTAAGGCAAAGGAAAGGAAGTACACTCAAAAATGTAATACATTCAAATTGAATTAAATAATTCCTACGCAATTTAATTGATTAAGGATTGTTCTATTATTCAATTAAATTACATAATCATAATTCAGTTTGATGGAATTTTACTATTAATTAAATTGTGTAAATCTTAAAGGAAAAAAAAAAAGGCTTAATTTATTTATTTATTTTTTGGACCTTTAACAAAGATGCTGCACTGTGGTCAAGAGCGGTTTTGGTCATTGCTGCAGTCATGGAAGCATCTGTTTCAGCCTCATCTTCAAATGGAAACATGTTTCTAAAGGTCATATTGCACATACTTGATTGCAAAGCAAAGATAGCCATCACTAAAAGACACCTAGACAGCTCACAAAGAGGTACTCAGACGCCGATCAGATGGCTTTAACAGGGAAAGTGGGCTCCAATGACCACCCAGACCACCCAAACTGGCCACACAAGTGCTGTGACTGCCAATGGAAAAGTGATATTCTACCCATATCCAATGAAGGCTCACTGCTGACTGGACACTCTGAGGTCTCCACGTCTCCTGGATCTCCTCTCTGTCTCGAAGGCTGACAATCAATATAATGGACAATGACATTTAAAGAGAAGTTTCTGACTTCACCATAGGTTAGTGGTAAAAACAGATGTATACTGCACATTTTTAAGTATGTCAAGAAATGAAGGAAAAAAGCTTCAGAAGTCTGGATTTTTAAAAAAATAAAATAAACATACAGAATGTCACAAGTCCCTAGAAAAGGAGAGTAGAGCTGTGACGTGACAATACATTGTAATGGTTAAATTGACCTGTTTACTGTTTGTTGCCTGATAAATGGCAGAAAATTACAGCACATATACTTCTCAGAATCCCAACGCGGAGAGCTTTTATCCTGTAATGAGAAAAAATTAGACTTCGCATGTGGCATATTTTCCAATATGCATTTGCCACGGCCATTACTCACACGCTAACATCAAGACAAATAAAACAATTACCCATCTGTAATTAGTTTTCACAGCACAACTCAAGTTGCCATCATTTTAAACACTAATAGTGTCACCACCGCGAATGGCTGAGGTTCAGGCAAAGCATTTATTATGGAAGGTCATCATTTTAAAATCTCATTAGCTGTACCTGTGGGCCTGAAGGTCAGGATCTACTCGAAGTTGTGTTGTGTATGACAGTGGAGCCAGCCAACTCCCCCCTTCCTGTTCTCTGCCTCACTTTAAGCTGTCATAATTTTGAATTAGGCTGAGACGTATCATCATCCTGGTAATATTTCATATGTGCCATCGCATGCAGCCAAGAGGCAATAAACAAAGCAATTACAAAGGCCTGCTCCTGCAAAACAAACCTGCCCCCATCCTTGCCGGCCTCGATTTCTCTATTTGGTAATTCGCATGAATATTTTAAATGTCATCAAACCTGTCACACATACATCAACACCGTAGATGGATACAACTGTACTCACACATTTGGTTTTCTGTAATAGCATCCTGTCCATTTACTTCCATTGTTTTAATTCTTAAAAAATAAACAGTGATGCCACGGAACTATAATTTTGGGTTCCCGAAAGTACATTTCAGTAAACAATTCTTAAAAGAAGCATTATTTTTTTTAGTGTGAAGAACATTTTAATAGTATGAAGAACCTTTTTTCCGATATAAAGAAATGTTTGTCCAAAGGCAAGGTTACACGGATGTTAAAGGTTTTTCTTGGTCCATAAATGCCAATAAAGCATCATTTTAAAGAGTGTAAAGTTAATCAAACCCTCACACAAACCTAATTTTTAGGCCGATTAAGCTTGTAGAATCGGCATCGGGCCATCGGTCAGAGAGGGAACTCTGATTGAGTCAGTAGACCAAAATAATAGCAAAACAGCAAGCAAAAAGTCAAAACGGTACAGATAGAAGGCTGTTCTAATTTGACATAAGGGAAATAAAGAAAGTGATCAGCAGGATGGATATTTAAAAGGGTAAGCACACGCTGCTTTGATTACGGTTTGTGTAGGCCTATCTGCAGACTGCAACATTCTGAATGATGAATATAGACAATATCTGCAAAAATAGACAGTTGTCTCATTTACAACACAGTCAGCTTTCATCAGTGCTAGTAATGTTTGGTGTCGGTTTGGTGTGTCCCCTACCTTCTTCTTGGACCATAAATGCCAATACTGAACCCATGCTGCAAGACAATATATAGGCTTAAATAACCCTCAGTTATTTGAGTAGTTTTTGGGGTTCAATATTTAATTCTGATTATGTATCGTAATTCTATATTTTCATTATAATAGTTGTGTGTTTATTTTATTTGTGAGAGATTATTTTGCCCGCTTTAAGTTATTATGCCTATAGAGACTTTTATTCTGAAATGCAGCTTCCCGGAAAGGTACGGAGATCGCGCATGCACGAAGATCACGGAGATAATGCACAACGTGGAGGTAAAATAGGGACATGTGGGCTTTTTTTAATTACATTTAAGCCATTTAGGCGCTGTTTGTTTTATTTTCGGATTATTTTTGTATTTGTTTTTAATGTATTGTCTTTGGCTGTTTAGTAGGCTACGTGGTTGAAGGGCACACGCTCTTATGGTGTTGTGGCGCAAAAAGGTTATGGAGTTAAACAATGGATAATAAATGAAAAAAGAACACAAACATCAGTGGAAGAGCAAATTTCTTAATTTCAACCATGCTACTACATATTAAGCCTTTTTCCTCATATTTGGATGCTCCCAAAAATGCAGTGAACTAGAAGTCTGTTGTAACCACTGATTGCAACTCATTCTGTGTATATGTACACAATAAAGGGTAAAACTTTATGAATATCACATGTAATGCTATTTTTGTCTTCATTTCTAAATATTTTATATGTATATAGCCATACATGGTCAATGATGCATATATTACAGTTTATTGAAAAAATATAAGCACTAGTTTCCCATATATGGAAATGTATTAAGTAATATATCGCATTATATTTTGCTGTATATTCCCATATATTTTTGTTTAGTAAGGGTAATGCATACAAATGTGGGTGATAGAAGTTTAAATTTAGCTTGCGATAGTGCCTGTAAAGCCCCCTCCTTTGAAGGCTCGCCCCATCATACCCTAAGTGTTCTATCTCTGACTGTCCCAAAGCATAAAAGTTACAAAAAGAAAGAAAAGGAATTCTACATCAATGTCACAACTAACTCTCCTTCAACCAAAGTATCATCAAACATTTCACTTTTTACACTGAAGATCTCTTTCTCTAATCCTCTGATCTGACTTTGTCTCCTCATTCATTCAGGAGGTGATGTCTCGGCTCTGTGTACACTGAACAGCTCCTGCAGGATCTCACCATCTGTTCTGCTGTTGACTCAGTCTCTAGCTGAGGTATGGCCATGTTTACTGAGTGAGTGCTCACTCACAGGCGGCCAGACCTGCACACAAAGCAAATCTTTCTCTCTCATCACCTTAATTTTATTAAAAAAAATATTCACTTTATTATCAATCAAATTGTATTGATTAGAGAGACAGTCTGCCCAAAGCATGTCATCGTTTATGTTATGTCATTCCAAACCTGTATGACATTTTCTTCTGTGGACCATTTGATGACCATTGAATTTCCATTTTTGGTTGAACTAACTACGCTCACGCACGCACGCACGCGTGCTCGTCTGGTTTGCTATCTTTGTGGGGGGACTCTCCCTAGATGTAATGGTTTTTATTCTGCACAATCTGTATATTCTATCCCCTACACCAACCCTACCCCTAAACCTACCCTTCACGAAGCTTTCTGCATTTTTACATTTTCAACAAAACTCATTCTGTATGATTTTTAAGCTTGTTTCCTCATGGGGACCTTAATTTAGGTCCCCACAGTGACACGAGTCCCCACCGGGATAGAAAAACATGAAAACGCACACACACACGTTCTGTTTTTATATTTTATGGGGATTTTTCATAGACATTTTTTTTTTTTACTGTACAAACTGTATTCTATCCACACAGTTCCAGGGGGTTAATAAAGGCCTTCTGAAGCGAATCAATGTTTTTTTTGTAAGAAAAATATCTAGTGTCCGCCAGACCGCCTTCCATATTCAACTTATGAAGAAAGTGTAGTGCCTCTTTCAGTTCAAAATGCTTAAGCTATGTCCGACCTCGTCGCACCAGTTACACTTTTTCCGTGAGTTGAATACAGAAGGTGGTCTATACTTTTATAATGGATGGATGCACCTTTTTGGGCTTATATTCACTGCCATTATAATGCTTGGATTAGCCAGGACATATTTTAATATAGCTCTGATTGTATTTGTCTGAAAGAAGAATGTCATATACACCTAGGGTGACTTGAGGGTGAGTAAATCATGGGCTAATTTTTATTTTTGGGTAAACTGCGCGATTAGTCAACTAATCGCTTAAATGAACGACTACTAGTTGACTAGAAAAATCTAACACAAAAGGCAAAAGTCCACAAGGACAAGATTTGGTTAGTATTGGTTAGTGTTAGTATTTCAAAATGTAAACTAGTGTTCCAACAGCCAGTAAATCAATTCAAATTAACCTTTTGAGGATGCAGGTGATCGAATGTTGGGACCAGCTGATCCTGCAATCAAAGCTTTTGTGGTCAGAGCACCAGTTTGGCTCCAGTCTGCTGAGGGACCTCTCTGATGGGGGCTTAACGCCCACACTAGGATACTCCTGTCTCCCCTGTAGTGTAGCGTGGGCGTCTTGATCTATGTTCAGATATCGATTCAGCATTCAGGCCGTGTTCTGATCTATCTGGTCTTTCTGATGGGTATTTGAGAGTCTCGGAGGCATTTAGAGAACAAAACAAACTGGAGGAGAGGGGATTTTATCGGCTATCCTTACTAATAAATAAATAAATAACACAAGAAGAGAATAGAACCTGAGGGAGACACTGTTGCTGGTATACACTAATATTTCGGTAGACTTGCCTATCCCTCTTTCGCTTTAAACTACTGGAAGGTATGATTGTTTTGGCTAAGGACCGAGATCTGTATCCACATCCATATGTTGAACACCTTGTGCTCGATTTTTCTTCATGCTGTTTGATGGAGATGCTATATTTGACAGTTTTTTTTTGTCACCCTGGTGGGCTGGTTAAGACCTTTTGCATCAGGATTTAATGAGAAAATCTCACCCCTCAATCACGTCCAGCCTCCCATGAGGAGAGGGAAGGTCAGTTTCGGGATGCGTTCTGGCCTGTTTATTCGCATCATTAAAACAGGGCCACAATTAAAAGCCTCCTGCGGGAGATTTCAGACAGGCAAAAAACACATCAGACATTGATGGACGGATTCACGCTGTGCCCGTCTGGGCAAGTTCAGCGTCTCATGTGAAACGCCTTTGGCAAACTTGTTTTCTCTTGTACTACTGTCCAAAAAAAATAAATCAAAAAATGGTCACACTTTAGGAAGTGTTTTTTTTATTATTATTATTTTTTTTTTTATATATTTGTTCCACCACATAAAAGAAAAGCTAATTATTATTATTATTATTATGTAAACGCATTTGCTGACATCAGCTCAAAAATGCACTAATAGAGTGAAGTACTGCTTGTTTCAAACATTTGCTAGTTAGCATGGAGAGTAAGATATCAGTAACTGAACCCTTGTGTGGTGTTCATGTTTTTGTTATTCAGCCAGTGTTCGTGGGTCTGGTGGACCCGCTGCATTTTGGGGTATTTAATTCAACACAATCAAAAATTTTTTTGCTAAAATACTCTACAGATCTTACTTCATCCCAATTACAAGCTATATAAACAGCATATATGGTTTACCTTTACCTTTGTTAGATCACTTTTATGTATTAAAGTGCTACTCGCTTTTTGTTTGTTTCATAATAAAATGTGATAAAAAAAGAAAATCAATTATAATCAAGATATTAGTGGAAATAATTTAACAAATTTACAAATGAAGAAAGGTTTTGACTATTGATTTTTTTTATTAATTTGAACTTCATTAGCAATTTAACTCATTCAGGACACACACATACTAACAGCAGGCCGAGACAGAAGGATGTTCAATCTCATCCTCGTCTTCTTCAAAGTCACCATCATTTACATTTATGCATTTGGCAGACACTTTTATCCAAAGCGACTTGCATTGCATTCAAGGTACACATTTTTACATTTTGTCAGTTCTTGCTTTCCCTGGGAATCAAACCCATGACCTTGGCATTGCTAGCGCCACGCTCTTATTGCTTGAGCTACAGGAAAGCTATCAGACTCTGAATGTTCAGAAATGTGATCCTCACATTCTGAAAGCATTCTGCTCTACAGCAGAGGTGACAAACTCCGGTCCTGGATAGACTCAGTCCAGTTCAGTTCCAACCATGATAAAACTCACCTGCCTGTAGCTTTCTAGTAACCCTTCAAACCTTGATTAGCTTGTTCAGGTGTGTTTGATTAGGGATGAAGCAAAACTGTGGATCTCCAGGACCGATGTTCGGCCACCCCTACTCTACATCATCAAAAGCTTCACTCTCTTCCCAAATCAATTCCAAGACCCTCTGAACAGCACAATGTGTGGTCATTGAAAATGTGTTCTGATATATGTTCTTCACAGAAAATGAGCCAAGGCCAATGAGTCTGAGTTTGAAAAAATAATCAATCGTATAATTTTTCTTTTGATAAAAAAACAAAACGGGTTCCACAGACCCGAACACCATACAAGGGTTAAAGGCTGCAATCAACCATCTAAGGCTGAATTTTAGTTTTGCCCTCTTGTAATGTTAAAAGTGCTCAGAATGAATGTATGACTGGAGTATGAACTGTAGCTTCTATAATTAATGTTTGAAGTTCATCTAAGTTGAAGCTTTGCAGCATTTTACTTTATTGGCATCTCTTTGGTTTGTTTGCTATTACAAAGACACTACCATATCTGGTCACATTTAGTGATATCAGCTAAACTCCCCTTTCCAAATTCCAGGATCCATACAAGTTACAAGTTATTTTTATTTGTCATTACACATGTACAAGTACAGTATAACGAAATGAGTTTGGAGCAAGCCTCCGGGCCGCAGCCGATTAGTCAGGCGCCGCCACACGCTCTCCAGAAATACAAGAATGCAGTTTAGCAAGCATTACATAGCAAAACACAACAAACATCAACAAAACATAAACATAAACATGACACAGTACACGTGGTCACGTGATGGGATTTTTTGAATGGACTGGGGGAGGAGATAGATAAAGACAAAGACAGGCAGACGGTTGGGGGCGGGGTGGGGTCGGGATCGGGTGTGTATGGTGCGAGTGAGTCTGAGATTGTGTTGTGTGAGAATGTTAGCCATAACTTCAGATGTTTTCGAGTTCAGTTCTATGGTTTGTCCTTGAAGGGAGATAAGGTAGTGCACAGGGGAAGATAGCAGACCAGCTGCCCGGCTGACCTCCCAACCGAGAGATAGGGACAAGTGAGGTTCGTTGGGCTAGTTGATTAGGTCAGGCAAATACAATTTATTTATTTATTTTTTAATCCATTTGATGATCTTCGGTAATTTGTCCGGATCATAATCAATCAATCAGATCTGGTCCTCAGCGTTTCGCGTCCGGTCTGTGCAGTTTCCCTAGACATTACGTCCAGCCTCATGGCCAGACCGGTTACAGTCCGTAAAAGTTCACCGATCTGACCCCCGATGGAGCCCACTCTCCCCTGCGTATCCGCAGTCCGGACTGCGTTGTTACGGTTCAGTTCCTCAGTTCCTATCACTCTCTGATCTAATTCCTTCAAACGGTCACACACAACCCCGAAGCATTCTTTAATTCCACAGAGAGCGGCTGGGTGAATTTGCTTGCAGCTGTCTTACCAATCTTCCGATAGGTCAGGGCAATCCCAAAGCCAAAGAATAGGAACCCCGCCATCAATAATCCAATCATGTATAAATCTTCCGCATCCTCCACGGACAGAGCCTCCAGGCACAGGACTTGCCAGTTGTTCCATGCGTCCCTCACGTACCCTGCGGCAAAGGTCCCGTCCGGGCAGGTGGGTTCTCCCGGGGCACCCTTCCTTAGTGAGAAAATCTTGTCGATCGCGCTGATTGACCAGTTAATCAATTCCATTTCAGTATTTTCAGGAGTCCAGCAAAGCAGCAGTCAGAGAGAAAGAGAAGAAATACGAATATGCAGCATTCCAAAAACAGTAGGCATACAGCATACCTGCTATATTTGTATATGTTGCTATTTTAACTGTTTCTGTATTACAATAGAATCGTATATGGGCAGGGCTTAAATCAATAGAATGTTTTTTTAGGTGTAACTATTCTATTTATAGTTTCAATACAGCAAATACACCATGTTTAATTCATAAATGCTTTAATGAAACATATCTATGTAATAATCTATGTAAAAAAAAACAACTAAAAGGATTCATTTATAAATACAAAAAATAATCAATCCATTCAAGACGTTTCTGACCAAAATTTACAACCTGGTCTCACATAATTCCGTGAAATGAACACGGTCCCTTAACTCAAAATCTGTGGCAGTTTCGCGGAATTGCCGAAAATTCTGCGATAGGTCCACGGAAGTGATGCCTATGTAAGTCAATGACAGGAAGCATCCGTGGTCCACACACGGATTCCCTGTAACCTTTTATATTTTGGAGCAACTAACTCAAATCCTATCCTAAACCTACCCACTTCTCAACAATATAAAATATAACAGGCAAATAAAAGTACAGTCACAGGTATTTATTGCAAAAACTGACCAAAAACAGTATAAAAGTATTAACTCATGTTGCTCAAGTCATACGATCTCTTCATGTAAAGAACAGAGTTGATCTTAATGTTTTAATTGCTGAAATGACGATCCAATCTGCCACTCTGTGAACACACACACTCCACTCAGTCATATCTCATTCAAGTGATGCACACAACTCTTTAGCATGACGGGATCGGTCATGAGACACACGAGAGCCAATGGCATTTTACAATCAAAGCTGACGTAATGACGCAATTGCTCACGAGACATACGAGAGCCAATGCTGTCAAAGCTGACTTAACGTTTCTTCAGGGCTGATGGATTCGACGCTGAAGGCTTTGGGGGATTTTCTTCACACAAATCAATCGTTTGGCCTCGGAACATTTGAAATATTTGTCCTTTTTGAATAAATTGTGCCTGCAGTCGGATCTGCCTGTTATATCCTGTTTTTTATAATACACAAATGGTTAGGTTTAGGGAAGGGATTGGGGTTACACATTCAAAATGTGTCTGAATACCTTAAAAAAATAAATGTAAATAAAATTATGCTGGCTGATTAAATCGAGAATCACACTCCATGTCACAATGGCAAAATCATAGTTTCAATCATAGTCCAATATATAGTTTCATCATGACGATAACCATGCCCAACGCGTCTGTATACTGTCATTGACTTACATAGGCATCACTTCCGTGGACCCATCACAGAATTTTCGGTGATTCCATGAAACTGCCACAGATTTTGAGTTAAGGGGCCATGTTCATTTCATGGAATTCTGTGAGACCAGGTTGAAAATTTTACTAAAAATATTAAAATCAACTGAAATTAAGCTAAAATAAAATAGAAACAAATATTAAAATCAACTGAAATTAAGCTAAAATAAAATAGAAACAAATATTACTTGAAAAACGTATACTTAAAGAACTTCAAGGACAATAAATGTTGCCTTGGCAAATGAGATAAATTAAGCTTAAATTGCAATGCTAAAACTATAATAATAATAATAATTATTATTATTATTATTATTATTATTATCATTATCATTATTATTTTATTACTAATAAAATTGTATTACTAAAACAACTCGCCCCAAATGTTCTCGATGGGGTTGAGGTCTGGACTTTGAGGGGGCCAGTCCATCATTTTCAATGTTTCAGCAGATTCCTTCCAGCGCAGGTAGTGCCGGCAATAGTTAGAAGAATGTCGAAAGAGTGTCATTGTCCTCTTGGAAAATAAATCCATGCCCAATAAGACGACTCCCAGATGTCAAGTGTTACAGAAGATGTCGAAAGAGAGAGACAATACAATATAATATTACTTTTGTCATGTAGGAGTTCAAGAATATTGCTCAGATTTATACAAGTATTTAAAAGTCTTCCACCTGCACATCCTGCAGCAAACAGACAAAAATATTTACAGTCAGTAGAAATTCTGTTTGATTACTATAGGTGTATATTAATTCCACTGGGATCAGCTTTAACAATCTCTGGAAACGAGGAACTAGATTATCAAAATTATCCACTTGATTATACAGCACCTGCAGCCATGGCAATAAGACGGCACTCCAAACTCTTTTCAACAGGCTCATTCATTAGTATCATTCACCGTTGTCAATGCGCATGACAAAGCATGTCCTTTATTATTTTTGAAAGCGCCTACTGATATACTGTATACTAGGATGCTGATGCTCAAAATAACAGTGAACTGGTGATAAATGCAGGAGTGAAACGGTAAGGATGCTATAATGCAAAGGTCTATCGCTTTGAATAAGCAGCCAATCACATACACTCCATCTTCATAATCTGTCATCCTTACGACATCAGAGGCCTTTATAATGGAGTGAGCGATGGTTGATAGAGTGCACGGGCAGACTGAATTTAAGCCCTCACCTCAATGACAGTGTTAGTGGCTTCATCCACCACAGACCTGTTATTCCTAATAGCATGTTAGAGCTGAGAACCTGCATCCAATCAATGGCCTACCAACCTCTGATTGGGCCCCCATACACAGCAGGGCCAGCTACAACATAATCACGACCCCAGGTAGAAGAGGTTTGGGTTATTGGAGTGGGAAAACAAACAGCAAATCAAAGCTAGCCTTCTTTTTCCCCGTCTATTTCATTTGAATTTGCATCTACAAACAAAAGTCCTCCATTAGACTCCCGCCGTAATGCCCCATGCAGCAACCGGTAAGATGCAGGATTGAGTGTTCTGTGTGTTTCTGCAGCAAGATTTCCTTTTCTCTCTGCATTTTCATCTCCCCCAGGGTAATTATGGGATGTTCAGGGCTGCGCCCTTGTCCTCGGGCAAGCTGGTGTCTTGAATTGTTAGGATCACAGGCTTGAGAAGTCATTATGCTCTGATCAATGGCATTCTCTGAAGGGCTGTGGACACAGTTGTGGTGTGAGCTGTGTGATTAACACCAGCTCATCACAAAGCTCAAAGGACTCAACACACAAATTAACATGAAGGCGAGAGTGGCTCCAACCGTAAATTAAAGCAAGCAGAGGGAAACACATAAAGAAGTTATGCTTAATGGTGTTTATGAAAGCAGGCCCACACAGAGAGGACATCCCAGCAGACAGTGGTCAATAAGAGGTAAACACCCACAAGTACCAAGAAAAAACACACACACAAACTGATGTAAAAACCAAGAAAACTCAAACAGAAAGAGAACCCCTGCTGTGCATGTCATACATTTTTAAAGACCAAATCAGATAACTCTATTAAAGGGCAGAAATTAATATCTATCATTCATGTTGTGCAGTGCAATGTCCCATCATGACATCTTATTTAATGATTAAATATTAGTAGCAATAGAGTTGTGTATTTTATATTATCACAATTCATTGAACAGGAAACCTCCAAGTTTCAGTTTAGTTTTGTTATATTGTGGGAATATAGTTTTAATTGACAGTCAACAAACGTTAGCTCCTTATATATATATATATATATATATATATATATTTATATTTATATATTTCTGTATATTTATATATATACAGAACCTTTTGATTATATATATATATATATATATATATATATATATATATATATATATATATATATATATATATATATATATATATATATATATATATATATAATTCAAAAGGTTCTGCATACCAGGAATTAATAATATCACATACAATTGTGATATGGGTCAAACAAATTTTCCTTTATACTTTCCTGTTGAAAGGCGAGACCCGGGCATAAAGGGTTTTATTTTTACATGATGAAAAGACTGTTTTAATAATCCATTACTAGTGATGGTGTGTTTGATGGATCACAGCAGCTTCACGCTCAGTGAATGCAGGTGTGTGCACAGACAAGAAGACCTACACATTCACCCAGCATCCTTCAGGACTCAGAAGCTCCCCACTAAATATAGTACATCTCCCAGATCTCTGCTGCCCTTGAGGACTCAGACAAGTAGGCCAGGAGGAGAAAAATGGGGCGGCTTTGTGGTTGGATATGCAGCAAATTCAGAGTATCAATAATAGATGCCACAGTATCTAAAAATAATATTTCACCTACAATATACCAACAAGGTATAGGAAGAAGTCAAAGAGATTTTTTTCCCCAGGTGAAGACAAACCCAAAGAATGCTTTGGCAACATTCCAAACATTCATTCTTTCCCAATAACATGGCTTACAGTTGAAACTGTTTGTAAACATACAGAGAAACAAGCCAGGGAGGATACCATATTTAGTTTGACAAAATTGAGACTCTGAGGAATGGAAACAGTCTGTTCAATATGTTGTACTTTCTCAAGGTCCTGGGCCTTATAACCTGCATTTTTGGAAATTGTTTGGTCACTGGAGATTTGTGGCAAGACATATACTACATACACACATGCTGAGGTGCACAGTGCGCAGAAGTCACCAACTTTCTACAGAGTCAATAGCTACAGACCTCCAAACTTTGTATGGTCTTCAGATTTGCTAAAGAACAGTGCATAGAGAGCTTCATGGAATGGGTTTCCATGGCCGAGCAGCTGCATCCAAGCCTTACATCAGCAAGTGCAATGCAAAGCGTCGGATGCAGTGGTGTAAAGCATGCCGCCACTGGACTCTAGAGCAGTGGAGACGTTCTCTGGAGTGATGAATCACACTTTTCTGTCTGGCAAGCCGATGGATGAGTCTGGGTTTGGTGGTTGCCAGGAGAACGGTACTTGCCTGACTGCATTGTGCCAAGTGTAAAGTTTGGTGGGGGGGGATTATGGTCTGGGGTTGTTTTTCAGGGGTTGGGCTTGGCCCCTTAGTTCCAGTGAAAGGAACTATTAATGCTTCAGCATACCAAGACATTTTGGACAATTTCATGCTCCCAACTTTGTGGGAACAGTTTGGGGAATGGCCCCTTCCTGTTCCAACATGACTGCACACCAGTGCACAAAGCAAGGTCCATAAAGACATGGATGAGTGAGTTTGGTGTGGAGGAACTTGACTGGCCTGCACAGAGTCCTGACCTCAACCCGATAGCACACCTTTGGGATGAATTGGAGCGGAGACTGCGAGCCAGGCCTTCTTGTCCAACATCAGTGCCTGAACTCACAAATGCGCTTCTAGAAGAATGGTCAAACATTTCCATAAACGCTCTCCTAAGCCTTGTGGAAAGTCTGAGAGAGTTGAAGCTGCAAAGAGTGGGCCGTTCCTTATTAAACCCTACAGATTAAGAATAGGATGTCATTAAAGTTCATGTGCATGTAAAGGCAGATGTCCCAAAACCTTTGGCAATATAGTGTATTTTGAAGGTTTAATTTACTAATCAAACAATATAGCTTCTACTGTGAATAAGATGGGGTTTTATGCTTCAATATCTACAAATAAACACTTTTAAAATCACAAAAGCTCTAGCCACAAAAAACTTCTACTTTGCTTTTAATGCTGTCAGTTTAACAAAATGCTAACACTATCAAAACTGCTTCATTTGTTGAGTTGATTGTAAAAATTGCTTATGAGGTTCCATGGTTAGGATGATGACTATATAGGCACCAAGGCAGCTCACAATGTTTTGGAACAGTTTTGAGTTTGGAAAAAACTAATCCTAAATAAAGCGTAAAGCGCTCAACAACAAGTAGGCTATATCATTTATAACCGTGGGAGATTTGCTCTGCTCTTTTTCCCACTCAAGCCTCGATCCCATCAGATGTTTCACAGAATAATCTGGCCTCACCTGGACGTGAGGTAGCATCTGCGATTGGCTGATGCAATTCCACCAACAGCTCGCTCTCATAGCCTGAAGAGAGTCTGATGCCTGTTATTAAGGGTGATGAGCTTTAGCTTGTAGACATACAGCTGCATCTGTCTCCCTTCCCCTCCATCAAACTCAAGTGGGTCTTGATTCTTTTAACGTCCCGTGGCTCTGGATTCAATCAGCGGTTCTCTTTGCTCCAGGCTCTCTTGAAGCGGTCAGTTCTTAATGTTATTTGTCTTAAACCATCCTAAATCATGGTGGGAAAATAAAAGACAGGTCACCTTGACACTTTGTTGTAGCATTGGTATTTTTCATGATATCCTGTCTAATATCTGTCTTGGCTGAGATAATTAGCCCATTAACGTTAATTAATCCGTGTAGTGATGAGAACACGGGCACACCTCATCTCCCGTGGATCATTGGTAAGTTAATCAACCGCTGATTTTCAAGCCTGTGTAAATATCACTCAGAACAGCAGCTTCGCCCGCAGTCTGGGCTAACGCACTCCTTCTGTCTTTGTAATTGACAAACAAATGCAAATACCCTCATCCCCACATGAGGCCTCTATATTTGGGGAGGCGAATTAATAGGTGCTTCTCTCGAGTTTTGTCTCGAATGATCCGCATGAACTTCAGGTCAAACTGAGGTTTTCATTGAAAACAGATTGAAGGAAAAGCTTTATGCCTGTTGAGTCACTGTTTATTTTCTTTAATCGCTGGCATAAAGACTAATTAAACTTCAGTTATTGAATGTGCAGCATCCAATAAAGCGAAAACTCAGCTCAGCAAGAGAGCAATTATATCTCAAATCTCACTGAGTTGCTCACTCCTGTCCGTGACAAACCAACTGGATCTGTAAGCGAAGAAAAACGTTCCGCTTCCGATGGAAATTAATGCCTGACATTTTTGCTTTGAGCGTTGGGTGTAGTGTTCATTGTAAAGAATAGTGATTATGATTGCGAGGATAAAAATAATACGTGAGGATATGTGAATCCCTGACATTAAATAGTCTCTTCAGCAGATTGTGAGCAATAATTGGATGGAGAAATGCGGGGGTAAAATATAACAGATGTATGATCACGTCTTTAACCATGATGAGAATAACCACCCACCCGTTTGATGAGGTACCTGAGGAAGATTACAGGGAGCAGAACTGAGAAAAATTAGTTATTAAATACTGAAGAGACACACAAGGAGAGAACTTGAGATATTATAAGGACAGAAAACACCTACACGAAGCCAATTTGACCACATGCTAATTATCTCGCACTAGACCTACAGTCCAAAATAAGGTAAAACTTTCAACAGTAAAAATGGGCTCAAGCAGATATTATTTTTTTAACCCCTCCATCCATCTCTGTCTAGTTATCCATTCACTGATCAATCAACCAGTAAACCAATCTATTGATCTGCATGTTAATTTGCCTTTTTGCGTTTGGCAGTAAAATCTTCCATTCTTCTAATCTTCCAGTTAACTCTTCAATCTCACAAATACTTAAAGGAATAGTTCACCAGTTGTCATTTACTCACCCTTGTGTCAATCCAAACCTGTATAACTTTGTTCTGTGGAAGAATATAAAAGAAAATATTTTACTCTTTCCCTGCCATTGACGGAAATTTCCAGCTTTCTGTGTGTTCACTGGCGCTATTACACATCTTCTGTAAGAGTACTGAATCTCCTGGATCAAAACGTGAAAAAGCAGAAACATGCGATAGCATATGTAAGCAGATGCATATGTAAAATAACACGATCGTCAACATTAAACAGTAGGGGTGTAACGGTATACAAAACTAACGGTTCGGTATGTTGGTTTTGAAGTCACGGTTCGGAACAGGTTTGATACAGCAGTTTTACAAAATTGCTTTTTATTTATTTTTATGCAACAGTGGTTTACTGAAAAAAAAAAAAAAAAAAAAAAAAATTCTATCCTTAAATGAATTCAATTATAACTAAAAGTTTCTTAAAGATAATGCTGTAAACCAAGGGTTTTCAAACTGGGGTCCGGGAACCCCCAGGGGTCCTCCAGAAGGTTCTAAGGGGTCCCCAGAAAATTTTAGAGAATAAAGACAAAGCAAAAATGGATACCGAACATTCTAACTCTTTCATTTCTAAATATTTCTCTCCTTTCTTTCCATATACTTTCCAGAATTGTATATGTTTGCTTTGTATCCATCTAGTAAGTTTTTCCTCACTATAGTCCCCTTTATCTCGCACACTTACTATTTATCTAACGGTTTAAATGTTTTTTTGTTTTGTTTTTTCATGTACATAAAAATATATAGATGGATTTTAGGAAGAGGGTCCCTCATAAAAGGTTTATCGTATTTGGGGGTCCTTGGCATCATAAAGTTTGAAAACCCCTGCTGTAAACTTGACTTACTGCATCCATCATGGTGTTACTGTCACATGACCAGCGTCAGTTGACTCGCTTCACTGTCATTTATAAATCATCTCCAATGGCCTCATGGGATAGTAAAGTGCCCATTGAATGCACACTCCAGAATCTCGGCAGAAGTTGTAAGTCATCTGGGTACTTTTCAACTGCTATTTTTTGAAAAATTTGTATTCGGACATAACATTTTTTTTTATTTGGCATAGTGTTTTTTGCATAGTGTAGTATAGTAGAGGGAAGTATTCGATTTTGTATGCAGTGTATGGGTTTTTTTTGTCCATACAATGGAAATCAATGGTAACTACAACATTCTTCAAAATATATTCTTTTGTGTTCCACATAATAGAGAAAGTCATACAGGTTTGGAACATCATGAGTGTGAGTAAATGATAATCGAATTTTTGGGGGGTGAACTATTCCTTTAAGATGCTAAAACAAGGGGTCATGGCTTAGCTAGTTAGCATGACCCAGTTAGCTCCTACTGGCGGATTACACCATCTGATGGAATAAAACCATTTGCAAGCACCTAAACTAAATAATAATAATATTAATAATACAAATAAACAACTTAACATGACAGGTCAGGATAGGTGCTAGGATTTGGGACTGTGCAAGTTCTTGTAGCGCTATCAGCTAATCAGTGCTGTCATGACATCATTATTCACATGGCATTTATTCAAGAACTGAGTGCCTTTGAGCAAAGATGGCAGATTTCAAATCATATACTTACGTGTTCAGTCGAACAACCACTGAACAACTGCTTTTAAGTTAAACGGTAATGCCAACTGATAGCTTTCTCTAGGTTTTATAGATCTTGTGTTAAACATCCACTTGAGTCTTGTAGTTGTCATCATGACCTACTCAGAACTGTATTGAGCATAATCTATTTTCGCTCCCTTGAAAGCTTATTATCTGGGCAAGATTTTTCTCAGATAGTCAGGATATCATGTACATACTGAGGTTGGATTATGAAATCAGACTAAATTTACAAAATGTACAAAAAAAGAGCAGGTTGCAGAAAATCTTAATGGCATTTGGGTTGCTTATGATTAACTGTAATCATCTGTCACTTAACTTAATGAAATTGATGATCAAGATTTATGAAGCGCTGTCATTTGCAGCCAACTGCAGCGCAGCTGAAAACACTCTGTTAGGTCCAGGTGCATGTGATATTATAGTAATTGTGAGTGAACATTCCTGCTAGAACACTCCTAAGAGCAAAACTACATCCTGTTGTTGGTATTTCCGCAATACCTTTTAATTCCTTAAAAGACTGCAGGCAAATAAAGCACAACGGTTACTGTGACACATTTAGACATCTGCTACTATTATAAAGCAGCACATTACATTAATTGTGTGGTGACGTTGTGTCATAATGAACAGTGTGTGTTGTCTCCCTCAGTCAGACGGCAGGGAAAGAACAGGGTGACAGTATGCAAAGCTCACTTAACAGTCTGCGACCCACTCAACATTTTTATTTGCAGACCCATCCATCAAGTGGATGAATAATTCATACCTGCAGCCCTTTTACTGCCCGTTGAAGAAAGATTGCTTCCATTTTTATTTCTTTCTTTTCTCCTTTTCTTGCTCACACCGTTCTGTGCTTTCCAATTAAATTAAGGGCAGTGCAGCACTAAATCTAGTGTGCTGGAGTGTGTACATGACAATTAGAGACTGTGAGTCAGGCCACTGGTGGGGCGAAGAGAGAATGACACCAGAGGGAATTCAGAACAATTAGCCAGCCGCCCAGCGCAAAAGATACATTTGTAATTAAAGCCCCTTTGCCTGTCTGAGGCCAGTAACTAGGGTAGGTAGGTCTGGATTTAGAGACACACAGAGCCGTGGGCAGTAATAGTGGGAGCAAATATTTCACACCCAAGAGGGAGGTAAGCACTATTTAATATCTTTCTGTTTGTGAAACACTTTTGACAGCGGATGCTTTTGCTTTAGGCAATGTGAGACGCACTTTTAGATGTCATGACTTGTGAACTGATACTAAATTGACTGTAAAATGCAGACCAAACGCTTATTTTTACGCTTATTCATCCAAATGCACTGCCTTTGATTCTTACAGAAAAACACAAAATCCTTTCTTTTTGTTTACTCTGTTGCTTTGAAACTGACTTTATTTAAAGAAAAGTCTAGACTCTAGTATGACTACTGCTGGGAGTAATGTAGCATAGTGTTTAACTATCTGGCCTAGTAATCAATAGGTTATAGGTCAGCCTGGCCTCATTACTATTTATTAGAACGTTCATTGTTGTATGTTCAGATATGAACCGAAATGCATGATATGGACAGCATCTAAGTATGTACATGCACTACCATTTAATGATTGGTTTCAGTAAGATTTGAATGCAGTAAATTGATCGAAAATTACAGAAAGGACATTTACAATGTAATATTTCTATTTCAAATAAATGCTGTTCTTTTGAACTTTCAATTCATCATCAAGAATCCTGTTCAAAAGTTTCAAGGACTTTCCAGGTCCAATAGCATCAAATTCAAGGACTTAATGTAGGGACACATTTCAATTGAGAGCAAGGTTACATTGTGTTACCTTGTAAGATACATTGTTACAGTTTTCATGTGTCAACACAACTATGCAAAAAAAAGCTTTTTTTGCATTTAGTTTTGGCCATTTGACAGAGATCTGATATTCTATTTGTTGTATTTCTGTTTTGCGTAAAACCATGATTACTAGTGATTACCATTGTATGGGTTCAAGCGACAATTTGTGGTCCATGAGCGATTACCACTGTGCCCCTGAGTAAGACACTTAACCTCAGGTCACTCCAGTGGGACTGTTCCTTTAATAAATTCACTCTAAATCACTTTGCTGAAAGCGCTTGCTAAATGACTTCTAACTACAAATGTTATGGAGTCTTTGCAGCTTTAAAGATGTAATTACAACAACACAAAATAAAAGAGAAACTATATAGATTTCCAAAATGTATTCACCATCCATTCTTCAGTCAACTGAGATGTTCTGCCCCAAACCCATGCACTCTATTCACCCACTCCATGCCAATATTTGCTATATCTCACACAAAGCAATTTTCTAAAATAACTGAATAATTGCAAAAATTTAAATTACTCCATTATTTACTTACCCTTAAGCCATCCTATTTGTATATGACATTCTTCTTTCAGACAAATACAATTAGAGTTATATTTAAAAATATGCTGGCTTTTTAAAGCTTTAGAATGGCAGTCCAGAATTTGAAGCTCAAAAAAAGTGCATTCATCCATTATGCAGGTCCGCTGGAAGCTAGATATTTTACTTCATAAAGTTTTAAATATGGATAATTTTCTTACACAAACCCATCGATTCGCTTCAGAAGGCCTTTATTAACCCCCAGAGCCATGTGGATTACTTTTATAATGGATAGATGCACAAAGCTTCAAATTTTGGGCTGCCATTATAATGTTTGGAAGAGCCAGGATATTTTTTTAATATAACTCCGATTGTATTCATCTGAAAGAAGAATGTCATATACACCTAGGATGGCTTGAGGGTGAGTAAATCATGGGGTAATAAAATTTTTTGAGTGAACTATCCCTTAAATGCATTTCAGTAAGTCAACTTAAATGGCTTACCTAGTTGTAAATTCACATTTGAATATAAAAATACAGATATAAAACACTTTTAGGTTACCTCATCAGAGTTTGGACCTTCTGGTAGATGCTGTAGTCTTACCATATGTATTAATGGACAAAAGTAGCGGAAGTGTAAGTACCTATGAAGTACAGATGGCAACATCCAGGTCACATATACTTATTGGGCTGCATGCACCAGCAGTGCAACTGCCATTGAGATGAATGGGAATGCTAACGGATAACTCTCTCCAGGTATATTAGACCTCCTTTCTCTGGATCGACTTCTCCAGAAACCTGCAGCTGCTCTTGGAGATCACTAAGATTTCCTTTGAATAGGAAGCAGCTTCATCCAAAGTTTCAGAGATATTCTGCCTGTGTCAGCAACTAAGAAACAGTGGAAATATATATTATTTGTAACTGGATAGTGACAGGCTAAAAAGTAATATAACAGCATTTAAACCTTGAAGAGCCAAGCTAAAATTCCAGATTCTCATCATTGTTACTGTGTCCCTGCAGTGAGTCACTTACTTATTTTTCTGCTACTGGGTACCTTTAACTGTCCTTGTGCTCTGAACCTTTTCTCTCTTTCTGTAGGATTGGAGAATAAATATTTAAGAAACTAGTTCTTTGGTAGCAATCTGGTAAAGCAGGGTCAAAAATTGCTACACAAACTAGTACATTTGCAATTGAGAGAGAGACATTGTAAAAGGGCTCATTCGGTTTTGAAGTATTTACTCTTTCTGATGACTTTTTCCTGAGATGTGCCTCACCATGGAGACAATGACTAAAGGGAACAGGATAAGAGCACTTGTGCTGCCCACACTGCACTGCAATCACAACAGAATGTGCTTCTATTGAGCTCCTTCAATTAAAGTGCCTAGTGTATTGTTAATAACAGAACAACTGAAGGAATAGATATAGTGACACGTGAAAAAAAGTTTTACTATACTTTTATTTCTATAAGACTTATGGGGAATTCATTAAGAATGAATTGCCGACAGCTTTGTTTACTCAAAGGATAATCAGACAACGTGCAAACATGCCCCAAATTTTCCCAGTCGATTATATATGGTAGATTGTGGAGGATGTAGCAAACTACCACAATGTGTTGTACTTTACGGTTCAGCATCGTGCAAACCACTTGTAAATTACTACCGTGGTCCACACCAAGTGTCTGGATATGTGGCCAGTTATAATGTTTTGTGAGAGTATTTTATCTAATTTAAATCCATTTTACATTCTCAAAAAAGTGTGTAATGTAATATAATACACCGATTAGGCATAACGTTATGTCCACCTTCCTAATATTGTGTTGGTCCTTTAAGATCCTTTAAGTCCTGTAAGTGGCGAGGTGGGGCCTCCATGGATCGGACTTGTTTGTTCAGCACATCCCACAGATGCTCGATTGGATTGAGATCTGGGGAATTTGGAGGCCAAGTCAACACCTCAAACTCATTGTTGTGCTCCTCAAACCATTCCTGAACCATTTTTGCTTTGTGGCGGGTGCATTATCCTGCTGAAAGAGGCCACAGCCACCAGGGAATGCCGTTTCCATGAAAGGGTGTAAATGGTCTGCAACAATGCTTAGGTAGGTGGTACGTGTCAAAGTAACATCCACACGGATGGCAGGACCCAAGGTTTCCCAGCAGAACATTGCCCAAAGCATCACACTGCCTCCGCCAGCTTTCCTTCTTCCCATAGTGCATCCTGATGCCATGTGTTCCCCAGGTAAGTGACGAACACACACCCGGCCATCCATGTGATGCAAAAGAAAACATAAAAAAGACAGTTCTGATTCTCACATGCTCACTGTTGGCTCTTTCGGTGGTGGACAGGGGTCTCCTGCTATGCAGCCCCATACTCAAAAAACTGATATACTGTGTATTCTGACACCTTTCTACCAGAACCAGCGTTAACTTTGTGTGAAATTTGAGCTACAGGAGCTCATCTGTTTGATCGGACCACACGGGCATCAGTGAGCCTTGGCCGCCCATGACCCTGTCGCCGGTTCACCACTGTTCCTTCCTTGGAGCACTTTTGATAGATACCGACCACTGCAGATCGGGAATATCCCACAAGAGCTGCAGTTTTGGAGATGCTCTGACCCAGTTGTCTAGCCTTCACAATTTGGCCCTTGTCAAACTCGCTCAAGTCTTTACGCTTGCCCATTTTTCCTGCTTCTAACACATCAACTTTGAGGACAAAATGTTCACTTGCTGCCTAATACATCCCACCCACTAACAGGTGCCGTGATGAAGAGATAATCAGTGTTATTCATAATGTTATGCCTGATCGGTGTATTGTATAATATAATATAATTTTAAGATATGTCAGTGCAAGTTGCTTTCAGTTAAGACTGCTCAAACATACATTTAGTCTAGGATTAGGCTTAAACCTAATATAATACTATATGCAAATATAATATAATTATGTGTGTGTGTGTGTGTGTGTGTGCGTGAATTTTATGATTACAACAAAAGAAATGAACAGCCCCACATAAACAATTCAACTGCTCAATATCTTGTGCCACTCTCATTAGCATGATTACAAGCACTTACTGTTACATTGAACACAATATTTCATGGATTTTAATAATGAGACACGTTTTTTTATTCTGCCAGTCAAGCTGTTCGTCCACAGAGAAGAGAGAGAGAAAGAGAGAAGCAGAATCATACTTGAAACTGGATGGCCTGTTAGTGAAACCTGAATCCAAATGAAGCAATTATAAAAAAGGTCAGAGATTGTTTTTCTTTTTTATTCAAACATTTCTTCAGACTAGGAGGGGGTTGGGAGGGCAGAACAGTGTGCCTTGATCATTGAGGTTACACAGGCAGCACATGACAATTACCTCCCAAAAGTTTAGGGGGCTAATATCTACTGTGACATTTTGCAGAGGGGGGTTTTAATGAAGTGTGCATTTCTTGCTCACAATCACACATTTGGACAGGCTTGCTGATGTATTTTTGTGAAAGTGACAGCTGTAATTACTGAGAGGAAAAAAAGTTTGAGGACAAACTTTAAGGAACTCTGGGAGGTCAGTGGAGGTGCTGTGCACAATGGAAACCTGATTGGGTTTCATTACCATAGGGATGGATGAGGTCTCTGGCAGAGGTTTCAGAAAGGTCCCCCAACTGGAAGATAATTGACTGAAATGGCATTCAGATATTTTAACCTGAGTTAACTCTTTTTTTTTTTCTTTTTTTTTTCTTTCAGGTAAAGAATGTAAGTTTCATAATACAGTGATTTAATGCTTATATTAAAGCCCCTTACTCAGACCAGTGAGAGATTGTTAACTGACTTTAATAGAGTCCGCAAGCAAGTATTGCAACAAAACTAGAATGATCCAGTTATAATCAACAAAGCAGTCTACACTGCAAGTGTGCAATGTAGACAGTGTAGCAGTTTGCAGTGCACTTTCAGAAACAATGTATACCTGTATAGATCTACTTCCGGTAATTCATGTATGCTCAAAGAAGCATGTCTTGTATCAACAGCAGCAGCAGATCTATTCTGCCAATACCAAACACATAACATTGTCATATCCATTATCATGACAAACCTGGGTGATCTACTTTTGTCATGTTACTGCTTTATGAGTAAGCATCAAAGCAATAGAAAATCAGGGAATAATTTTAAAGGCCTCCTGTAGTCAATAAATATATCCCTTAAGACTAATCTTTGATCACCTAAATGGCATATTCAAATGTGTTTTTTTATTTATTTTTTTATTTTATGTATACATGGAACCATGAATATGCAAATTAGCCCTGCCTCCACTCACTCGCACCAGCTCAGAATACCTGATCCACTCGGTCAACTTTACTGAAGTAAACGCTGAACAATTACAAGTGGTTTGATTCAGCCATATACGTTTGAACCAGAAACTGATTCAGTGCAAGAGTGAATTATACAGGCTTGTCTACAAGTCGATTGTTTTAGAATGGTAATGTGTTTTGTGTACACATAACAGTAATTAATAATACAATTTGCCTTTTGCTTGACTATGTTATCACATAGCTAATGTGTTGCTAATGTTACACAAGCCATGTTCCCGTTCACCACCTCAGAGTCAGACAGCTACCTTCTAAAAATCAGCATCCTTAGAAACGCTTTGAACAACTTAGAATGTCAGTGGAGAAAGGCATATAGTTCCTTGTTACATCATAGTAGTCATATTCATAATCACCCACTATATTGCTAACTCTAACCGATTTTTCCAACCCAATCGCACAGCAATTTGTACGTATTTTACGAGATGGCTAATTCGTATGAATTTGTACGACCTCTCTCATACGAATTGGTACAATTTTTGCTAAATCGTACGTATTTGACGAGTTGGTCAATTCATATGATTCCATACGAATTACCTAACCTCAAACCCCGCCCCTAAACCTGCCCATCACTGCAGTATAGACAAATCATACGCGCGAAGTCATCCAAATTCGTACGAATTAGCCACCTCGTATAAATGTACGAATTGGTCGTGAGATAGTGTTGGATTTTTCATATCAACAGAAAAATATACTGGATAACTAAGATAACTGGGATAAACTGGAGACTCCCCTGCTTGACAGCATAATAATGATATGCTAAAGCCTACCCACACGCTGAAGTGATTAGATACAAGGTAGTGTGTGACGTAAGAAACACCGTAGATTTCAAACTGCGTTTTTTAGACTGCGTTTTTGAGACTGTGTTTGGTTCATTGCAGTTTTAAGAAGAAAATACTCAGCAATGGTGTTGACTTTATGAATTTGTACATGGTTTGTCTGGAAAAAAACAAACATTAAAAACACCACACAGACATATAAACAACTTTTCACCAAAGGGGGTCTTTAATTTTATATAATGGCACAGAATGCTACAAATTAACATTTAATAGAACAAAAATCACTTCAAAAGGTACTTCAGACATGACAGTAAAATAGCAAAAGAATACTGCAATATTAGTTTACTGAATATACCCGTCTCAAAAAAAGTTGGTGGTTGATGATTTACATCAGTACACAAAAAGATCTTCACCCCATTTTCTTTTTACCAGGCACAGCGTTGTAATCTGAAGTATTCTGTGAATGAGGGCAGGCTCAGACAGATGTGTCTGACAGATGTCACAGCCTCAATCTGTCTTCAGTGTCATACCGCACTAACCATCACTCTCGCAGCTAACACCAACGGTTGGCTCATGTGAACAACAGAAACTGCACACTGGAAAAATCGTGCACTTTTGATGAATAATTTATCATTTTTAATCAGACTTTGTATTTTAAAAAATAAAAATAAGTAGTTTTTTTAAACATAGTGTGCACATATCAATCAATTACAGTCAAACCGAAAAAGAAAAAAAAAGTCCTGAGGTCCTGTGCACACTGTTTAGGGGGAGTGGCCATAGTTCTTGCACATGAATATTTAATTATGTAGGCCCAAGGTGCGAGGGGTGATGAGGGCAGTAAATTTCACTAATTAATAGTTATTTTCAGTGAGTAATGTTTTGTGTTAAATCATTGTTTTACAAGTCACCTTCTAAACAAGAAACTAAAAACTAATGGAAAACTTAACATAAGGTGCATTACATAAAAGTAAATACTTTTCATTACATTTCATTAGTATCTGCAAGTCCCAAAAAGTTTTGAATTAAATCATGCCGCTATATCTGAATTTTGTTGCAAAATGCATTTAAATGAATGAAACATTAAACAGTCCATCAGCTTCTGCAAGTATATTGTCAAAAAAAAAAAAAAAAAAAAAAGTTTTGTATTTAAATCTATATCTGAATTTTGTTGTAAAATGCATTTAAATGAATTAAACATTAAACACTGGTGGTAGATTACAGAGTTTATCCTGCAGTGAACACTGTTAGATGTAGGTTGGATTTGCTTAATTTACTCAAGTTGATAGAAAAATTAAAATGAGCATGTCAACTCACCAAAATCTGTAAAACAAAACCATGTTGTTTAAAAACAGTGTTTAAAGCTAAAAACAAGCAGTTGTATCATCAGCTGGAAACCCTCACAAATAAAATACCGGCAAAATAACACCACTGATTTATTTCCTTAAGGGAGAAAAGATCACAAAATGAGCAAGGGCTAATATATAGCATGCTGCACGCTTGGTGCACCATGGAACAAAGGGAGCTCATTGAAGGAATAATAAAATACTCTCCTGTTTCCTCTTAAATGGCATGTCAGGGTGACAGATTACTCTTAAGCAGTGCACACACTTACGCACACACACATGTTCGCATACAGCTCATGCATGGTAATTTCCTGCATGCTGCTCAATGCTCATACCTTTACACCGCTGCAACAGGGGACAGTGACAGTGATCTATAGACCAAATTAACTCTCTTTACAATCTCTTTCCCCTGCTTTCTGCCACTTACATGCACAGAGCAGACTCTGACCTCTGCTGTGACACTCAAGGACAGATGTCCCTCCCTTCTTTTTTTTCCTTCACCAGCTTCCTCCTTCCTCAAGAAAGATGGATAACACTGCCTTGCGCCAACACTCAGAGAGATAGAAGGATGGATGAACAAGACTTTGGTGCTGTTTCGCCACTTTCAACTGTCAACACACATTACTCATGCCGACACCTTCATTTAGGCTCATCGGCCACAATGAGAAGCTTAGGAGGGCAGGATCCAAACCCGTAAGCAGAATAAAGTGAAACAAACACACTGTTTGGACAGTTGGCGCCACTTACTCAATGCCAGACTCTTTGGAACTGACTGATTGCTGGTGAACAGGCAGGCAGCTGTGGACAAAATGAGCACCAGAGGGCTGGTTATAAGAGATTGTTCTTGGTGAGATATTGACAAAGCACACAAGTTGTCATTACAGCATTGCTGTCCATCAGGAAAACGCTTATTGACTCCAATTTTGCTGTGCCAACCATGGAGTCAAGGTTTGATTAGATAGCATGTGTAACAGAGGCAAGCTTGTAAGAGCTGTGTGTGTAAACCTCACTCCACTGGCCTCAAGAAGCGCTAGTGATTGACGCTATAGTCTCTAGTCTGTTGCGTCCTTGTTAGCGCACCCGCCTCACCTGCCGGAGATGCCAGTGCCAATCCCACTCGGAGGAGGTCGAGTAGGACAAGGTACATTTGGTGCTGTGACCTGGATGGGAGTGAGGTTTCTGCGAGTAAACCTCACTCCCCTAGCCTCAAGAGGCACGGTAGAGACTGTATTCTGTAGTGTCCTTGTTGGCACACCCACATCCCATGCCGGAGACGGCGGTGCCAATCCCACTTGGAGTAGGACCGGGTACATTTGGTGCCTTGACCCAGATGGGAGTGAGGTTTAGGGAGGTGAGTGTAACAGAGGCCAGCTAGTAAGAGCTGTGCGTGTAAACCTCACTCCACTGGCCTCAAGAGGCGTGCTAGCAACTGACACTAGAGACTGCATTCTGTAGCGTCCTTGTTAGCGCACCCACATCCCATGCCGGAGATGACGGTTCCAATCCCACTTGGAGTAGGACCAGGTATATTTGGTGCCATGACCTAGATGGGAGTGAGGTTTAGGGAGGTGAGTGTAACAGAGGCAAGCTAGTGAGAGCTGTGTGTGTAAACCTTACTCCACTGGCCTCAAGAGCTAGTGACTGACACTAGAGCCTGCAGTCTGTAGCGTCCTTGTTAGCGCACCTGCCTCACATGCCGGAGACACCGGTTTGAATCCCACTCGGAGCAGGCTGAGTAGGACCAGGTACATTTGATGCTGTGACCCAGATGGGAGTGAGGTTTGTGCGAGTAAATCTCACTCCCCTGGCCTCAAGAGGCACGCTAGAGACTGATAATCCGCGCGGCAGTGAACGCACACACTGCTGCTTACAACGCCGGTCTCCATTCAGGGAATATGACTGAATACAGAACGTCCTGTTATGCTCTGCGGCGTGCAGTTAAAGCCGCAAAGCTCCGATATAAAGACAGAGTGGAGTCTCATTTCCAACTCAACGACTCGCGGCGCATGTGGCAAGGTCTGAGGTCCATCTGCTCCCTTGGATCTAAATCCTCTGCAGAGGTGAACGCTGACCCGTTGCTCGTGAACGAGTTAAACTCTTTCTACGCTCGCTTTGACTGTAACCGCGGCAACGCGACTCCGCCAAGTGGCGCGTTAGAGGAAATTACTCAGAGCAGCAACAACCACGTGATCTCTGTCTCAGAGGATGAAGTTCGGAGAGCACTCAAGCGTGTGGACGTCAGGAAAGCTGCCGGGCCAGATGGTATTTCAGGTCGTGTTCTGCGGTCCTGTGCTGATCAGCTCGCCGGGTTGTTTACATCTATCTTTAATGAGTCCCTCGCTACATCTGTGGTCCCCACCTCCTTCAAAAAATCCACCATCATCCCTGTCCCTAAGAACAGTAAACCCTCTTGCCTAAATGACTATCGTCCAGTGGCTCTCACGTCTATAGTCATGAAGGTCTTTGAGAGACTCATTAAAAAAACCATTTGCGCCTTCATTCCTGGCACTTTGGACCCTCTTCAGTTTGCCTATCGTCCCAATAGATCGACTGAAGATGCCATCTCTCATGTCCTCCACTCCTCCCTCACTCACATCGACAGCAAAAGTGGGAACTACGTAAGGCTGCTATTTATTGACTATAGCTCAGCCTTTAACACCATAGTTCCCACCAAGCTAACCTAACTCCTGGATCTCGGCCTGAATCCTTCTCTCTGCCACTGGATTGAGGACTTCCTCACTGGCAGGCCTCAGGTGGTGAGAATAGGCCAGTCCACCTCCTCCTCCATCACCCTGAGTGTGGGAGCTCCACAGGGCTATGTCCTGAGTCCCCTGCTCTACTCTCTCTACACGCATGACTGTTTGTCCACACACAGCTCCACCTCTATCATCAAATTTGCTGATGATACTGTTGTCCTGGGCCTCATTTCCAACAACAATGAGACGGCATACTTAGACGAGGTGGAGCATCTAACATCATGGTGCCAGGACAACTGTCTCTCTCTGAATGTTGGCAAGACCAAAGAAATGATTGTGGACTTCAGGAAGAGACAGCAATGGACATACTCCCCCCTCATGATCAGCGGGTCACCAGTAGAGAGAGTGAGCAGCTTCAAGTACCTGGGAGTAAACATCTCCGAGGACCTGACCTGGACTGCTCACATTCAGACACAGGTGAAAAAAGCCAGGCAAAGACTGTACCACCTGCGCCAGCTGAGGAAATTCAGGGTTTCACCAGCTATCCTGAAAACGTTCTATTTAGGGGCGATAGAAAGTGTTTTAACTCAGTGCATCACAGTGTGGTATGGGAACAGCACCAGTCATGACCGCAAAGCCCTGCAAAGAGTCGTGCGCTTATCCGGCGTATCTCAGGGTCAGCTCTCCGTCTCTGCAGGACGTCTACACCAAACGCTGCAAAGGTAGAGCTACCAAGATCATCAAGGACTCTAATCACCCTGCAAACCCTCATTTCACGCTGCTGCCATCTGGTAGCGCTTCCGAGCCTGATGGCCAAAACTGAGAGACTCAGGAGGAGCTTCTTCCCCAGGCCATCAGACTCCTGAACTTAACGTCCACGTGACTTCACTTCAGGATAAACATCGATACACTGTCATTGCACTGCACTTTCTGTTCTCGTTGTTACTGTGTAACAACCTGTTATAAACCTGTTTGCACATTATACTCTTTATACATTTGTTAACCACATATTTATAAGTCTACAGTTTACTCACTGCACAGTCTACTTCAATTATTTTATTCCACTTTATCCTTATTTTTTACTTTTTTTTTCTCTTGACTTGATTATTTATAATTCTACAGATATATATATATAGTACTTTTTTATCCTATTTCTATATAATTTCCTCCTTGTGTTTTTAACTGTGAATTTGCACTGTCCATGGAGCGGACCTGTTTACATTTCACTGCCGGTTGTATATTCTGTATATAACTGTGTATGTGACAAATAAAACTCTTGAATCTTGAATCTTGAATGTTAGAGACTGCATTCTGTAGTGTCCTTGTTGGTGCACCCGCATCCCATGCCGGAGATGCCGGTGCCAATCCCACTTGGAGTAGGACCGGGTACATTTGGTGCCTTGACCCAGATGGCAGTGAGGTTTGGAGTAGGACCGGGTACATTTGGTGCCGTGACCCAGATGGTAGTGAGGTTTGGAGTAGGACCGGGTACATTTGGTGCCTTGACCCAAATGGGAGTGAGGTTTGGAGTAGGACCGGGTACATTTGGTGCCTTGACCCAAATGGGAGTGAGGTTTAGGGAGGTGAGTGTAACAGAGGCAAGCTAGTAAGAGCTGTGCGTGTAAACCTCACTCCCCTGGGTCTTTAGCATCCTTGTTAGCGCACTTGCCTCCCATGCCAGAGACCCTGCTCAAAAATGCCGCTCGGAGTGGGTTGAGTAGGACCCCTTAGGGAATGTTTCTTGAGTGCCAAATCAGCATATTTGAATGATTTCTGAAAGATCATGTGACACTGAAAACTGTAATGATGAAAATGAAATAATGAAAGTAATGATGCTGAAAATTCAGCTTTGCCATCACAGAAATAAAGTACATTTTAATATATATAAAATAGAAAAAAGGTTATTTTAAATTGTAATAATATTTCTTTTTTTTTTTTTTTTTTTTTTTTTTTTTTTTTTTTTTTACTGTTTTTGATCAAATAAATGCAAAAATCTTTCCAACCCCAAGCTTTTGAACGCTACTGTATACTGCTAATATTTCATTATATTACATAAAATGTTTTACCAGTGCCCGATTCTTTTTATTAGGGCTCTTTAAAGCGTGAAATTGACTCCCCCCCCCCCCCACCACCACCGTCTGCTGCCTTTCACACCTGAAATAGTTGCTAGTGAAGGGCTTAGGGACTGTGCATGTTCTTGTGGTGTCATAATCTGATAATCAGCATTCAGCTTATGCTGATGCCACTTAGTTTAATACTTTGCAATTTAATACAATGAAATACATACTTAGCCTAAGTGTGGCTTAAGTGACCAAATACTTTTTGGGCCATTGTATACTACAAGAGACTACCAGGAAAAGAGAAGGAGAAGAAAAGGATGTGTCACAGAACAAATTTAAAACAGCCACACAGCACCACAGCTCAACATGTCTGAATCATGTTGGCCACTACGCCACAGCTCCCTCCAGCATGTCATTGATTCTAAAATGATTTTTAAAATGACATTTTAAGTCAGCATTTCTTCAAGAAAAATTTTATGTTCAATTCCTGTCAGTTACTAGAATATGTCATAAAATAAAAACTACAATATCACTGACAAATCGCATACTGCAGGTGCTGTTTGGTTGATGTGAGCCATCAGAAATGAGCCTATAAGCATGAATGTGACTGTCCATCCTTTAGAGTCCACTGGACAGGGTTATTTCTCCATACTATTATCATTCAACTGTTGGTTTCTTATTATGGATACGGATGTTGATGACCCTTTCTGTAGCAGACATCATCAATAAAGTTCTCTAGTGCTCCATAAATTCAGAAATGATGGTTGGACTAGTCTGAAATTCAATGCCTTGGGTCTTTACCATGATGGCAGTGGTTGTAGATGATCTGTGTGGATGTGCGCAGCACCAACCATTGTACTGTCTGTCATAATAAGTCTGTGCACAGTGAGTGATGGACATTCATCCCAGTATCAATTGAGAAAGCAATATGGGTGCAACACCTGTGTCCACAACACTATAAACTTTAGATGCTTCAGTCTGAGAAAGCAGAAGAATATAAACCTGACATGGACACTGTCTTCTCTGCACGCTATAAAGCAAAACTTGATTTCTATGATCAGTTAAAACAATTTTACTCCCTTCATTTACTTCCAGATAACAAGACTTGTTTCTCAGAAAATATATTAACATCCAAAAACAAGATTTTTACTTGAAAAGGTAAACAGTATATAGAATTTAATTTAATGTCTTACCCAATTTGCATTGTTTTGTCTCATTTTAAGCGTAAACCTTAAAGGTGCACTATGTAAAAAATTTTCAGTAAAATATCCAAAAACCACTAGGCCAGTGTTATATATTTTGTTCAGTTGAGTACTTACAATATCCCAAATGTTTCCATCTATTTGTAAATCATGAGAAAATTGCTATGTTAACCAATGAACCGGGACGTGTGAGGGTGTCGCCTGTCAATGGCATCATATTTGCGTTACCCTCGGTTTCTGGTTTTATTTTGCAGAAACACTTTACTCTTCCTGCAGTGTGCAACAAGTGTCATAGCAGCTGCCGAGCGAACACACAGAGTAACGTGATAACATCATTTTCAACACACTCAAATGTATCTAATATGATAAACAGAGCTGCGTTACCTCATACTCATGACTGGAAAAGCAGAAATGGCGCCGGCGACTGTGGCACAATAAAAGTCCCGCTGCTTGCGAGGTGTGTTTCGTTCATCTTATTATCAATCGCTTCAGCGGCCTTGCTCAGCTCCCACAACACTCAGTCCTGCTCTGCTTCATACTACAGTAATGTTAATAATCGCATCCATGAATATGATTTCTGAGTCCTATCCTGATTCTTTACCACCGGCTGTGAGGTGAAGCTCAAACTTGGCATCATCAAACTACGCCTTTGTTTTGAATAGGCGACCTCTAGCGGATGGAAAAGTTACATAGTGCACCTTTAAAGGGGTCATGAACTGAGAAATCAAATTGTCCTTGAGCTTTTGACATATAAGAGGTCATCATACTATAAGAATATTCTGTAGCTAAGTTTCAGAGCTCAAAACTTCCGTTAGTCCAAAAACTGCTTTTATTGTTAATAAGCCCAGATAACGTCTCATTGTGGAATGTGCCTATAAAAGACTGCCTCTGCAGATGAAATTCAAGAGAAAATTCAAGACTAAAAATACCATTATCTTCCAAAGGATCCTAATGCTAGGAATGTGGTTATTTATTTTCAACAATGTTAATGTCTCAGTTGAGCATTATTTATTTGTATTCGATACATTTCACTTTAGATTATTTGGTAAATCAGTTGCAAACAAACTTTTACAATATGGACTCGACAGTAATGCGACATGCAAGTAACCGTTAATTCAAATGCCTGATCTGTGACCAGTGATTTCTGATATATAATGATTCATGTACAGTTAGATGTTCTTTGTGTCAGTAAATCACATTGTTTCTCTTAGTAGGATGAAAATAATCAGTCATTTAAACAATAAAATTATACTGTATATAGAAAGTGATCAAAGAACACTCCCTTTGCAATCGCTGGAGTTGTCAATCAAACAGCATGAGTTTATCAGTGAATGAGTTCTGGACTTGTGTCAAAACTTTACATTGTGTTTGCACTGTTAGTTATGATGAAAGCATTTGTTAGTGTGCAGAAATTTATTTGCAATGACGAGATGCGCTCAACATGTCTGTGATCAGCTACAATGCTCATCACTGCAACATTTCATGACACGATCTAAATATAATGCCATAGATCTAAATGCAATGCTATAATAAACACTTTTCACAATTAGTTAATCTTGACAGCTGTAATAGTAAAAATGTGCTAAAAGTTTTTGGGAGCGGTAAACATCATCTACACTCACCTAAAGGATTATTAGGAACACAATACTAATACTGTGTTTGACCCCCTTTCGCCTTCAGAACTGCCTTAATTCTACGTGGCATTGATTCAACAAGGTGCTGAAAGGATTCTTTAGAAATGTTGGCCCATATTGATAGGATAGCATCTTGCAGTTGATGGAGATTTGTGGGATGCACATCCAGGGCACGAAGCTCCCGTTCCACCACATCCCAAAGATGCCTGTGGGGGCCATTTTAGTACAGTGAACTCATTGTCATGTTCAACAAACCAATTTGAAATGATTTGAACTTTGTGACATGGTGCATTATCCTGCTGGAAGTAGCCATCAGAGAATGGGTACATGGTGGTCATAAAGGGATGGACATGGTCAGAAACAATGCTCAGGTAGCCCGTGGCATTTAAACGATGCCCAATTGGCACTAAGGGGCCTAAAGTGTGCCAAGAAAACATCCTCCACACCATTACACCACCACCACCAGCCTGCACAGTGGTAACAAGGCATGATGGATCCATGTTCTCATTCTGTTTACGCCAAATTCTGACTCTACCATCTGAATGTCTCAACAGAAATCGAGACTCATCAGACCAGGCAACATTTTTCCAGTCTTCAACTGTCCAATTTTGGTGAGCTTGTGCAAATTGTAGCCTCTTTTTCCTATTTGTAGTGGAGATGAGTGGTACCCGGTGGGGTCTTCTGCTGTTGTAGCCCATCTGCCTCAAGGTTGTGCGTGTTGTGGCTTCACAAATGCTTTGCTGCATACCTCAGTTGTAACGAGTGGTTATTTCAGTCAAAGTTGCTCTTCTATCAGCTTGAATCAGTCGGCCCATTCTCCTCTGACCTCTAGCATCAACAAGGCATTTTCGCCCACAGGACTGCCGCATACTGGATGTTTTTCCCTTTTCACACGATTCTTTGTAAATCCTAGAAATGGTTGTGCGTGAAATTCCCAGTAACTGAGCAGATTGTGAAATACTCAGACCGGCCCGTCTGGCACCAACAACCATGCCATGCTCAAAATTGCTTAAATCATCTTTCTTTCCCATTCTGACATTCAGTTTGGAGTTCAGGAGATTGTCTTGACCAGGACCACACCCCTAAATGCATTGAAGCAACTGCCATGTGATTGGTTGATTAGATAATTGCATTAATGAGGAATTGAACAGGTGTTCCTAATAATCCTTTAGGTGAGTGTATTTCATATACAAAGATATTAACCAATCAGACATGCCCCTTAATTCAATTCAGAGGGCTAAAATAGGAAGGGTAGGAAAAATGCCTTTTGTTTCTAAATTATGACAATGTATGATGTAAAATTAATACTAACATTATAAGTGCACCACAGGAAACATTATAAAACAATGCAGTTCATGACCCCTGTAATACATTTGGTAAAACATTTTTTTAAATCATTAAAAAAATTGCCAATGGAGTAAGAACAATAATTCCAAATATTTCAAATATTTCAATATTTGAAAACTCATCCTCATGTTAATCCAAACCATGACTTATTTAATTTTCTTCAAATGGATGCGAAAGCACAATAAGAATTCTCAAAAATAATCACAATTTTAATTTGGGAGAAAATGTGTACTGGCATATACATACAATATTATACAAATTGCCCCCACAAATGCATGCACAAACACAGAGGATGTGTAAGGGATACTAATTATTGTTTATGGCAGTTTACTGCTGTCTGTTTTTCATGCTGAAACAAGCACTGTTATTTTTTGACATTGAGACTCTTGCCATGGTAATAACTGTCATCACTTGTGGTGTCCAGGAAGAAAAATGAGGCGTGCAAAAAGACCCCGCATTGTGTGACAGACAGTTTCCTTACAATTTCCTTCCATAAAATCACCCTGTCATATGGCTTGTTCCTCTTGTGAGGGCAATGACAGAACATCTCTGCTAAAGATAGAGGGGTTAAAGAAGCTGACGGCAGGGAAGAACATCAGAGAGGCCATTGCAGATGGAAAAAGAGAGAAAGGGTGAGAGAGACAAACAGTTTGATTGACAGCTTCAAGTATCTGCTTGTCAAAACCTTCTGGATGTATCATGGGAAGAAAATCTAAAAAACCCCCTATTCCCTACCTAAAATTGCTTAGTGCCAAATAGGTGTGCCATGCATATGAAGTATGTAATGTATTGAAACAGATCAAAATGTGGTCTATTACAATATTGTGTTTTAGTTCACAAAATGAAAGAGTTAAAGCTCCACTAATCACCACAGAAAATAAACATTATTAGTCTTTTAGAGCGTTCAAGATTCTTTCAAAGCTTCTGAGAAGCTTTAAGTGATATCACCCTCATGTCACTCCAAACCTTTATGTTTGAACACAAAATAAGATATTACAAGGAAATGTTTTTGTCCGTACGATAAAAGTAAATGGGGTCCAAAAAAAAACAAAAAAAAACACTGACTTTCATTGTATAAACAAAATAACAGAATTTTTCAAATATATTGTGCTCTGCAGAAGAAACTCAGTCAGGTTTGCACCAACACAAGAGTGTGCGTTTTAAATCTGAAGTGTGCAATTTTTTCAGTGTTAACATACAGAGTGGTGCAGGAATAAGTTCTAAAACCTGGAAACGAGTTAGCATTTTTGAACTCACGTTTCCATCGTTCCATCGTAAATAAGAGTGAGAGCGCAATTCCAAAAAGGGTGTTGATGGAAGTGGACAGTTCACATTAAAGTACACAGATGCAGCGCAGATCATTTCAATAATGACCAATGCAATCTACCTAAATAATGGCGCAAAATACCAGTAAATTGGCGAGCGCAAACCTTAAGAAATCTCCTTGCATGTTTAGTTTAAATACTCTCCTCCTATAAATTTTGTGTCCAAAAGGGAAACTCCTACAAATGCATATGCAATAAGGTCAGCTGCAAAAATAATAAAGTCCACGCTTTTTCAGTGCTAATTTTTCACTGTGACGTTAGTAAATCCTGACAGTAGGTTTTTTTTTTTTTATTATTAGAGTTTGTGCTGTTGCAAGCTGTTAGTAAATCTTGCCCTAAATGTCATCACGTTAAACAGGTAAACTCATCTAATCACTAGTTCGCTTTTAGAGCTTTGTTTTGTTTGCTTTTGCAAACTATTAGATCGAAAACTTTTAGATTTTAAGTTGAATGGATTGAAAGACTTGTCGGAAGCTTAGTTGTGGTGAAGTCACGAGACCATGGTGTAGTTCGTTTTTAGCCTTAACTTAAATCTAGAGATTGCATTTAGGATTCAACATTAATAAAAGTTCTGTTCATACAGTATCATACACTTTTGTAGGTCACAGAGCTTATTTTCTGCAATTATCCAAAAGTCAATGAAAAAAATCCCATCGGCTTTTTGTCGAGGGATGCTAACTTCAGGGTTGGCCTACAAAAATATGCCATCCCTGCGCCACTCTATTGTCTCCCAAGTAAAGTGATTATTCACCAAAACAATCTAAATACCCTGAACCCCGATCCTTCGTAGAATATGCTGAAAGAGCTTTTCAAAGAGACAAAAATGTGTTTTTACACACTGAGGACTAATACAAATGATTGTCTGTAGTCTGTACAGTTAAAAACAACCCTGAAAATTCCTTTAAAATAATGAATATTGATGTCCCTCACACTATGCTTTCAATGCCTTTACAAAACTGTGAATAAGCATGCCATCGTATTATAAATGGTTGTCTCCTGTATACAGTACACCAAATGACATTTTGTGTCTAATACTTCATAAGAATATGTGTCCATTTGTTTCTGTCTATATTTGTTGTGTGTATTGGCATTTGTGGAGTGCATGCTAGGTTGTTATAGGCTATTGATTGCCACCACAATTACTGAGCTGAAGGCAGGACACAGTGTAAAACATCATATTACAGAGAATGAGTTTTTATACAAAACTTGTTATTCCCTCAGGACAGTAAAGCTGCTTTGGAACAATCTGTACTGTATAAAGCGCTATTTGTAAATAAACTCTTGGAGACTCACGCCACATGCTTCCCCACACACTTGCTTCACTGCCGATGCCATGAAGAAAGATTTCATTTTACTAAAGGACATTTAATTACTGTTTTCATATTGGTATATGAAAACGCTATTAACATGAAGCTAAACAATTAACTCACTTAACCTTGGTTTGATTGCTCCAATTCCACCGTACTAACTCTGCCTCCGCAGGTCTTTTCACATTGCATTATTTAAATCAGAAATGCAGTACATCTGCATCATCAATATGCACAGTACACTAGCGGCATCTGTTTACCACTGTATCTACACGGCGACTCTAGAGAAGATGTCACTTTCATTGAGTTATCAAAGTATTTTCCCTTGGGATTTACCACCACAACGTCTTCCACAGAGGTAAAAAAAAAAAAAAATGTGAGCTGATCTTCAAAAGCAATTTAGGCAACAAAAAAAGTGTCAAATTTAGTTTGCCTTATTAGTTGCATGAAACAATCCTGGTTCTGCTGGTAAATTGAGGCAAATCTCATTTAGAGTTTAAAACAAACTGAAGTGATAAAAGAAAAAAAAAAAGGCATAAAAAATATGTATTGCCCTCGGAATGTTTCTAATTACTTAAGTGTAAAACATCGCAATGCATTCTATAAGCCCCTCACTTTGAAAATTTGTTTTATGGAATTCGCAATTTGGTTGCAGGTGGTGACCTGGTTAGCCATTCACACCTCTCTGTCTGGGTTTCGTTAGGTGGCTAGACAAGGCTGTTGTAGCTAAATAATTTACTACAGAAGTAATAGCGTGGTCACAGGCCGTCCCTGCAGAGCCCGTGTGCAGTGCCTGCCAAATACAAAAACCAAGGTCAAAAAGAAACAGCAGAGCCGAGTTATGTGCCTTTTCGTATCCGAGGGTAAATCTCTGTCTAAAAGTCAATGTTAAAATAATAAAACCAATGTCACTGACAGCAATCAAATGCAAATTAAGTCTAAATGAAATATTTAGTCATTTTAATAAGTCATGCTTGGTTTCTACATGGAAAAACCCACTTCACATTCCCCATTATTACATATTCTCTGTGGTTTCATATCACTTTTAGCATAATCTCAAATACAAGAGACCTCTTTAAAGAGCCATTACAGAATATTTACTGTGTCCTTCAGTGGTTAATTGACTCCAGTGTAGTGCTATCCTGGGGCCGTCACGTTATGTAATATTGAGGAGCCGCACACAGGAGGGTTGTCGCCCTGCAGGCTTTAGTGCTGGTGATGAGACAAAGCGCCACTGAACTTCCACTGAACCTGGGGTGAATTTGAGGTCAGACGCAGAGTCACATCGCCCCCACTTACCAACCAGACACACACGTTTGGCAGAACTACGAGCACCGCACAGACGGAGCCGCCTCTGGGTGACTTCCTGTGACAAACAAAGTTTTGTGTTGATATTGTATGATGAATTGTTGATTAATATAGCAATGTTTTATTCATTTGTGGTGCCTTATTAACTGAATTTACAGTAGTTGCGTGTTCCCATCCACTGAACACAGCTGATCTCAGGGGAGCTAATTAAAGAAGTAGATCATGATGAGGTTTATCCGAGAGATTATTTGGTATATGTTTATTGGGAATATGACTACTATGCACCAGTTTTCCACCCTGACCTCACTGTGAATATAAATTTGAATATAAATTCAAAACTCTAAAACCTTTTAAAAATGCATGTGAGGATACTGGATTACTGTACTTTTTCCCCTCGATTCTTGAAGGCTTTTTTTTTTTTTTAAATAAATAAATTTAAATGAATTTTTTAACATCTCTGAGAAGAATCAGTCTACTAGCAATCGTGGCTTTTTTGCTTTCAACCTAAAAAGCATTTAAAATTAAAATTAATTAAAGTTAATTAGGGAATGCCCACAATAAACACTGCAGAAAAAATAAAACATTCTTAATTGGTGTCTTTGTTTTCTGTACAAATGAATAAACATTCTTACAATTAGATACATTTACTTTGCCAGAAAAGACATTAAGGGCCAGATTTACTAATAGCTTAAGCCAACGCAAACCCTCTTTTGGCATTAAAAAAACGTCTGTTAGGATTTACTAAAGACTCGCTGAGAAATTTTAGCGCTGAAAAGGCGTGGGAGTTTTCCTTTCAAACGCAAAATTTATAGTAGGAGAGTATATAAAGGAATCATGCAAGGTGATTTAGAAGGTCTGCGCTCGTCAATTTTCTGGTATTTGCGCCATTATTTACCGCCCAAAAAAGCATGTCTTAAACCAGACGCTAGTTTGCGCTGCTCTTGGTAGATTGCATTGGTCATTATGGAGATGATCCGGCTGCGTCTGTGTTCTTTAATTTGCGCATCATCAGTAGATCACCAGATTACCAACTCGCCAAATTTCCACCTCCTTGCTACATCTGTGGTCCCCACCTCCTTCAAAAAATCCACCATCATCCCTGTCCCTAAGAACAGTAAACCCTCTTGCCTAAATGACTATCGTCCAGTGGCTCTCACGTCTATAGTCATGAAGGTCTTTGAGAGACTCATTAAAAACACCATTTGCGCCTTCATTCCTGACACTTTGGACCCTCTTCAGTTTGCCTATCGTCCCAATAGATCGACTGAAGATGCCATCTCTCATGTCCTCCACTCCTCCCTCACTCACATCGACAGCAAAAGTGGGAACTACGTAAGACTGCTATTTATTGACTATAGCTCAGCCTTTAACACCATAGTTCCCACCAAGCTAACCCCCAAACTCCTGGATCTCGGCCTGAATCCTTCTCTCTGCCACTGGATTGAGGACTTCCTCACTGGCAGGCCTCAGGTGGTGAGAATAGGCCAGTCCACCTCCACCTCCATCTCCTGAGTGTGGGAGCTCCACAGGGCTGTGTCCTGAGCCCCCTGCTCTACTCTCTCTACACGCATGACTGTTTGTCCACACACAGCTCCACCTCTATCATCAAATTTGCTGATGATACTGTTGTCCTGGGCCTCATTTCCAACAACAATGAGACGGCATACTTGGACGAGGTGGAGCATCTAACATCATGGTGCCAGGACAACTGTCTCTCTCTGAATGTTGGCAAGACCAAAGAAATGATTGTGGACTTCAGGAAGAGACAGCAACGGACATACTCCCCCCTCATGATCAGCGGGTCACCAGTAGAGAGAGTGAGCAGCTTCAAGTATCTGGGAGTAAACATCTCCGAGGACCTGACCTGGACTGCTCACATTCAGACACAGGTGAAAAAAGCCAGGCAAAGACTGTACCACCTGCGCCAGCTGAGGAAATTCAGGGTTTCACCAGCTATCCTGAAAACGTTCTATTTAGGGGCGATAGAAAGTGTTTTAACTCAGTGCATCACAGCGTGGTATGGGAACAGCACCAGTCATGACCGCAAAGCCCTGCAAAGAGTAGTGCGCTTATCCGAGCGTATCTCAGGGTCAGCTCTCCCATCTCTGCAGGACGTCTACACCAAACGCTGCAAAGGTAGAGCTACCAAGATCATCAAGGACTCTAATCACCCTGCAAACCCTCATTTCACGCTGCTACCATCTGGTAAGCGCTTCCAAGCCTGATGGCCAAAACTGAGAGACTCAGGAGGAGCTTCTTCCCCAGGCCATCAGACTCCTGAACTCAGTCACTTAACATCACGTGACTTCACGTCAGGATAAACATCGATACACTGACATTGCACTGCACTTTCTGTTCTCGTTGTTACTGTGTAACAACCTGTCATAAACCTGTTTGCACATTATACTCTTATACATTTGTTAACCACATATTTATAAGTCTACAGTTTACTCACTGCACAGTTTATTTCACTTATTTTATTCCACTTTATCCTTATTTGTTACCTTTTTTTCTCTTGACTTGATTATTTATAATTCTACAGATATAGACATATATATATATATATATATATATATATATATATATATATATATATATATATATATATATAGTACTTTTTTTATATCCTATTTCTATTATAATCTCTTCCTTGTGTTTTTAACTGTGAATTTGCACTGTCCATGGAGCGGACCTGTTTACATTTCACTGCCGGTTGTATATTCTGTATATAACTGTGTATGTGACAAATAAAACTCTTGAATCTTGAATCTTGAATCAAATTTAGTGTTAATGTCTTGACAAAAATGAGAAAAGATATGTGTCCTGAAAAGTACAATGCAAATACTTTTAGTACTGCAAAACCTTTCTTTTTTTTTCTTTTTTTAAGCTGAAGTATGTAATTCTTTCTATGTTAAAATGCTTTATTAGCCAACTGTGTTCTGTTTGGTTTCACTAATATATGGTATATAAATGAAACACCAGCTTAAATTATCGTTAAAATGTTTCATGGCCAATGTATGTTCCTTTTGTTTTTAATGACATAAAAGTGATCATTTCAGTTTTACATTGAAGGAGGATAAAAGAAAGACATTCAAAGTAACTTAACACATCAAACCAGATACATTTCCATAGCGACATTTGTTGGCAGACCGTTAAAGAACGCAACATACTCCTCTCGCTGACATCCTGTAGAATTCAATCAATCAGATGATGACTTCGAAACTCCTGAAGTGTTTCCAGATAAGTGTGCGCAATTCCAAAAAAAGTGTTGAGGGAAGTGGACAGTTCACATTAAAGAACACAGACGCAGCCGGATCATTTCCATAATGACCAATGGAATCTACCAAGAGCAGCGCAAATTAGCATCTGGTTTAGGACATGCTTTTTTTGGGGGGTGGTAAATAATGGCGCAAAATACCTGTAAATTGACAAGCGCAAACCTTAAGAAATCACCTTGCATGATTAATTAAAATACTCTCCTCCTATAAATTTTGTGTCCGAAAGGGAAACTCCTACAAATGCATATGCATATGCAATAAGGTCAGCTGCAAAAATAATCCTGTCCACGCCTTTTCAGTGCTAAATTTTCAAGTGTCTTTAGTAAATCCTGACCGTTTCTGACATCCTGTAGAATTCATGCAATCATATGATGACCTCGAAACTCCTGAAGTGTTTCCAGATAAGTGTGCCATATGCTTCAGACGTTCAGCCAACAGTCCGTGGGTGCCACTGAACCTGAGACTACTGAGTGCACAAAGAAAAAGCAGCCACCTTTTACAGTTTCGCTGAACCAAAACAACGAGCTTATGCTGCATTCATGCCATGTCGTAACCGTAATTACGAGATGGCAACCTGTAACGTTTTACCTCGAGCTGTTCGTGTCCTCAGACTTGGGTTTATGCATTTCTATGTCAACACTATCAATGCCGAAATTAATCTGCAGCAGTCAGGTGGTACAACTATAGCTCTGTAAGTTGTTTACGTTCATTATTATTGTAATGTTATGTGCTTTGAGACATGATGTAATTTAATGCTGTCTCTCGTGACGTAAACTCTGCTCTGGCTGTGTGTGTTAATGTATTTTGAAGGAGGCGTGGCTTTGGAAACGCTCTGAACGGAGGATGGGATCTCATGCATTCAAAGCTAGCTTGCTATTGCTAGCCTACCCTAATTTTTTAAACATTTGTAAAAGATCAGCTGATATCTGAATGTCATCACACTGCACACACATACTTATCACTGTTCAGCATTAATTCATTCATTTCAGGATTAGAGAAAAAATTTAAATATCCTTAGAAAATGTTTAATGTGACTATTCTGCATATCAAAGAACAGAGCTCAATAAAAAAATTAAGTAATTTCAAAAGAATGTACTGGAGAGTAAGCATTGAAAAAGATAAGCTCTCTTTTTTTTTTTGTAGGCTGCATATCAAGTCTCTCCACGGCATCAATAAACAGACAGAGAATGCTTTTAAGGAGAGACAAAACACTTTCTCCATTACAGTTCACCTTTGTGGTTCAGGAAGAGTATTTACAGAGCATGTCGAAGAATTACAAATGGAATGCCTAGAATGTCTGTCAGGAAAGAAAAAGCTTTAATACCTTTTTCCGGTATTGATTCACAAGACACAAATGCAGTAATGAAAATATACTTGTACAACTTTAGATCTGCCCTAATCAGTATCTGTGAATGAGGATGTTGACAACACATTTCGTCACATTTATACTGTCAGAAAGACCCAGAGAACACTGCAGAAACATTAGCTCTCCAAAAACACTGAGATGATATGGAATTGTGACCAACAATCACTAGGACAGGATAGTTCTAATGGAGCTACAGTCTCCATCTGTCTGTACCCTTTGGAGTCTGTAATATTTTTAAAATGCTATTGAAAGAAGTCTCGGTAAAACTTTACAATACGGGTGCACTAATATGCATTAATTCATGCTTAACTAATGCACAGATAATCATGATTTAATGTATGACTCATGAAGAACTAAACCATTTATTAATGCTTACTGCATCAGCAACTAATGAACATTATATATGATTAATAGATTACGTAATCATTAAATTGTTATTAGTTAATTGTGTCATAATGTATTAATTCCCTAATAACATTATATTAACTAATAGTGTAAATTCCTATGTTAATTACCATAATGGGTCAAAGATGTGCATTTCAACTTCCAGTTTTCTGCTTTAATTAATCATTAGCTAATGATTTGCAAAGGTTGTTCATTTGTTGCTGATGCAGTAATCATTAAGTAAGGGATAATGTACACCCAGGCGGTTGTTATCGCAGAATAAACAGTGATTAGGACCCCAATGCGAAGTGTCTAATAATTAGACACAAAGTATTGCCTTGAGTTTAAATATTTTACCAGCTCTTACGCAAAGCTTCCGCAAAGAAAAACAGTTCCTGAAAATTGCTGAAAAGATTAGTTTTTTACCATATATGTTGAAATTAATGCTGAAAGGGATCGTTCACCCAAAAATGAAAATTAGCCCATGCTTTACACACCCTCGAGTCATCCTAGGTGAATATGACATTCTTCTTTCAGACGTACACAATTGGAGTTAACTTTATAATTAAAAAGTCCAGGCTAATCCAAGCATTATAATTGCATTCCATAAAAAGTGCACCTGTCCATCAAATAGCATGCTCCACACGGCTCTGAGGGCTTCTGAAGCGAATCGATGCGTTTGTGTAAGAAAAATATCCATATTTAAAACTTTATAAAGTAAAGTTCTGGCCGATCGCATTCCGTGGAAAAAGTGTTGAAAGTGCCTTCTCGCAATTCAAGATGCTTACGCTACGTCTGATGAGCGTAACTGGTAGAGTAAGCATTTGAACTGCAGAGGCACTTTCAACACTTTTCCCATAAATTGAATATGGAAGGCGATCGGACGAAACTTTACTTTATAAAGTTTTAAATATGGATATTTTTCTTACACAAACTCATCGATTCGCATCAGAAGGCCTTTATTAACCCCCCAGAGCCGTGTGGACCTTTCATTTTTGGATTAACTATCCCCTGAAGTCTCCCATTGTAACCCGTGGTGGTTAAGTGTTTTTCAGTCACAAGATGGCACCAGACAGTCAACAACAGCGGAGTGACACGTTAAGCATATAAGTAGTACCGGTCAAGATAACTCGTAGTACCCGGATGAGCAGTGTGTTATTCACTTTGGCGGTTGTTATCTGGGAATAACATACCGCTGGAATGCGTGATTGACCAATCAGAATCAAGTATTCCACTGAGCCGTGTAATAATAAATGGTTTAGTTCATCATGAGTCTTACATTAACTCTGCATTATTTGTGAATTAGTTAAGCATGAATTAATGCATATTAGTTCACCCATATTGTAAAGTTTTACAGAAGTCTCTTATGCTCACCAAGGCTGCATTTATTTGATCAGAAATACAGTAAAAAAAAATATAAAAATATTGTGAAATATTAATTTAAAATAAATTTTGCATTTTAATACATTTTAAAATCTAACTTATTTCTGTGATGGCAAGGCTGAATTTTTAGCATCATTACTCCAGTCTTCAGTGTCACATGATCATTCAGAAATCATTCTATATTATGATGATTTGCTGCTTGAGAAAAAAAAATTATTATTATTAACTTATTATGTTGAAAACAGATTTGCTGCTTATTTTTGTAGAAACCATGATACATATTTTCAGGATTCTTTAATGATTAGAAAGTTAAAAAGAACAGCATTTGTTTGAAATAGAAATAATAATTTAAAAAAACTAATTCTGTTTTGCAATTAGTAGATCCTGGGAATCAATGATGAAGGACAGGACTAAAATTACTCTGTGTTCTTTATTAACATTTAAAGTTACTTGAGAGAGAAAAGCATAATGCTGTTCTGTTGCACTGTAAGGACTGAGGACATATAATACACTGGCATGCTTTAGTTGCCCATGCAGGCATGAGTACAGCTCATCACAATGGCTCTTCAGTGTGTCGAACACCTCAGAGGCCAAGTTAGCAATCTGTCTTCAGCTACCCCTGCAACATCCACTCTGATTCCCTGACTGCTTCCTATATTGCCTATAGCACAATGGGAACCGGCGAGGAGCTGTCGGGTAGCATATCAATCCCTCCCATCCTCTGCAGAGAAGCTCGGGCTCCATTAAGATGCAGTGAAGGACTCCACTCCTGAGCTGGGGCGGGGGCCTTCTCTGTTTGGTATTCATCTACCTGCAGCGCTATCAATTCAGGTCTTTCAGCGCAGGGCTCAGACGTGTCATCAGGGGATGTTGTTCTCGCCTATTGGTTGCCGCAAGTTCGCAGGGCCCTGGTTAATGCCGCTAAAAGCATTAACTCTAATAGATTCCAGCGATAAAGGCAAGAGGGCGGTTTGATGATGATTGACTTCTTCAGTAATGAAAATCTGACGCTACCGAGAGTGGAGCGGCCCTACGGAAGAGGTTTAAGAATTGTGGCTGATGCCACAAAAGTAAATGAGAAGAAAGAGAAAAAGAAAAAAATTTAAAAATGAGAGGTATGGGATTAGAAAACACTTGGGGTACATGTTTTATCAAACACTATATGACTTTACAATAGCTAACAAGCAAGAGCTAAATGACTTTAGTGTCACAGGAGACATTTGATGAGTGGCCGATTAATGTGAACTACAATTCACCCCAAAATGAAAACTATGTCTGACTCACCCTCATGTCATCCCAAAAGTTTATGACTTTCTTTCTTCTAAAGAAGTTTTTTGAAAGATTGTTTCAACTGTTTTGTCCATACAATGAAAGTCACTGGGGTCAAAAACAACACTGGATTACAATGATAGAATAGAATAGAATAGAATAGAATAGAATAGAATAGAATAGAATAGAATAGAATAGAATAGAATAGAATAGAATAGAATAGAATAGAATAGGGTCAGCACATGCTGAGGCGCGCAGTGTGTAGAAGTCACCAACTTTCTGCAGAGTCAATAGCTACAGTCCTCCAAACTTCATGTGGCCTTCAGATTAGCTCAAGAACAGTGCGTAGAGAGCTTCATGGAATGGGTTTCCATGGCCGAGCAGCTGCATCCAAACCTTACATCACCAAGTGCAATGCAAAGCGGCGTAAAGCACATCACCACTGGACTCTAGAGCAGTGGAGACGTGTTCTCTGGAGTGTTGAATCACACTTATCTGTCTACCAATCCGATGGATGAGTCTGGGTTTGGCGGTTGCCAGGAGAACGGTACTTGCCTGACTGCATTGTGCCAAGTGTAAAGTTTGGTGGAGGGAGGATTATGGTGTGGGGTTGTTTTTCAGGGGTTGGGCTTGGCCCCTTAGTTCCAGTGAATTTACAATTTCATGCTCCCAACTTTGTGGGAACAGTTTGGGGATGGCCCCTTCCTCTTCCAACATGACTGTGCACCAGTGAACAAAGCAAGGTCTTTAAATACATGGATGAGCGAGTTTGTTGTGGAGGAACTTGACTGGACAAAGTCTTGCACAGAGTCTTGACCTGAACCAAAAGAGCATCTATGGGATGAATTAGAGCGGAGACTGCGAAAGGCATTCTCGTCCAACGAGAATAAGAATGGGATGTTATTAAAGCTGCATGTGCATGTAAAGGCAGGCGCCCCAAAACTTTTGGCAATATAGTATATACATGTTTCTTTATAACTATATATATTTATGTGAAATGATTCACAGTCCAAATAGAATATAATTTGGATGTACTGTAGACCACAGCCCACTAATCAGTAACTACTACTTTGTGCTTATGTGAAATGATGCTCATGTTGAACACTAATGCAAATCATTAATGTTCTGTAGCTTGTCCAACACATTACGAGATTGACAAATTACAGATAAATGTGAATGTGTTCATACACTAATTCTAACCTGAATTTGATGGAGACATTATGAATAGGTCTACAGTATTTAATAGTACTTCAGTTATTTTTGTCTCTGTGATTGCCATTTCAAAACAAGTGAAACTCTAACGGCGGCATCAACTCAAATCCCACCACTTCAAATAAAACCAATTAGATCAGAAGCAGAGACTGGCATGCAGTGTATAGTTATAAAGCTATTAATCAAACTAAATCCATTAAAAGAGGTGGCCAGCCTTGTGCAGAGTTTAACCATTAGTCTTATACACATATTACATTCAATTCTCTGTCTGAACACAGCCTTGCTGAGTAATCTATGGCCAAATGGAGGATGATTTAAAAGTGTCTTTCTCTTTGATCACTAAACGACAGACAACCAATCATCTCTGCTTTCCCAGACCAGAGGACTCCCATTGGGCATAAGCCACTGCTTTGTGTCATAGTGGATAAAGGAAGAGTTCTGTCACAATACAAACCACGTCTAGCCACTGCAAAACAGAGTAATGTTTTCAAAGACAGGGATATCTTTCAAAGAGTCAACTATGGGAAGTAGATGACTGTTTGACAACACAGAATCTAAATCTTTTTTGTCAGTTGAGACCACAACTAACTCAAATGCAATTGACTTCAACCCAGCATGATTTAGTTTTCTCAACAAAAACCAAAAAATGCTGAAGAAGATTTACATCTCAACCTGTCCACTGGCCACAGTTATGTATCCCATCAATAGCCATATTAATGATTTACCTTATAAGTGCACTATAAAAGACCCAACACAGCGTGGACTTATGCTGCAACTATAGTCACTAACTGTTGTAGTTGTTACTGCATGCTGCAGTTTTATTAACTACTTCCCCGCCATTTTACACAGAATTCTTCCTTGAGAAACCCCTACCTTGAGACGCTTCCCTACCTTTGACAGAAATTTTTGACTTTCCGTGTTTTCATTGTTCACATGCGCTATTACACATCTTCTGAAAGATCTATGGGTCTGAACTATATAGGACTTTGGAAATTAAGATTTCAAAAGGAAAGTTCATTAAGAATGAGAATCTAGAAGGATATTAGGATATCTTGAATACTTTTAGAGTTACAGGCATGACAACTTTAGAAAAGGAATATTTATGGCATTCAGACAGGTGTTCTATGCAATTGTGTTGATAGAAAAACACAAGAGACATTTCTAGTTTCAACATTATTATTCAAAATAAAAACTTATCAGCTGTATGCAGAGTTACCCACATTTGGGTTTTGACCACTGAAAATGTGTACAATTTACCAATTTACTCATGGAGCCACATTAAGATCCCCATATCTCTGGGACTGAACCATCAAGGGCCTTTAAAATGAAGATACCAAAAGGAAAGTTTGTTAAGAACCAGAATATTAAAGGATATTAAGATATCTTTAATACTTCTTGAGTTAAAGGCTTGCAAACTTGAGGCAAAAGAACACAAGAAGTGCTTTTTGCCATTTTTGTCACCATTGGCATATAATGCAACAAAGATTGTCAACGGATTTTATTAATAGACATACCAATCTCTGTGTAAAAATGAAATAATGATGCTGCCGTCTTTCTAAAGTCATTTTTACAGCCCTCTAATTTGGATCCAAATCTCAGGTGAAAAATGTCATTTTCCCAGTAAATATATATCTATGACATTTAATATTTTTGACTTTCATCACTGTTTATGTTTGTCTTTGTGCAGAAAAAATATTAACAAAATAAAAAATTTGAGCCGGGGAAGTTTCTGAAATTTGGTTGATTTGACATGTAGTAACCGTAATGTTACCGACTGAACGAGCTATGGGACTGTGCAAGCATTAGGGGTGTTGATGGACTCAATCTACTCCATCTGTTTTGAGATGTAGTCTTTGACAAAAACATTTTTTGTTTTTCTCAGCTTATTTTTTTTTCACTGCTATTTGCTATTTATTTATTTATTTATTTAATATAACTTACCAATATTCAAGTGTCGATAAAAAGGAAAGCATAAAACTTGAATAAAACAGTTTTTATTTATTTTTTATTTATTTATTTTTTAAAACTTACTGACATTCAAGTGTTGATTAAAAAAGGAATGCATAAAACTTGAATAAAACCTTTTTTTTTTTTTATTTTTTTTTTTTATAAAACTTACCGACATTCAAGTGTTGATTAAAAAAAGGAATGCATAAAACTTGAATTATTTTTTATTTTTTGTATAACAGCAGAGGGTCTGTTATTTATTTTGATATATTGCATATATTAAGATATTCATACAACAAAATATTCTGGGGGCCATGAAACTTGTGAAAATGCTCAAATGCTGACGGTGGCTGGCAACTTTTTTTTCAAAAACGCTGGTGGGGAAAGAGTTAATGTACTATGTACATTCAGTTTAAAATCACTATATAAAAAAATAAAATAAAATAAAAAAAACATAACCAGCATTCCAGTTGTGTGGCTTGCATAAAAATCATTAAAGTAAGAATCACAATGAGTGTAAAACCATCTGCAAGTTCATCGTTTATATTGTTTTATGTTGTCATCAAACAACATGCCACCATGTGCACAAATTTGTGTGAGAAACGAATTTTGGGATTTTAACTACAATCAGAGAGGGGAATAAAATAATCTTGTAACTGACACACTTAGTCTGTTATTAGTTGTGAGAAGCGTGCACCAAAATGACAGAAAGGGCCTTAGGCGAGTTAGTTTGTCATCTAGCACAACATTCTCTAACTTTTGCAAGAAGTCAAGGTCTCCTGTTGACAAAATTTGTTTTCCTTGATTGCCGAGAACATAGAATGGCATCTAGGGAGGAAGCCGGTCTCTAGCTTCCTGCATTTTTAAACCCATTTATAACTCCTCCAGAATAACAAAAAGGCATGTCTTTCGGTTTGTGCTAGAAATAATTTCATCAGTGGCCTGTGTTATGTTAAATAGAGATCCGATAAGCCACTGGTGGTGGATTTCTCCACATACTCCATACTTCAGGATGCAAAAATTAGCAGATGTCAGCTGTAAAGCTTTGCTGGAGGTTGAGGATACGCTATAACATTTCTGTGCACATGGAAGGCATTTTGTATTGCTGTCAATATTTCCTCATTCATGGCAAGGCGATAGGATCGGTGACACCCATTCCAAATGTGGCCTATCATAGATATCGGGATTTCACGAGCGTCGGCAGGTATAAACCGCAGTTAGCCTTGGTATCGCGGAGCAGACACAATTTCCATCCCTCATCTTTTATTCAATTCACTCCTCTGGTGGAAAGGCGGCGTGAGGATGAGAATGCAAAGCCAGAAAATATAATTTATCTCTTATGCAACTTGATGAATCTTCACTAGGTTGGTAAACTATTTATGAGTTGCACAGCTAAATTCTTTCATGCATTTCTTTCCTTTCTTTGCCTTCATTCCCAAATCTAATTCGGCCACCAAACGTTATTAGCATTTTTCCTCCCTGTACAGACATACATATTTTATGAAGCAAGCAAAGTCATTTAGTGATGCAGGTTTGCTATTGTGGAAAACAGATTCTAAGATGAGAAGGGGAGAATCATTTAAAGATGTTCTGGCTAGGTCAGCCTAGTGTATATTTTTCACCCTTTGAAGAAATAATACTAAAAAGTAATCATCATTATTATTAGTGTTCTGAATTCAAATTGATTTAAAATAAGCACGCAGGGCAAAATATCCAATAGTAATACAAATGTAGCTGTTTTACCTGAACCCAGTTTGAGCTCTGGTCCATTATTCATACTTTATTCTTAATACATCTGAAATGATTTGACAGATGCCAGATCTTCTAATCGTGATAACTGATCACTGGCCAATTTGGTTCTTCAAACAAATTTGCGGATTTTAGTAAAATATCTAGGTTAAGTTGTCTGAGCGTTCTTGTGTTCATTGGAAAGGGCAGATATATCGATACTCGAAAACCATGATCAGCAGTGCAGTGATTGGCTGGCAGCAAGACATCATATTAAAATCACACCTGATGAAAAATGTGATTAATTTATAAGGAAACAGCCATGTGACCAAAATGACATAAAAGTTATCAAAGATAAATGATATGTGGGTCAGACTTTATATTAGGGTCCAGTTCTACGAGTTTTTCTTCAATAAACTCCTAATTACGGCATTAATATGTGCTTTATAAGTACTAGTAAACAGCCAATATCCTAGTAATATGCATGCTAATGAGCAACTAGTTAATGGACCCTAAACTAAAGTATTACTGAAATGTGTAGTGTCTGTTACATGATTCCCAATTATTTCCATTATTTCACGATTTGTTGTATTTCTACAGGCTTTTCACTTTTATTTCAAAACATTAATTAAAGTTTCTTAAGGGTCAAGAACATTTTTCTAATGGCACAGTTATCTGCAACTCCTGCGTTGCATCAAAGTGAATGTGAACAGTGAAAGTGACATGTGAAGGCCAAGTATGGTAACCTATACTCGGAATTTGTCCTCTGCAATTAACCCATCCAAGTTAGTGGACACACATGAGGAGTAGTGAGCAGTGAACACACACACTGCAAACCGTGGACACACATACCCGAAGCAGTGGGCAGCCATTTTGCTGTGGTGCCCAAGGAGTGATTGGGTGTTAGGTGCTTTGCTCAAGGGCATCTCAGTCATAAATGTAGTATTTCCAGGCAGTAAAAACTGGGAATATTCTTATTTTCCATTCTTGTCTTTACACAAGGTAAACCAAACTTAAAGGTGTATTTCTGCCACCTATTGGACTGGAGTGCAGGAAGTCACCCTTTAGCTCCAGTCTAGTAGGAAAATGGACTATACCATTTTAATCAAGAAGGAGGGTCCGGGTCCCTCATTAACCTACTCACATCAATCTCAAAAGTAATTGTAATACTTAAGTTGTTTAATTACTTAAAAGTACATTTTAAAGCAAATAAATGGATTTTATAGAGTTTGTAATATTTTGGGTTTCCTTATGAAATATTGTCATTTAATACTTACCCTCCTATGTGTTTTGGTAGAGCCAGGTCTATGTAGACTCACCTAAAGGATTATTAGGAACACCTGTTCAATTCCTCATTAATGCAATTATCTAATCAACCAATCACATGGCAGTTGCTTCAATGCATTTAGGGGTGTGGTCCTGGTCAAGACAATCTCCTGAACTCCAAACTGAATGTTGATTGAAAGGTGATTGAAGCAATTTTGAGCGTGGCATGGTTGTTGGTGCCAGACGGGCTGGTCTGAGTATTTCACAATCTGCTCAGTTACTGGGATTTTCACACACAACCATTTCTAGGGTTTACAAAGAATGGTGTGAAAAGGGAAAAACATCCAGTATGCGGCAGTCCTGTGGGCGAAAATGCCTTGTTGATGCTAGAGGTCAGAGGAGAATGGTCCGACTGATTCAAGCTGATAGAAGAGCAACTTTGACTGAAATAACCACTCGTTACAACCAAGGTATGCAGCAAAGCATTTGTGAAGCCACAACACGCACAACCTTGAGGCGGATGGGCTACAACAGCAGAAGACCCCACCGGGTACCACTCATCTCCACTACAAAGAGGAAAAAGAGGCTACAATTTGCACAAGCTCACCAAAATTGGGCAGTTGAAGACTGGAAAAATGTTGCCTGGTCTGATGAATCTCGATTTCTGTTGAGACATTCAGATGGTAGAGTCAAAATTTGGCGTAAACAGAATGAGAACATGGACCCATCATGCCTTGTTACCACTGTGCAGGCTGGTGGTGGTGGTGTAATGGTGTGGGGGATGTTTTCTTGGCACACTTTAGGCCCCTTAGTGCGAATTGGGCATCGTTTAAATGCCACGGCCTACCTGAGCATTGTTTCTGACCATGTCCATCCCTTTATGACCACCATGTACCCATTCTCTGATGGCTACTTCCAGCAGGATAATGCACCATGTCACAAAGCTCGAATCATCTCAAATTGGTTTCTTGAACATGACAATGAGTTTACTGTACTAAAATGGCCCCCACAGTCACCAGATCTCAACCCAATAGAGCATCTTTGGGATGTGGTGGAACGGGAGCTTCATGCCCTGGATGTGCATCCCACAAATCTCTATCAACTGCAAGATGCTATCCTATCAATATGGGCCAACATTTCTAAAGAATGCTTTCAGCACCTTGTTGAATCAATGCCACGTAGAATTAAGGCAGTTCTGAAGGCGAAAGGGGGTCAAACACAGTATTAGTATGGTGTTCCTAATAATCCTTTAGGTGAGTGTATAGGCCAATTCACACCGCACAAACAAACACCAAAAAACAACAACAACAAAGTTGGCCATTGGATTTAGAATTTTAAATCAGACACCGACAAACGTTGATTGAACATGTTTAGCTGGGTGAAAATAAACCCCGACCAATGCCAACAGACGCTGACAGATTTTATCTAGATGGGTTTTTGAAAGTCTGGACAGCAAAAAAAACTAAAAACAATACACGATCACAAAAATCAGTGCAGGTGGTTTGAAATGCGATTCCAATCAGATTTTTACAGATGCATCACAATCCGGATGCTCTGGCTGTTCAAATCGTTTTTTGCGGCACTCTTTAAGGTAACACGATGGTCTGTTACTGTAGGGACATTGACTTTCATGCCCCTAAACATGGCGGGGAACACCAAGTCAAACATCCCAGTCCTTGGCCAATGAAAGCTGCGATGGTGTCCAGGCTTTCCGGCGTCAGTCTGAAGGCCTGGCTACTCAAGACTAATACATGGGTAACACGTGAATCATTACCAAAGCAACGCATGCAGAGAGGTTGGTTATATCTGGACACACAAATCTCATTTGATCACTTGCAATTACAAATGCGGACAGTCTGCCTGAAAAGATTTGATTTGAGAAAATATCAAATCACTGCTACTATCACACTACAATACAAGGCAATGAACTTGAAATCAATTTAGCTTATGTGTAGAGATTACAGAGTGATAAATTACATTCCAGTAAAATTACTTCCAATAACCCTGAAAATAGGTTAAGATAAATGTTAATGTGTGCCCCCCAGTTAACATATTCTAGAACCGCCACTCTTCATGAGTTTCTCTTTGCTTCTTTCACTTGTTTTCATCACATTTTTTTGTATACCTACTTGTTTGTTTAAAATAAATAAACTAAGAGAGAAAAATAAAATTATTTTATCACTTGGCTAGCTCCACTATAAATATAAACAAATGCAAACTTCTACTTTAAATGTCATTACCAGCGTAGAGCCTATATGCTTGGGTGCTAAGGTTTACGACCTGAAACAGCCATCCGAGTTCCCCGACTAAAATAAGATTGTTTGCCTTGCGTATCAGTCCGAGTCCTATAAAAAGCTATCACGGAGAGTGCTGCTATTTCTTTCCATATAAGACAATGAAAAATGATGGAAATCAGAGGACAGATAATCAAATACTAAAACAATCATTTAAAAAATGATACAATAATCTCAAGTCACTGTGGATTGGGGGCACTTAGCGGGAGGTTGAGTTGTGTCAGGTCGGTCACTGTCCTCTCCTCCATCACGTCTGGCTTACGCCGCACTCCAGCGCTGCCATTGGGAGCTCTAATGGCATTTATGTAATCAGCGCCGAGCATGGCATAAATCAGCCATCAGATCAGCCCGCAGACATCCACCATCTATCAATCACTGTCACCCCAGCCCAGATGCTAAAGATCCGTCATGCTGTCACTGGCTCATTAAGTTTGCTAATTTACAGACACTACCCTACAGGAAATTGCTTTGCTAAGTTTTTTTTTTCTTCTGGAATTTTTGCTGCTCCCTTCCGAGGCTCACCAATGCTCCTATTTTTTGTGTGCTATCATGTTTACAGTTACATCTGGGCGTGACTTCTTTAGTATTTCTCTTGGTAGATTGGCCTGAGTTTTGTAAAATGCTGTTTTTGTGAAGCTTAAAATGAGGCTGGATCAGCAAATGTTGGAAAAATTCTTGCCTTTTTGCATTTTCTTGCCAACCATAAGCTAAATGGGCCATAAAATGTAATCAATCACAGCAGCGTTTAACACTGTAATCTAAATGGACACTGTTGTGATTACCACCTGCTCATGTGCTGTCTGAGCACAAGTGACTGCATGATGCAAGTCTCATATGCACACATGTAACAAGTTTCACTAATTCAGAGCAGAACCCCAAAGTAGGCCTACATTCAGAAAAAGAGATTGCAGTGAAAAATGTATATATATATATATATATATATATATATATATATACACACACTCACCTAAAGGATTATTAGGAACACCTGTTAAATTTCTCATTAATGCAATTATCTAATCAACCAATCACATGGCAGTTGCTTCAATGCATTTAGGGGTGTGGTCCTGGTCAAGACAATCTCCTGAACTCCAAACTGAATGTCAGAATGGGAAAGAAAGGTGATTTAAGCAATTTTGAGGGTGGCATGGTTGTTGGTGCCAGACGGGCCGGTCTGAGTATTTCACAATCTGCTCAGTTACTGGGATTTTCACGCACAACCCATTTCTAGGGTTTACAAAGAATGGTGTGAAAAGGGAAAACATCCAGTATGCGGCAATCCTGTGGGCGAAAATGCCTTGTTGATGCTAGAGGTCAGAGGAGAATGGGCCAACTGATTCAAGCTGATAGAAGAGCAACTTTGACTGAAATAACCACTCGTTACAACCGAGGTATGCAGCAAAGCATTTGTGAAGCCACAATACGCATAACCTTGAGGCGGATGGGTTACAACAGCAGAAGACCCCACCGGGTACCACTCATCTCCACTACAAATAGGAAAAAGAGGCTACAATTTGCACAAGCTCACCAAAATTGGACAGTTGAAGACTGGAAAAATGTTGCCTGGTCTGATGAGTCTCGATTTCTGTTGAGACATTCGGATGGTAGAGTCAGAATTTGGCGTAAACAGAATGAGAACATGGATCCATCATGCCTTGTTACCACTGTGCAGGCTGGTGGTGGTGGTGTAATGGTGTGGGGGATGTTTTCTTGGCACACTTTAGGCCCCTTAGTGCCAACTGGGCTTTGTTTAAATGCCACGGCCTACCTGGCATTGTTTCTGACCATGTCCATCCCTTTATGTCCACCATGTACCCATTCTCTGATGGCTACTTCCAGCAGGATAATGCACCATGTCACAAAGCTCAAATCATTTCAAATTGGTTTCTTGAACAATGACAATGACAATGAGTTCACTGTACTAAAATGGCCCCCACAGTCACCAGATCTCAACCCAGTAGAGCATCTTTGGGATGTGGTGGAACGGGAGCTTCGTGCACTGAATGTGCATCCCACAAATCTCCATCAACTGCAAGATGCTATCCTATTAATATGGGCCAACATTTCTAAAGAATGCTTTCAGCACCAATCAATGCCACGTAGAATTAAGGCAGTTCTGAAGGCGAAAAGAGGTCAAACACAGTATTAGTATGGTGTTCCTAATAATCCTTTAGGTGAGTGTGTGTGTGTATATATATATATATATATATATATATATATATATATATATATATATATATATATATATATATATATATATACAGTATATGAGTATCCTGAATCCTAAATAAAGAGTTATCCTGTACTCTTTTTATTGAGAACTTTCAACGAGTCAAAGGAAATGAATCACTCTGTAAGCTCACCAGACTTTGGATCTCTAAAAGTAGAAGTAGATTCTTACCTCTTTGGCTAATTCTTAATAAAATATACGGTCCCACTTTATATTAGGTGGCCTTAGCTACTATGTACTTACATCAAAATATAAGTACAATGTACTTATTGTGTTCATATTGTAATGCAAAACACTTTTGCTCATATTGAGGTGGATACAGGTAAAGTTAGGTCAGTTGTGGTGGTATGGGTAAGTTTAAGGGTAGGGTTAGGTGTAAGGGAAGGGTCAACAGTGTAATTACAAATGTAACTATAGAAATTAATTACAGATATAATTAGATGCAGGTATAAGTACAATGTAAAAACATGCATGTACACAATAAGTGCATTGTATCAAATGAGTAACTACTTAAATGTTAGTACATAGTAGTTAAGGCCACCTAATATAAAGTTGGTCCAAATATCCTATTCCAGAGTTTACAGCAATGAGTGAAGACGTCATTCTCACACCAACACTCCTTGAACACATACTGTCTAACAGATCTGATGGTAATTCAAACACCAAGGGCCTGATTTACTAACAGCTTGCGCCAGTGCAAACCGCTTTTTGGCGTTAACAAAACTACTGCCAGGATTTACTAATGGCACGCTGTGAAAAAATAGCACCAAGGTTATTTTGCACGTTGTCAGTAGATCACGTGCAGAACTGTCCACTCCCATCTGCACTTTTATAGGATTGTGCGCTCATGCTAATTTGCCCTGTTTAGTAAAGCTTGCTTGGCAAAGATTGCCCAAATGTGAAGCAGAATACCAAAAACTTAATTCTGGTTAATGATCTGGACTACTCAAATCCCTCATTTATCATGATCGTATGAGACCGGGCCCGGCGACTCATGTGAGTGAAAATGAGAAGCTTTGGAGACAGATTGCTATATGAATCTAGAGCGTCACAGACAAATTGACAAGTCAAAAAATAAGGTTTTACCATTTGGTGGGTTCAGAGGTCTTTTCATGTAATAATCTTGATAGACAAGATATTAAAAGAGCATTCACGGTCACTATTGCGAATATGTAGATTCGATAAAGGTGCCAGAAGGTAATTAATACTGCCTGTCAGTGAAAAGAAGGAAATGTCATCATGCAATGATGCGTCTCTTTATGAATGGAAGCTTTGGTTCGGTCTTCACTGTGATGCATTAAGAAGTCATAAAGTGATTCAGGAATTCCAGCAATCTTCTATTAGTGAATCTATATTGTAATTTTATTAGACACAAATTCTACACATCAGCACTAGATTAACCCTAATGCACAGGAAAATGTAACTGTTTTACGAGGTAGCAATTTTATATGAATTTGTTGTACATAAACATGATTTTTGGGAAAAATGCATCCCCCTAAAGATAACCGTCACTGCAGATCGTACGAAAACATGCAAATGAGATTGTATGATTTCATGCGAATTAGCCACCAATTTGTCAAAACGTAAAATAATTACAAATTGGTATGAGAATGTGAGAGCTCATCATAATTTTTGTATTGGCTATAAAAGTCAAGGTAAAGATTTTTTTAAATTCCTTTCATTAATATGGAGATGACTCTAGTTAAGGCCTTTGCTTCCAGTCATTCAACCAACATGTACTCTTATAGGTTGCTCTAGTTGGCTGGCTAAATCAATGAAAACGAAATACAAAACTCTCAGCAAATCAATCACTGAGGCAGACCTGTGTGAGCAAAGACAAGTGGACATGAACACAATTAATCTGCGTATTTAAACAAGCCTCAGACAAGCACTGAATATCAAATAGGCTCACAATGAGAAGCAAACAGCACTCAATGTCATCCTGGAATAGGCTTTCTTGTTCAGCGGTGTGGGTAATGAGTTTAAGGTTGAGTCTTTAATTGTTTTGTTTGAGGAGGCTCTAGTTATCGCTATGGAGGAGTGAGGGGGAAGGAGCAGGGGTTTGTGGGATATTGATTTCCTGTGGCGGCTGATGCTGACGCTCCATGATTTGCATTAGTTCTTAATCAACATCCCAGCACAACGTCTGATAGAAGGAAAGAGAAAATACAGAAAAGAAAAGAAAAACAGAAAGACAAGAAAATTTAGATTTTTAAGAGGTTGCTCTTTCATAGCTCAGGAGATTTAATGGAATCTCAGTTATGTTCCGACTTCCACTCGGATGTTTCTGGAAATAGGAATTGGATAAATGTTGGAGTTGGCCCACCCTTTGCTGCTATAACAACTTTGACTCTTCTGGGAAGGCTTTCCACAAGGTTTAGGAGTGTGTTTATGGGAATGTTTGACCCTTGTCCAAAATGTCTTGGTATACTGAAGCATTAAGAGTTCCTTTCACTGGAGCTAAGGGACCAAGCCAACTCCTGAAAAACAATACCACACCATAATCCCCCCTCCACCAAACTTTACACTTTGCACATTGCACATTGCAGTCAGGCAAGTACCGCTCTCCTGGCAACCGCCAAACCCAGACTCATCCATCGGATTGGCAGACAGAGAAGCGTGATTCATCACTCCAGAGAACACGTCTCCACTGCTCTAGAGTCCAGTGGTGGCGTGCGTCCGACGCTTTGCATTGCACTTGCTGATGTAAGGCGTGGATGCAGCTGCTCGGCCATGGAAACCCATTCCATGAAGCTCACTCTGTTCTTGAGCTAATCTGAAGGCCACACAAAGTTCTGTAGCTATCGACACTGCAGAAAGTTGGCGACTTCTGCATACTGTGCGTCTCAGCATGTGCTGACCCCACTCTGTGATTTTACATGGCCTACCAATTCGTAGCTGAGTTGCTGCTGTTCCCAATTGCTTCCACTTTGTTATAATACCACTAACAGTTGACCGTGGAATCACGGTACCATGCTTGAATTCACTGAGCTCCTGAGAGCGACCCATTCTTTCACAAATGTTTGTAAAAGCAGTCTGCATGCCTAGGTGCTTGATTTTATACACCTGTGGCCATGGAAGTGATTGGAACACCTGAATTCAATGATTTGGAGGGGTGTCCCAATACTTTTGGCAATATAGTGTATCTGAGTTCATACTGAAGTCTTTGACTTGACTGCAGATTTTGTAAGCTTGCATTTAAATAGTAAAATATTGGCTAATTTGATTACGCTTCAGGTATCAGTAAGAAGGTACCCTAAGCTCCGTTCAATACATTTTACCAATCTACAATTCCATTGATTTTCCCTTAAAAATGCAATGCAAAAAAACAAAAAACAAAACTGGCTACTCAAAAGACATAAAGAGATGAACTTCTAAAAGGAGGGACAATGAGAATAAGAATAAACAGCATTTGCTTTTCTTGCCAGTGATCAAACAAGACGTTTGATCACTGGCAAGAAAAGCAAATGCTGTTTATGTGTAGGTACTTCGTGCTGAGAAGGCCTTTGGGCGCTGTGTTTTTGTTTCAGCCTCCCTTCTCGTCCTTCTCTTCCTCTCTCCTCCCTCTGGAATATTTGTTTGTTTGCATCTCAGAATTGATAATACGAAAGAGGGGGTGCAAGATACGGAGGGGTGCAGTGACATGGAGAATACCAGGCAGGCGACATGGTGCGTGGCAGAGGTAATGAATTCTTCAGCAAAGCAGAAACGCAAGGCGTCACAGCTTGAGGATCAATTTTTAATAAGGAGCCTGGCTCTCCCAGGCAGTGCTAAAAAACAATATTTTAATCAGAGCACTCCTGCCAGTTTTCTTTTCACCATCTGATTAAGTCAGAGTTGGCTGATATGGTTCCTCATATTGAGAATGGGAAGAGACCACTATACGTGGCTCAGTTACAGAGCCAGGTCGTAATCCCAGGTCCTGATTATCAATGCTAGTTCATATATTACATCACAAGAGGCCAATAGCATGCACAATAATCCTGTTTTCCACAGACGGTGCTGAATTTTAGTACTGGAGGTGGTGAGTTGGTGCTAGTGATAACAACCAAACAAATGCCCCCTTTTCTCATTTACATGTTCTAGGACCAAAAATATGTCACTGTGAAATTATGAAAATTATGACATGTGTCTGTGGATTGCTAGCATAATGCAACTGAATTTCCAGTGCTAATACATCACAGTGAGCAGAAACTGACAAATTTGTATCGTTTTGAATCAGAAGTTACAATGAATGAAACGTTTGTGAAGAAACAATTATAAACAAGTGTTGTCATTTTCGATAAAAACAAAGTGTCAGCTTATAACTTTTTATCATGAAATTCAAACATTAAATATCGTTTTGACGTTCTTTAAAGGTGCAGCATGTAGGATTGACAGCTAGTGGTTGAAATAGGTACTGCAGTCCAAATTCAAAATATTGGAGATCGTTGTTTCCCCCGCCCCCTCCTCCTCCGACTCGACGCTCACAGGGGTTGCCAACTTGAGAACACGCAACAGGAAACAGGAGTGAGCGCAATTGACAATGAAAGCCACACTGTAAGTTGATGAGTTGATTTATCCGATTTTTAGATGGATGCCGCAGCTTTTTAGGTCGGGTAGCATCTGTGATCTTTGACCCAGTTTGTTTGCTGGCTTCTATGGCTACTGCAATATGCTGTGTTTTCTGCCAACTGGCAACCTGGGGTGGGTAAATACTATTGGGTAAACTGGCAACGTGCAGTTTCGCACAGACCAAAACAAAAACAGACATTCCGACACAGAAGGCACATTTCAAAGTAGAATAACTGGCTGTAGCATTGTTTTTCTGAGAAACAAGTATAGGCGAATTTGGCATGTTTCCTAAATACCTGCAAACATATTATGATGTTTTTATGCTTTAGTAAAGTGAAAAACTTACATACAGCACATTTAAAGGAAACATTTCTAAAATGAAAAAGTCATAATTTACTCACCCTGGAGTTGTTCTAATGCCAAATACCCTTCTTTCTTTTATGGACCACGAAAGGAGAATTTATTTTTAAAAAATGTCCTGCTCACATTCATCCATATAATGGCAGTGAATGGCGACCAGCATGAAGCTTTTTAAAAAACACAGAATGATCCCATGTGACACGTGCCGTATATCTTAAGTGTTCTGGTGGTATACAATAGGGTTTGGTGAAAAACAAACTGAAATGTAATGCATTATTTAACTAAATTGTCCGTTTGTCTTCTGTCGTCTTCGTGAGACTGTAAAAGCACCACAGTTCACTCTGTCTCTCCCAGTAAAAGCACATGTTATGAGAAATTAATATCAAAAACATGATATGAAATACAACCCATGTACCTTCTTCTCTGAGGTGAATTCAAGCGTGGTACCATGATAGGTTGTCACCTGTGCAATAAGTTAATTTATGAAATTTCCTCACTACTAAACATTTTACATTCAACTGTTAGTGGTATTATAACAAAGTGGAAGAAATTGGGAACAACAGCAACTCAGCCACGAAGTGGTAGGCCACGTAAAATCACAGAGCGGGGTCAGCGCATGCTGAGGTGCACAGTGTGCAGAAGACACCAACTTTCTGCAGAGTCAATAGCTACAGACCTCCAAACTTTGTGTGGCCTTCATATTAGCTTCATATTAACAGTGAGCTTCATGGAATGGGTTTCCATGGCCGAGCAGCTGTATCCAAGCCTTACATCACCAAGTGCAATGCAAAGCGTCGGATGCAGTGCTGTAAAGCACACCGCCACTGGACTCTAGAGCAGTGGAGATGTGTTCTCTGGAGTGACGAATCACGCTTCTCTGTCTGGCAATCCGATGGATGAGTCTGGGTTTGGCAGTTTCCAGGAGACAGTATTTGCCTGACTTCATTGTGCCAAGTGTAAAGTTTGGTGGAGGGGGGATTATGGTGTGGTGTTGTTTTTCAGGAATTGGGCTTGGTTCCAGTGAAAGGAACTCTTAATGCTTCAGCATACCAAGACATTTTGGATGATTTCATGCTCTCAACTTTGTGGGAACAGTTTGGGGATGGCCCCTTCCTGTTCCAACATGACTGTGCACCAGTGCACAAAGCAAGGTCCATAAAGACATGGATGAGTGAGTTTGTTGTGGAGGAACTTGACTGGCCTGCACAGAGTCCAGGCCTCAACCCGACAGTATACCTTTGGGATGAATTTGAGTGGAGACTGCGAGCCAGGCCTTCTCATCCAACATCAGTGCCTGACCTCACAAATGCGCTTCTAGAATGGTCATAAATTCCCATAAACACACTCCTAAACCTTGTGGAAAGCCTTCCCAGAAGAGTTGAAGCTGTTATAGCTGCAAAGAGTGGGTCAACTCCATATTAAACCCTACGGATTACCCTGATGTCATTAAAGTTCATGTGCATGTAAAGGCAGGCATCCCAAAACTTTTGGCAATATAGTGTATGTCAACTGTCGTTCTGACTGTCACAGGTCAAACAGGGTTCCGGTCAGGTGATATTTGACTCAGCGACATACACGTATACTTTTTTGGAGGGATTTCCAGGCGGTGTATTTCATGTACTGATTTTGTTTCTTGATTTCTCACAACTTGTGTGCTTTTTCTGAATGAGAACTGTGGAGCTAATAGAGTTTCATGAATGTTCACATGGCCAATGGCTCAAGAATTTTGTCAAATAATACATTCAATTTGGGTGTTTTTTACCAAACCCTCTTATTTACCCCCAGAACATTTGGAATATATGGCATATGTCGCAGGGGATCATTCTGTGATACTTTTGCGTCTTTTTTAAAAAGTTTGATGCTAGTCTCTATTCACTGTTATTAAATGGACGAGCACTATATATGTACAAGCTCTTTTTGTTGTCCATAAAAGAAAGAAGGGCATACGGTATCAGAACAACACTATGGTGAGTAAATGATGACTTCATTTTCATTTTAGGCTGAACTATCCCTTTAATGTGGTGTGACTGTCACAGATTACTGTAGCTAGTCCAAAAGGCAGCACGGAGTGCATGTGAATCAATCGTCTCTCTTCCTCTTTTATATATATATATATATATATATATATATATATATATATATATATATATATATATATATATATATATATATATATAAATGAATATCAGAATGTATTTTTAAAGATACAGCACAACTTACTGAAATGAACCACCTCTCATGTAGTCCCCAATCACTATTTCCATGAGAAAGACGTCAAGTCATCTGACGTAACTTGTACCTCAAGGAAAATTTTCACATATGTAAAAATCATTATATTACTTCAATAATTAAGACACCATTACATTTAGATATTAAAAAAAAAAAAAAAATAATATATATATATATATATATATATATATATATATATATATATATATATATATATATATATATATATATATATAGTTTTATGATTTAATGTATGTCTTCTAATCTTTGGAATCTTTAGTATAGATTTTCTCAAAACAAGTTTTAATAATATTAATAGAAAGAAGAGACTTTCCTTTTCATCCTGTACATAAACCTCAAAATGTGTTTCTGAACGAGCGATTGTGGTTTTAAAGACTGCGGGTAGAGATTATGGCACAGTGTGGAGTATAAATGCTGTGTGAAGAACTCGATGGCCAAAGGAAGGGGATTATTTTGGGGATTCAGTGCAGCCCTGTGTATTATTAATTTATGTAAATCCATTTATTGCAGTTTGGATCCTCTCTTGAAATGCTCAAGGTTATATAAGTATGTTTTAATACAAAATTGACCAGATGAATATTCTTTTAAAGCATTGAGTTACAATAAAACATTCAGGATAAGTATTTCAGTGCGTTTTTCCTTCGGTGCCTAGAGGGAACTCAATAAAAAAAATGCTTGTGATAGTGGTCACAGAGTGCCTTGTGTCATGACCTGGTTTGATGGACCACAACTGCCCTGTTCAATCTATGTGAAGATAAAACAACAAAGAGCCAGATGTGGGTTCACAAGTTATTAAATCACTGAAAAACAGCCCCACAGCCAAAATCAAAAGGCCTATATAAAGTTTGGTCTCAGAGAGAAAAGAGATCTTCAATTTCTCTGAGCTTTATTGACTGATGTCACTGCGATATGAAGGACGACCCACATTGAGTGAGTGTTTCCACTGTGCCCAGCTGGACCATAAAGTCCCATCACACTTGACTGGACAATGAAGAAATGGACGTCAACTTTCTGCAGAGACGGTCAATAAAGGACATGCTTTTAATTAAGTGAAGATACAATATAAAAGTTTATGAGTCTCTTTGAGAAGTGGGCGTTCTGCTTTAAACATCCAGTGAGAGCAGAAAATAAATAATAGGCGAGGAGAGAAAGGAATAAACTAATTGCTTAACCTTGTGAGATAATTTTATAACCATTTAATCCGCTCAAATAACAATACCCAAAAGTGCTTTGCATATGCACTGCTTGAATGCTGCTGTCTTTATCTATTACATGATCAGTTTGCATTGTTTGCGTGGCCTGAGTTATAATCCTGATTCGGAGGATGCATTGCTTTCTGTTTCTCTCTTCTCCGTTCCTTGTGTAATCCTCTCCTGCTGTAAAAGAGACACACATCTTCTTTTATAAATACAGCAATTCTCTCTCCAATTTTCTGTAAAGCAAGGACGCTGAAAAGATGCCTTGTAAACGTTTTTGTAACATTGGAAATTTGATGCATTATGGCTTATGGGCTAAATTAATAGCTTTATCACAAAAAGCACATGAAAAGAAGTCTAGTTTGGTAAGTTTCATGAGTGTTTACCCTTGAGAGACTTAAGTCCAAATTCAATGCAGATGCATCTGGCATGCTGTCCAAAACCTGGAAACAAATGAGAAAAGAGAGATGACGTGAATAAAATGAATGAGACTAATCTTGAATGGCATTACAGATGTTTCTATAAGATTCAAATGGGTAATGGCATGATTTTTATTATGTTAATATGTTCCTTGATGTTCACTTATATTGTTAAAGGGATCATGAATTGAGAAACCAAATTTTCCTTGAACTTTTTGACAAATAAGAGGTTGTTGTACTATAAAAACACCCTGTAATTTTCATAACTCAAAACCTTCTTGTTAGTCCAAAAAACGCTTTTATGAAAACCAAGCTCCACATTGTGTCATTTGATCAAGTTATGGATTCTGTCAATTAAGTGTCAATTGCATTTATTGAAAGGGGTAAAAATTCAGTGTGTGATGTACTGGTTGTAAAATAGCACAGCTGTCAGATTCTTCCCACTTTTATTAAGAATCATTCCACAAGTGATGAATTTAATTTACCTTTGGCCACAGATCCAATCTCAGAAGATTACAATAAAGAAGTCATTATGCAAATCTTTTAATTTGCATGTGAACTACACATGAACCATTTCAATTCAGGTAGAAGGGTTATATGTCGTCATTTAATCACACATTTCTGGCATTTCTATTTCTCCCAATGAATGAGCGTCTTGATCCCATCTTTTTTTTCCCCCCAGTAATGTCAATTTTGTGATTGTGGGGAAAAAAGTATTCTTACATGCATCTATGACCTTTACATGCTTCAGTATGAAGAAGAAGAAAAAAACTGTTCAAACCAGTATCAGCAAACACAAAACCTATTCACACTCTGTCAAGATGCCATTTTGTTGTCGTTATCTGCAAAACGATGTATACATTGTGTGTTGAGCATGTTTTCTGTGCCAAAATGTGCCAACTTTAAAGCACAGCCTGTAATTAAGCAATAACTAAAAAATGTGTATAAATGTCATGCATACTGATATTGCAGCATACTGTCACTGCAGCACAGGAAAAGCTAAGTTAAATGACCCAGGCTAAACAGCACGCTTTCTTGATCTTTTACTCTACTGGCTTCCCTCCCAGTAGGCTGGTTAACACAGCTGCTAAGGTGACTTTTTGTGGGGACACAAGCCTTAACAAAATGTAACGCTGCAAAATTGGCCTACATTTGTCAGAGCTATGACAGATCTTGGCCATTTCATACCACAGTAAAGATCACCTTTAGCTCATGTAGGGAAAAAATGCTTTGGCTTGTATAAGTGGATATGGTAAACAGCTGTGTGATCATGTGTCTCTCAGTGTTTGTGTGTATGTGTACAAAATCATCATTGTGAAAAAAATTTACAGAAATAGAAGTATGTACACAATTGGTGAAACAAGCAAATACAATAAAATAAACACACACACACACACACACACACACACACACACAGTTGTGGTTTTTTATTGGCATTGATGGCTCCATGAACAACCTTTAACATCCATAGAACCTTTCCACTGCAAAGAAAAAGGTAAAAGGTTATTTAGATTTTTTTTGAAAGAAAGGCAAAAAATGGTTATTTAATTTTTTCCATTTTTCAAGAAAAAGGAGTACTTCACTGCTGGAAAAAAAGAGCTTTTAATAAAACTTGGCTGCCTATACAGTAGAAAGACTGGGGGGGAAATGAAATTGGTGCTACCTGACTAAAGAAAACAGAGAAAAAAGGCTGTTGTCTTCCCTTTTGCCAAATAGGTATGAAAACTTGACAACACCCATAATGCACTGGGCATGTTGCCATCCAAGGCCACTCCCACCAGTCTGTTATGGATATGCTTACCAGAGTCAAATACCACCTTGCTTAGTAGGAAATACTTCTTAGAAAACGTTTAGTCATAATGGTGTCCCGGGTGCAAGAATTTAAAGAGTAAACGTTTTAGTGGGAGTGAGTTACTTTCAGTTTCCAGTGAAGGATGCATCGCAGGATCCAGCGTGTTGTAGGCTGCGGCTAAAGGCTGCAACGTATTGTAAATATGGAAAAAACACAGCAATGGAAAATCTGAAAAACCTTCTTGTTTATAGTCAACATTTCAACATGGATAACTTCGAACACACCGTTTTATGCCAAACGGAGGGGAAAAACTGAAAGAGGCTACCGTCAGTGAAACACCATCAAGTAAGAAAGTTGTCTGTTGTCATAGTGTTCCATTTTTACCATAATGCTGCAAAGAGTAGACATATTGCACAATTTTCTGTGACAAACCTACCCTTGCAATAACTGTTGTGTTAACAACCCTCTTCCGATCCTACTGTCCATGGGTGGGAATGCAAAATGCGGAAGTATAATCTGTACTTTTCACGAAAGCCCTGGAACTGTCAAAAAAGTTAATGTTTTGCGTCATCCTGCTGACACTTGCTGACAAATAAACATACTTTTTTTTTTTTTCTTCAGGTAACGGACAACTAGTAAACATTCTTCATTTACTTATACTACCGACATTGCAATAATAATAAAAAAATTGGTCACACTTTAGATTGGGGTCCAATTAACTAACTATTATACTAATTACTGCTTGTTAATAAGGTAATTGACCCTTCGCTAAGCCTCGCCCTCCTTAGTTACTGTTGCTATGCCTGACAAGCTTTCACGCCTGGCCTGTCTATTCCAGTATGTATGTGCTGGTGTCATATATTTCCCAAGGAGATAATTAGTAATTTTTGGCAAACGGGTGAAATATCTGAGAGAGCAAGACAAAAGGGACTGCAGTATGCATTCGAGGGATATTTCCACAACATAATATGCAACCAAAATTGAAGCTAAAGCCTATATAGGTCCCAGCGCAAGCAGCAGCCGCCTCATACGCTGACCATTCAAATGGGAAACTCACAAATTGAGGAACGGCTATGTTCATGCACAACAGAGTAAGTGAAGTTAGAAAATAATCTAATAATTATAAATCAAACAGTTTATCCATAAATCTTGTGGATTAAACACAACACAATAGCATGACCATTTTGCAATGATAATATTCTCCCGCTTATATTTTTATTTTATTTCATGTTTCATAATCCTTTTACTGTTCTTTTTTATTTAAAGCTTGGGCTGTTCCATTGTAGCAACATGCCCTGCTTCTTTTCCTGGTTAGTAACATGTTCAATAGCAGTGAAGTTCAATAGCTGTGAAAGGGGTCATGAACTGCATTGTTCTGGGGTGCATTGTTATGGGGGTTTTTACATCAAAAATTGTCATCATTTATTAATAAAAGACATTTTCCTACTCTGATTTTAGCCTCTGCTCTGAAGCTCTGTTTTAAGGGGCGTGTCTGCTGTGAGACTTCAGTGTAAACGCCCACTGCTGTGATTGGCTAACGTCTTTCCATTTGAAATAGCTAAGTATTACTCTCTCTTTTAGTGCGTTTTTACTATTACAGCTCTCATGTTTAACTACTCGTGAAAAGTGTTGCATTACATTTAGATCTATGGCATTATATTAAGATTGTGGCATGAAAGGTTGCAGTGATGAGCATTGTAGCCGATCACAGACATGTTGAGCGCATGAAAGCAGCGATCTCGTCATTGTAACTCAGTTTCTGTACACTAACGAATGCTTTCATCTTCACTAACAGTGCAAACGTGATATAGTTAAGAGATCTGTTGAATATAACGGGAGTCACTGATAAACGCGTCACTGATAAACTCTCGCTGTTTGATTGACAGCTTCAGCGCACGCTGCTCCAACGATCGCAAAGGGAGCTTTCTTTGATCGCTTTCTTTATAGAATTTAATCACTGTTAAATAACAGATTATTTTCATCTTACTAAGAGAAACAATGCAAGCTGACGTTTAGTCACTGGTTTGATTAACTGACACACAGACAAAGAACATCTGACTGTACATGAATCATTACATTTCAGATCAGGCATTAGAATTAACACAGTTACTTACATGTTGCATTACTGTCAAACCCAGACACTGCATAATATTTTGTAATCTTCAATGGCATGTTTATTGCTTGGTAGCTCGATCTGGTTTAACACCAGGTAGGCCTATGTTACCTAGGCATTGTCATGCACAAATTGGTGGGTGGGGCTAAACAGGCAGTGATGAAGTAGGCATTGATATTCATCTGCAGAGGCGGTGCTTGCCTCCCTTTGACGTCATAGATTCCTACTTTGAAAAACCTGCTGTTTGCTGGGCCTGGTGTCAATAAAAGCTTTTATTGGACTCACAAGGAAGCTTTCAGTTCTGAAACTTACAGGATATTCTTATAGTATGATGACCTCTTGTATGTCAAAAGCTCAAGGAAAATTTGATTTCTCACTTAATGACCCCTTTAAAATATGTGCTTATACAGATATTGACTACCCTGAGAAACATTCGAGAAAAACAAATGACAACTAGCCTCAGCCTCTCCTACACAAAATATTTAGGCCTAGTACATGGAAAACAATCTAATTAACTGTTAAATTAGGTGGTACATGACGCCTGTCACAGAGCTGAAAACATGCTTTATTTCAATTCATTTGCCACTGTATGTCACATCCACTCTAAGGGGGAGACTACAGCATTGTGTATTCATAGAACAAGGGCTTTACCCTTCAGTTTGAGGTAAGAAACAAATGCATCTCCCTCATCTTTCAACTCATGAATATACCGTTCCTCTGCGGCCTTCTTGGCAAACAAACGGAGAGTGATTGCTCAGACAAGCAACCTTTGTTACACACCTTCCTTTACAAGCTCAAGAGCCGTCCCCTATTTTGTTCCACCACACAAACTCGTCGCGGGATGTCAAAAGATCTCATTTGCATTAACACAAGGACATGAGCTAAGGTGTAGCAATTAACCTCGTACAGAACGACATGGACGCGGGGGCTGAGGCATTGCTGGACTGGCCACACAGAAAGGGTCTCACACACAACACAGAGTAATGCGAGATGCTCAATAAGCCATGCAGCCCCTAATAGTTCAGTCTAATTAATGTAGAAGAGCCCTTGTTCTGGCACTTTTATGTCAGTAATAGTCCCTCTCTGCATGTTGGTATCGCTGCAAAGGTTAAGAAAAAATGGGCAGTGAATTATTTTCAATCCTTAAAGAGATTCACCCCGAAATGATAATTCTGTCATCATTTACTCACCCTTATATCGTTCCAAACAAGTATGCATTTCTGTAGAACACAAACAAAGATATTGAAGAATGTTTCGAAAATTGTTTTTGTTCACGCAATGAAAGTTAATGTGGTCCAAAACAACACTGAACTCAATTGACGTTCATTTTATGGACAAATAAAAGTTTAAACATTCTTCAAAATGTTGTGTTCAACAGAAATGCATACTTGTTTGGAACAATATAAGGGTGAGTAAATGATGACAGAATTTTCATTTCAGGGTGAATACAGTCATACAGTTTTGGAACAATATCAGGGTAATGAGAGAATTGTAATTTTTTTAACTATCCCTTCAACTTTTATAAAGGAGGTCTGGAACCCACTCTCAAACGCTGTATCTGTCCGTCTCTGAAATCACTGTTTTCCTTGTGATCAAGTGCCAATCTCAGAGCCCTGAGTGTCCCCTGGTGACCAACATAATGCATTACAAAAAATTGAAAGGACTCGACCTTCTTATTTTCCAGGGAGCCCACCCAGCTATGTTCAGATTGTGCCTTCTTTTTTAGTCTGTTTTAATGAACTATAAGTGTGTTAGTGCTATATGCTAATTGACATTGACCTTACAACAATTTAGGCATGTCACTAATAGGTATCATCCAGGTAACAGCTGAGTTTTTGCATTTTCCTTCCTCATTTTGGTGAATCCTTGAGAAGCAGCGAATTCAAGGACAATCGCAAAAAAAACCCATAAAAACATACCGCCTTCAGAGCATCATTTGAGAAAAGACTGCAGTTGGCTGTCTTTGTCCCATTCATGTAAAGTTGCATGTTTTCCTTCTACTCATGAGAAGTTTATCTCATCAAGCTCTGCAGTGATAGACAAATATTGAAGAAAACTGACTGTATGTCATATCACCTCAATTCATCTCAAATAGACAAATAGAGAGACAAAACGTATACACTGTTACATGACATTTATATAGTGAGACGAATATGATTATGAACTTATTGTCTTGAATATTAACTTAAAGCAAGGCCAGGTACAGCTTTTTTAGCATTAATAATACGAAATCAGCATTTTAGAATGATTTCTGAAGGATCATGTGACTCTGAAGAATAAGGTGACCAAACGTCCTGTTTTCCCAGGACATGTCCTGTTTTCAAGTCCTGTCCTGGCCGTCCTGGCTGTTTTTTATAAAGTGATGAAAATGTCCTGGTTTTCATTATTTTTCATTGGGCCATTAAAATGACCGGCACTAGGGCATTCTACAAGTATCTTATTGCCGGGCCGAGTGTCCTGGTTTCTGGTAATCAAAATATGGTCACCCTGCTGAAGACTGGAGTAATGATGCTGAAAATACAACCATTACATGAATAAATTACCTTTTAAAATATATTAAAGGTGACCTATTATTATACCTTTTACGAAGTTTTGATTTTGTTTTGGGGTCTACTAGAATAGGTTTGCATGCTTGAATATTCAAAAAATATTATTGTTCACAGTATATGCAGTGTTGTGAAAAGTATCCACTTCGGTACTGACATATTAAAAATGTGATGCTTTAAGCGCTCATAATCGTAAACACCTCTGATTGGCCATTGTGTTCACACATTCATCGCATATGTCTGTGGTTGGCTACAATGATCAACACATGGAGCGTTTGAAAGCACACAAAAGTGTTTTGAAAGCGGGAGCATTTGAAAGCGCACGGGTGCTTTCAAACGCTTCCGTGTGTATCTGTGTAAGCGTTCGGTGAAGAGCGTCATTGATGTACACTCACCTAAAGGATTATTAGGAACACCATACTAATACTGTGTTTGACCCCCTTTCGCCTTCAGAACTGCCTTAATTCTATGTGACATTGATTCAACAAGGTGCTGAAAGCATTCTTTAGAAATGTTGGCCCATATTGATAGGATAGCATCTTGCAGTTGATGGAGATTTGTGGGATGCACATCCAGGGCACGAAGCTCCTGTTCCACCACATCCCAAAGATGCTCTATTGGGTTGAGATCTGGTGACCGTGGGGGCCATTTTAGTACACTAAACTCATTGTCATGTTCAAGAAACAAATTTGAAATGATTTGAGCTTTGTGACATGGTGCATTATCCTGCTGGAAGTAGCCATCAGAGAATGGGTACATGGTGGTCATAAAGGGATGGACATGGTCAGAAACAATGCTCAGGTAGGCCATGGCATTTAAACGATGCCCAATTGGCACTAAGGGGCCTAAAGTGTACCAAGAAAACATCACCCACACCATTACACCACCACCACCAGCCTGGACAGTGGTAACAAGGCATGATGGATCCATGTTCTCATTCTGTTTACGCCAAATTCTGACTCTACCATCTGAATGTCTCAACAGAAATCGAGACTCATCAACTGTCCAATTTTGGTGAGCTTGTGCAAATTGTAGCCTCTTTTTTCTATTTGTAGTGGAGCTGAGTGGTACCCGTTGGGGTCTTCTGCTGTTGTAGCCCATCCGCCTCAAGGTTGTGAGTGTTGTGGCTTCACAAATGCTTTGCTGCATACCTCGGTTGTAACTAATTTCAGTCAAAGTTGCTCTTCTATCAGCTTGAATCAGTCGGCCCATTCTCCTCTGACCTCTAGCATCAACAAGACATTTTCGCCCACAGGACTGCCGCATACTGGATGTTTTTCCCTTTTCACACCATTCTTTGTAAACCCTAGAAATGGTTGTGCATGAAAATCCCAGTAACTGAGCAGATTGTGAAATACTCAGACTGGCCCATCTGGCACCAACAACCATGCCACGCTCAAAATTGCTTAAATCACCTTTCTTTCCCATTCTGACATTCAGTTTGGAGTTCAGGAGATTGTCTTGACCAGGACCACACCCCTAAATGCATTGAAGTAACTGCCATGTGATTGGTTGATTAGATAATTGCATTAATGAGGAATTGAACAGGTGTTCCTAATAATCCTTTAGGTGAGTGTATATTTCCCACATGTTTTTGAAGCACTGATCATTGTACCCAATTACAGACATATTTGACAAGTGTGTGAGCACAATGGCCAATCAGAGGTTTTTACAATTATGAGTGCTCAAAGCGTCACATTTTTTTAAATTTCAGTACCGACTTGGTACCAAAATCTGTACTTTTGACAACACTATATTGTACATTATTGCAGCCAGGTCAGCAACCCAGGCTGCGTCTGAAATCACACCCTATACCCTTAAATAGGGCACAATTTGAGGGGATTGCCATTTGTAGTAGTGACTGAAACGATAGTGGACGTCATTGAGTCCACTATCATTCATTCCCATAATACACCGCAATAGCAAGTGTACAACTGATGTGCACTCAACGGCTATAGAATACCCATAATGCACTGATGTGAGGGTCATGCCAAATTAATTCCCACGTTTCGCCAGAAGATGACACCCGCTGAATCATCCATCCATCCATTTTCCAAATCGCTGGTCCAATGTGGCTACAGTGTAATATCATACAAGTATAAATTCCTTTTTAATTGATTATTAAATTGTTTAATTAAGGTTTTTACATGCTAGTTTCCATGACAGAGTTCAAGGTAAATCTTTTCATTGCTACTGGAGCAGCCAGTCAGTTTGCTAAGTTTCAAAATGAATATTAAACCACAAACACAAGCTATGTGAAAGTGGCAGCCCTTCCAACGCGCTCAGTGTCTGAATTTGCTCACTCGTTTTCATTCACTCCATCAAGTGGCCTATATTAGTGGAGTAATGTAGGGAATAGTGAATGGGTATGGGGGTGATTTAGAACATAGCTTCAGTCTGTTTATTGTCTCTATGAAACCCCTCCTTCAGAAGCTCTGATTGGTTGGCTGGATTAATGTGTTGTGATTGATAAACAGCTTCTGGCGTGTTTCGTAAATGCCACAACCCTTACCATAGTGCGTGAGTTTCAACACACTAATAATGCAACTCAACCAGGCCTCGCCCCTTTTTTGTGTAAGCCTTGGACGGAAATTATTTAAATGAGGGGTATGTGACGTGTATGTTCCCAGAAGAAAACTCAAGCCCACAAATGAGGCATTTCAGAGAGTTCAGCAACCGTGCTCAGCTTACAGTTTACTTATTATAACTCCCTTTGGAGTTATAATAACACTATGTGCTTTGCAACTGTTTTGCAGACCTTTTTCATGCTTAAACAGCAAAACACTTAAAAAAGTTGAAAATGTAAAAAAGCATAAATATTTTTAAAATATTCTTTAAAATAGAAAAATGTAAATTGTAATAATATTTCTATTTTCGATCAAATACATGGAGCCTTGTCGAGCATAAGAGACTTCTTTCAAAATCATTAAAAACTTTAATGATTCCAAACTTTTGACCAGTAGTGTAGCGTGTGATTATTAAAGAAAACAAATAGAATAGAACATTTCTTAAAAATTTATAATTGTGTATAAGAACATTTCTGACATTAAGGCAAAAAACCCTGATCTATAATATAACACTAATTAATCCACTGAAATAGTAATACTGAGCAGATTGTGTGGTCCAATTATGCCCTAGAAAGTCTTACATTTAGTTTTTGGGGTATACTAGAATATGCTTTCATGCTTGATTGTTAAAAAAACCAAACATTATTTTTCACATATTTTACATTATTACAACAACTCTCTCCCCAGTCTCGAATGTGGGGTTTAGTTCCTCTTTTGATGAAGCCTCTCCTTCCGAAATACAAAATGTGCTGTGATTGGTTGGCTGGCCCAGTGTGTTGTGATTGGCACCGCTTAGCGTGTGTTCGGGAAAAGTCAGGTCACGACCATAACCGCAAGCTCTACTCAGATGTAAATATTAAGGATTGCGTCAATTTCAAACCAATTCCAGCCTGATTCAGACTTAAGAATGTTAATGAGCGGAGCTCTGACAAAGAACAGATTTTCCTGACAAAGTGAGAACCGCTCCATTTCAGGAGAAGGTTTTGTGTGTAGCCTTAGGTTCTGGAAGCTGTTCTTCATAAAATGTGCTGCACACAGATAAACTTTGGGGTTATAATGTTCAGGAAAAGTGTTTCAAATAATAAACGTAAACCATTTTAAGTTCATCAGCCATAGGAAGGTCAAACAAATGAGCTTTGAAAACAGGGTGGAAAAAACAGCGTCTCTTTGACATGTCTTCTCTAGCACAGCTCAACCAGGCCTTGCGTATTCCGTAAGCGGAGATTATTAAATGAGTAACATTGTGACTTCACAATATCCAGAAAAAAGACGGTTGAAGTCCAAACGAGTCGTTCGTTGTAGCTCTTGGAAAGGGGATTCAATAAAATATATCCCTTAGGAGTGGACTTTGAGCTTTGTAACCTTGCAGATCTTTTTTATGCTCAACATTACACACTAACTAAAGTTGAAAAAGCATTAAAGGACCCCTTTAAGAAATAACTATATTCCTATTTTTGTGTGAAATAGAGAGGAACTGATAGGCTATGATAACAATTGATGTTTATTAGCTTAGCATTGAGTGGCTGGGTCATTCTATAATTGCGGGTACATCTCATGTCCGTGATGTACATTTTTAATATATTTCCATAAATATAAAGCCCAACTGCTTATTTTCATAGTACAAAATTATATTTTCCCAGTCACACTACTACATGTGGAAAAACCCATATCTTTTGTTCAAAAATTAGGTTCATATCACATAGAACCCTGGTTTTCAGCTGTCCGGTTTTGTAAAGTTGCTCATTCTACTCTGCATTTAAGCATGAAGATGATCTCAAACATAAATTAATTTTATAGTTTTACCTTGACTTAGATTAGATAATCGAGACATTAGGTTGTGCTCTTCAAAAAAAAAAAAAAAAAAAAGTGTTTATTGGTATATCTTATGTGTGTCCAAAAACTATTGTCAACTAAGTTACCCACTAGGAAAACCCCTTCAAAAAAAAAAAAATGGATTGTCCCAATCTCACATAATTTGCATAAGGTGATGTCATTTCATCATGAAGCACAGGGATGAAAGACTAAAAGTTGGGTCCTCCCTCTTTTCCATAAAATTAGTTAAAAAAGCAAACCTGTGTCAAGAGTGGATTAATTGACTGTCTATAATGTTACATAAGTATTACTGCTGCAAAAAAAATGACAAAAACTTATGTTATGTTTATGAAAATATATTTCTAAACATACCATGATCTCAGTGGTTCTGGGCTTCCATATAGGCCCAAAATGCTAAAAAATGTACTGTGTTAGGTAACAATGTGGACAGTAGCAAACTTTTACGCGTGGTGAAACTCAGGGACGAGAGGATCTAAATGAAGATGAGTTTTGATAATAGAATTAACAGGAACCAAAACAGCAGAAACCATGAACAGGCCAGAACCAAACACATAACAGCCATCAAAAGACAAGACCAGACTAGACCTAGAACATGAGCAAACACTGAGTATTTATACACAAGTTAACCAGGGGCTGACGAGGGATAGGTGTAGGTGATTTGTTTACCCTTAAGGCCAAAGTATACTTCACTTTTTACTTGTACGCGAGGGTCAGCGGACAGTGCACATGATGCAAATTTTGTCATCAGAAGAGTATGTGCATACTGAACACGCACCGCTGGATTTTTGTAACCGCGCATACTTTGCATGTGCAAGGTCGCACATGCGATTTAATTTTTTAGCAGTATTTACATGGGTTCTAACTCGAGGCGAGAGATTGCTCAAAACTGTGCATGCGTCAAACGGCTGTGTACGCATACAAGTCAAAAGAAGTATACTTTGCAAGGCTGTGCGCATATGCTCGTGTCCGCTAAAACAAAACCAAGTAAACTTTCGGCTTTACACCTTACACCTTGACCTTGTTGGCATGGTAACTAATAATAGTTAATAATCGATTAATTTAATAATCGATTAAAAAGGAATTTATACCTGTATGATATTACGCTGGACCAGTGCGGTTTGAAAATGGATGAATGGATGATTCAATTACGGTCGCCATTTTCTGGTGAGAGGCTGGAGAGCGGCTATCACAGTGCATTATGGGTATTCTCTAGCCGTTAAGCATACATCAGTACCTCGTTATTGCGGTGCATTGTGGGATTGAATAAGTGCACTCAATAATGTCCACAATAATTTCGGACACCACTACAAATGGCTGTCCCATTAAATAGTACCCTATTGAAGGGTATAGGGGGTGATTTCGGACAAAGCCAAGGACAGGGAACTTAAACAAAGGAAGTAAACATTTCTCATGTTCAGTCAACTGTGTTACCTTTGTCAACTGTGTTTCCGTGTGGTCAACTGTGTTACTGATGAGTTTTTAAAGGTGCTCTAAGCAATGTCATGCGTTTTTTAGGCCAAAACATTTTTTTGTCACATACAGCAAACATCTCCTCGCTGTCCGCTAGCTGCCCGTCCCCTGAACACACTGTAAAAAAAAGCGGTCTCTGTAGTCGCCACGAAACATAATAAACAGTGCTCTAGCCAATAGCCAACAAGAATGATTTCCACCCCCAAATTATTATTGTCGGCTATTGGCTAGAGCACTGTTTGTTATGCTTCGTGGTCCAGACTGCACCAGTTTGTTTTGGTTGCAGTTTGTGGAGCTTATGCGGACTACAGAGACCGTGTTTTTTTTACAGTGTGTTCAGGGGACAGGCAGCTAGCGGATAGCGAGGAGATGTTTGCTGTATATGACAAAAAATGTTTTGGCCTAAAAACACGTGACATCGCTTAAAGCACCTTTAATTTTCAAAAATACCCAGTTGCCTACTGTACAACATGTTTAGTGTTATGAGATTACCAGAGGTGTCCTTTGTCCATCAAGGTTTTTTTCTTCCAAAACAACATATCCAAATTTGACTTGTTTGAGAAAATCAAATTGAAAATCAAAAATCTATGAACAAATACTTATTTTGTCCGTAACAATAGTTGACCGAATATATCTAACATCCGCTTTTTGGAGGGGAAAATCCAAAACCAGGATGAGTTTGCCTAATAGAATAATTACTTGATTTTAAGGGTTTTATGTAAGGTCCTGTTTATGCGTTTTGGGAAAAAGAAAACTTGATTTCTTCACATTGTCAACTTCCAAATGCACCCCTAATTATAGAATGACCCAGCTTCATTTAGAAAAATATGAGTGTAACCCTGTATAAATTAATAAATTAATTTTTTAATTAAATTAAAAATAAATTAAATTATTTTAAATTAATTTTAAATAAATAAATTAATTAATTATTTTATAAAAAAGGAAATAATTAAATAGTCTGTTAAAATAATAAACTAACTAGAAATGAGTAAAACGCGTAAGAAAAATTGTGAAATTAAAATGAAATGCATGTCAGTGCGATGATTGACATCTTAATGATTGTCCAATTACGTGAGGTTTATCATGAAGGCCCGCCCCACCACGCTGGATGGGGAAGCCATTTTCTTTTCTGTGCGACTGATGAGACGAGCAGCAGTATAACTTTGTTTAAAAGTTTATGTCCAGAGAGGATTAAAAGAGAGACATTTATGTTCGATTTTATTTGATTTGGTGAGTACACATTTTGAAATGTGTAAACTGTCATAAATGTGATTAAATGTGTAATGATGTGTTCAAGTGAGAGAATGAAAACGTATTTATTTGTCAGAATGAAATGCTGATAAGATCTGATGTTTAACAAGGTAAAAAAGATGTAATGGTTAAATTATAATGTGTATATTAGTTCCTAATGAACAAGTGGTTTTATGTTTGATAAGTAATGTAATGTTACCTAGGCTGTCGAATTACGATGGAAATATAACCGTTATATGTTAAAGAAGGTAACAAGTGCTAACTATGTAACTTACTGTTGTTAAACTAGAAGCAGTGAATTCAATCTGTGTTGTGAACTAAAAACTGCCTGTTGCACACGCAGGTCGGGTTTTTGTCCTACGCTGGAACTGTTCAATTCAGCGTGATGATCCGAGATGGAGAGCCTTCCCAGTGAGACGAACATTGTGTATTGTGAGATTTTGAGTTTCAAACCAACACCTGAGTAACTGGGTAGGAAAGATCTGATTGCCTACTTGGATTTCTTGGCCTACAACAGATTTATTTTTTGAGAGGCTGCTCAATGAGTATTTTTGTTTTTGCTCAAAATGATTTTCCTCTAGAACTATTGAATCGTTTTCAGCGACTCTATTTTTTGAACTGAATCTTTAAACATTCAAGTTTTTCGAATATACTTTTTTTTTTTTTTTTTTTTTTTTTTTTTTTTTAACTGAACCCTTTGAATTCAAACTTTTGAACTGAATTAGGGCTGTGTGATATTGAAGAAAAATGCGATATGCAATACCTTGTTAAATGATGCGATAAGATATTGCTATTAGTGTGTAAAATAAATTGTAAAAAAAAATATTTAAAACTGAGAATGATACCATTTTATGTGTTTCACATTCTGGGAAAAGAAAGCATCGCTACAACTGACAGTGACCAGCAGTGTTTTAGCAAAAATTGTCACAAATTTGACAATATAATTTTAACATTTAAAAAAAATGTAATGCAGATATTTAAATACCAAAACCTCTTTGCTTGACTTGGTAATATATAGTTATATCAACCTAAAACTTAACATCAAGAACATCCAGGTAAGCAAAGACACCTGAACTAGGGGCGGATGATTATTTTTGTTATTAAAAATAAGAACTAAAAACATAGTCTTCACATGAATTAAATATGCACTGATACATAAATATAGGATGCAATAAATAGGCTTAGTTTTGGAGCCAAATGTTGGCGTTGTAATCAATACCTTTTTTTTTTTTTTTTTTTTAGAAATAAAAGCCAAATGCTTGATCCATTTTACAGCCACATCATTTTCGTTATACAATATTTGTTTTGGTTGCATTTTAAAAAAATGTATCCGATTAATCGATTACAAAAACAATCGATAGCTGCAGGCCTAAGAGTAACAGTCATGTGCCCAGTCTATTTTATTATGTGTTGACCTAATACGTGCACTTTTCTCACTGTTGAAGTAGCCTATTAAAATCTTTCAGATATTGCGTGTGCGTCGCGATATTTCAATATATTGCGCAGTCCTAAACTGAATTATTGAACTGTTTTCTTCTGAACCATTATTTTTTTCCTCGTTTACCTAGCCTGTCTCTGCCCTCCTACGTACTTCCGTGCCGGTATATGGTAATGTAATATATCATGATAATGAACATGCACAATATTGTTATCGTGGGCACTTCAAAATATTACAATAAATAATAGTAAACGTACCTATTAAGCTCAAGTACCCATTAATCACACTACTATCTTTGAGCTAATTTGAGATAATGAAAATCACAGCTTCAGTGTGACATCAATAAAACCAAAGTATAATTTCATAGATATTTTCTATAATAGCTGTTCATATTAAAATATGTATGAAATTAATAGATGACCTAGATTATTTAGCAAAATTGTCCTTTTAAACTTATTAATTTAATATTTATTAAAAAGGTTTGCTGTTTTAAATAAAGCTCAGTGTGCTCCTTTAAGCTCATCTACATTGAACGCCTGTTTAAATACTTCATAAACAGACTTTAAATATTAACTGATGGTTGTCACTTCAAGTTAATCTTTATAAAATTATTCTTTAAAAATGTTATTTAAAATAAACAAGAATTTTCCCAAAAAAACATGTTGTGAGCTTAATGGGAACCGGGTGTGATTTAAAGGGTACAAACATGAACCCATTAAGCACGGCCAGACTTTTTGCATTTAATGATGTATATCTTAATTTAAACGCCTTTGTCACTTAAAATAAAATATTTTTGTGTGAGATTAATATTTAATTTTACCATAACTTCTTGTACTCAAACAATACCCTGTGCACTAAACTGTCTCAATTATTTCTTATGAAGAAATTAGGCAGATTTTTAGAATGCATTTTAAGAATACCCATCAACACCGCTGTATGTTGCGCCAAAGAGAAACGCACACTGATGTAAACAAAGCCACCACGCATGGCGGGATGAGAGGAGATGTGCTGAATGTTTCAAACAGCCATTTGGATTTCTGTATTTGCTATGGTGCTCATCATGTCACCAAATACTTAATACTTAAAGACTTAAGTCACACACTTTACAATAAGGCTCCATTATTTAACATTAATTCATTAGTTAACAAACTGACAATGAAATGCTTCTAAAGCATTTTATTTTAGTTAAATGTAAATTTCAACATTTAATAACATTATTAAAATCAAAAGTTATAACTGTATTTAATGGACCTGAGCTAACACTAACAGTTGCTTTTTTTTTTTTTTTTTTTTTTTTTTTAAACTAACTTAAAACTAACTTCTTATCAAAGAATAACTTGTGTACAATGTAGCTATTTGCTCTTTGTTAATGCATTAACTAGTGATTAGGGATGGGCGATATGGACTTAAATTATCACAATATTTTCTGGCATTTATTAAGTATAACGATATCAATGACAATATAAATTTAGTACCATTCCCCATGTTTTTGGCTACAAGTGAGAGCTGCACGCATTACTGAGAGCCTCAGAAAATAAACGATGACCTAAAGTAAAACGTACCCATCATCAATAGGCTTCTATAATAAACAAATTTCATAAAGAATAATAAAAAAAAAAAAAAAAAAAATCCAAAGACCAGCCTTTTCAGAAATGGAAAAAATTGCAGATATACTTTTTTTTTTTTTTTTTTTTTTTGTTTTTTTTTTCTGTAAAGTGCAGGTGATGTTTAAATAGTGCAACTGTGATGAAAAACATCACGCAATACAAGCAGTAATAATTCAAATCAATGACAAGTTTGAAATGTAAACACGGATTCTGTATTTATTCATACTCTCATGGTGCAAACATAGTGCAAACAGCAAAAGTAATCCCGACCATGTCTTCAGATTACAAAAATGCAAATAATTTAATGGAATTAATCATGCGAAGGAAAAAGTATGAATGCATATTTGTCTTTTTTTTTTCTTTTTTAATAATAATAATAATAATAATAATAATGGTGGAGGTTAAGACATTGTTGGTCATTTAGTGTTTCTATAAAAAGGAACAATAATACTGATAAGATAATACCACAAATTCTATAACTAATAACAATATAAACCACACTAAGAATTGAGCTTCTGGATTCATGAATCTTAATCATGTTGTCTGCGTTTTTGCTTGAACTGATTTGCTGAAATCAAAACCGGCACAGTAATAGGTGCACGCCGGCCAATGAGATTGCCGTTTGGGTATTAGTTTCTGCTTGTTCATAAGAACGCCGTTATTTTACCAGAAAATTACAACAAAGAATATTGTTTACATGTAGCACGTCAATTCTGCGTGGTAAGACTCTCTCGCTCTCTCTCTTGAGTGTGTGTGAAGCACCAAACGCACGTTATACCCAAAAATGTTATTTTATTTTCCTTTAAAAAGCAACAATAACTAAATATTTCATTTTCACTAAAGATTTTCTTAATTCACCATTGTTGTCTTTATTACACCTCCGTAGTCAAACCTACCGTATGATTAATACTAGCAGCAAGTGCAACGTTATTTGACACGTAAGCTGCATGAGCAAATGCACATATTGTTAGACTAATTAACACAGAGCCGTGCCCACTTAGATCATTCATTGTAGCTAAGTTAACTATATTGTATGCAGTGCCCTTGGTTTCCCTGAGCGTGCACATATTGTGTTAGTCTATGGTTTGTTGCCATTGTAGAAAGTATTTCTGCAGTCATCTAATGTATATTCAAATGTATGCTCTTGTCTCGAGCTCACCAGCAAGTTCAAAATATAATTACATGGTGTGTGTGACCCTGCAAACAATGCACAATCTAAAGATTTCCCATCTCAGCATATTACTGACTTAAAGCAAGGCTAGGGCCAAGGTAGTCCACTTTAATACATGAGCTAAGCGGTATTCCCAGGCACTGGGTGTATAATATGGAGACACCACTTTATTCAATTTGCACTCATAAATGAAAATTCTGTGAACTATTTGCATCGATATAATGCAAAAGAACTTTGTCAAATATTGAATGAGATCTTTTTATAGTTACAGTATGTGTCAGGTTAAACTTTAAAGTAATGGCATGTTTTCTCAGCGTTCAGCATCATGTGTCGCTTCTAAAATGAAATCTTGAGCCCAAACAAAATAAACCAAGTGTAACGTCTCCAGAGTTAGCCATTGATTTTCCCGTAATGAAAAACACAATTAGCATTTCTTAATTATGATTCACAAGCACTGATGTGTTTTCCTGCTTTTTCATCATTCTCCCATGACTGCAACATATGGGGTGAGTTAATCAAGCTAATGATCTAATTCAGTGACTTCATTATTTCATGTAATTCATTTTCCAGGAGGGACTCCTGTTTTCTGCCGGGGGAAAAAAAGACGTGTGAAAAAAAAAATATAAATAAACAAACACCATACAAGTAATCAGCCATCTCTGATTCACAAAAGCTTGGACCGGTATTTGAGGAAAATAATGGAACTCAATATAAATGGAAAGCACAAGAACAGATAAGCTTCCTGTTTTATCGGAGCGATTTACTCGCTGCAACTAAATAAAATAAAAAATAAAATAATTTACTGCATGTAACTAACGTGAAAGTATTAGCAAAAAATGGCAGCCTTAACTAAATAGCCATTAAATTATGAATTTTAAATGAAAAATTATGTATTTAAATCAGTGAATCGTCACTTTTAATTGACCGTTCGCAAAGACCCGTCCCTTTGGTTACTGTTGCTATGTCTGACAAACCGCGCTCGCACCACACATTCTCACGCAGTGAAAAACGCATCGCAGAGCAAAGAGGATACTGACAGACAGGACAGAGCAGGTTACCTTTAATATGAAACGGTCTCGACTCAACTCAATTTTTTTTTTTTTTAAGAAATGGAAACTATAAATACTGTTGTGTGGCTCTTTAATGTGTGGTGACAGAACGCTGTAGCACCTCAGTTAAAGCTGCTCGTGAACCGATCATCTCTTCCTTCTAGTTAATTTATAGTATCAAATAAACTTGAATGAACTAAAGAAGGAATGTTGTTTCAACTGTGGAAAGACGTCCGTACACACCGTTTTTTAAGTTCAAGTCCACCGACGTTAATCTATGAACTCTTGACTGCTTTGTTGGACAAAAATGGCAGATTGTGATTGGTTGGATCACCTGTTAATCAAACTCCGGGCAAAGGGTGAATTGGCTCACTTTAATGAATTGCCCAAACGAACCGATTCACTCAAATAAATCTGACTTTCCATATGAGAGAGAATAATTTAGGATGGACCGTTTATTTGAATATATTGGACTTGACAACACTACATATGAAAGAGACGCATCCGTTTAGAATGTAACAATTCAATAGTCTATCCACCTTTAAGTAAGAGCGGGAGCAACCATTTGTAACTTGTGTCTAGGCTTCCGGTCTCATCTGCTTCCAGCTATTTTAGCTGTACAGAAACTGTCCGTTATGCATATGGCAATCTGTTATGTTATGTTGTTATTTTAATATATTATCATAAATGTGTTTTGTGCAAATTATTTTACCATTTACTGCATTTTGTTATTCATTGCCTAGTAGTTATTTACCTACAGTTGTGGTAAGAATTATTGGCATGCATGGTTTATCCTTTTTATCTTTTAAATTCTCAAAAATCTAACCTATCATTGAAGTAAAAGAATTGAAAGTGGGGGGTAAATCACATTATGAAATGAATGCTTTTCTCCAAAACACGTTGGCCATAATTATTGGCACCCTTTTATTAAATACTTTTTGCAACCTCCTTTTGCCGAGATAACAGCTCTGAGTCGTCTTCTGTAATGCCTTATGAGTTTGGAGAGCACCTGACAAGAGATCAGAGACCATTCCTCCATACAGAATCTCTCCAGATTCCCAGCTTCTTCTCTTCAGTTCACCCCACTAGGGTTCAGGTCAGGGAACTGAGATGGTCATGGCAGAAGCTTCATTTTGTGCTCACTGACACATTTGTGTGTTGATTTTGATGTTTGTTTTGGACCGTTGTCCTGGTGAAAGAACCAACCATGGCCTATTATAAGATCTCTAGCAGAGGCCGTCCGGTTTTGATTTTATCTGTTGGTATTTGCTAGAATCCGTGATACCATCTATCTGAACAAGATGTCCAGGACCTCCAGCAAAAAAATAGCCCCACAACATTATAGATCCAGCGGTATTTTTGGGGTACTTTTTTTTTTTTTTTTTTTTTTTTTTTTTTTTTAAATCCCTGTTTGCACCAAACCCATCTGCTGGTTTTGCTGCCAAAAAGCTCTTTTTATAGTTTCATCTGACCACAGATCCAGGTCCCTTTTGAATTCAGTCGTGTGTGACCGCTGAATGTGCTGTAGTTTGTTTCTGGAGGAGCAAGAAGGATTTTTCTTGAAACCCTCCCAAACAACGTGGTGATGTAGGGATGTTTGTTTTGTTTAGTTTTGTAGGCTTTCTGACCCCAAGATTCAACTAATCTGTGTGATTCTCCATCTGTGATCCTTGGAGAGGCTTTGGTCACTCAAACTCTCCTCCTCACCATGAGTGCCTCGTGGCTTAAGCTTGTTCACCACAGACTTTTTCAGCCATTTAACCAAAATCCCATTTAAAAAAAAAAAAAAAAAAACTTTGACTTTCAGGATGATGGAACCGGAAGTGCTAAAATGCTCGTTTCCACGTTTTGACCTATAAATGTATCATATCTGCACCAGTGTACAGATGCAGCATTTGTATTAATGGTGCATTTGTTGAAATTAATAATTTTTAAATTTTATTTAATTCATTTACAATAAACCTAACCACAACTAATAATAAAGTTACAAAATACAATGGTATTTTACAATTACGAAAGAATATATAACGATGCAATTTACAGCACCATCGTAAATTGAGTAAAAACATAAAATGCAAAAACACACCTGCTCTGACTAAAGTGACTTGAACACATCTGATGTCGTAATTACAACTTGCCAGCTCGTAAAAACAAACTTCCCATATTTGAATGCACCAGAGAACCATATAGGTGAATACATTTGATTACTGCGGTGTAATCCACACATCAACTCTATTCGGGTTCATGTAAGCAGCAGTTGACCCGATTCAGCAAGTTGAATTGCCGTCAGGGCCATTGGTGTGAGAGATGACTCTGAGGTGTGTTTCCCAAAAGCATTGTTTGCCAACTATGGTTGCAAGTTCCATTGAACTCTATTGGTAACGAGGGAACTTGTGACCATAGTAGCTTTGGGAAACGCACCCTGATTGGCTGTTCTGTTTCACAGTACAGTTCTGCCTGTACCGAACTGTGATGGGCAACATCACGACGATGACGATTTTTGGGTTTTCATCTTGTGACATTTATGTCCTGTTTTTGGTTCGTTTACATGTCTTTGGTCTGATTTGCATTTCATTCGAACCACACCAGAATTTGTTTGGAAGCGGACCCCATCTTTTCAGCAGTCTCTGGTTTGGATAGCAGTGTTCACTTATTCAAATGAACCGCACTAACAGAGCAATCAAAATAAAATTTGTTTTAATCAAACCAAACCTGCCAAGTGTTAACACACCCTAATTTAGTTAGTCCCCATCACCACCTTGCTTGGTTTTTGGAATGATGGAAAGGGATTGCTTGCTGCTTTGATTTCACTAAGACACTTTTACAGTTCCTGATAAAAGCACAGTAAACACACTCTCTAGCCATCATACCTCAGGTATATTTGGGTGGGCACACATTTCAATGATGTAGCAAACCGCAATTTGAATAAAGCCTACAAAATGTCTTTTGGGTATACTTGAATTCTACGTGCACCTGGGGAGTATCTGAACATTCAGGGGATGAGAAAGAAATGCATTTGTCAGGGGACTTCGGTCCTGTTTAAAGTAAACATGCACTTAAAGGAAGTGAAATTAATTTAGCAAAAAGAGGACTCTCAGAAGAGGCATTAGCCACGGCAGAGAAATGATCCCCTTCATGTTCAATCTCCCACCGCGTGTCTGAGAAATGGGATTTTTCACTTCGGCATTCAGTGACGTTCTATCCATCGCTGCTCTGAATATCTGAGAGAGATAAATACTCTGCTAAATTTCTTTACCTCTCTTTTTCTCTCTCTCCTTATGCTTGCTTCAGAGTTAACCGTGCAAAAAATAGGAGAATGAGTTATGTACACCAATACTCAAACAATGCTTTCTTAAGGGAACAGTTGTCCATGTATGAATATTAGAATTATTTACTCACACACTTGATATCCTAAACCATTTTTTTCTTCATTACAACAAAAACGAGAGAACTTGACGTCAAAATACAGATTTGAAACATGAAGGTGAGTAAATGGTACAGAAGTTGCCATTGTACTGCTAAACTTGATTTGTTTTTCAACCAAAAAACCTTCTAGTTAAATTGGTTATCTAGAATAACGTGGCATAAACTTGTGCTCTGGAATAAAAACACCGCCAATAAGCAGTGTGTGAAAAGTCAGATTATTTGCTTTGATTACATACATTGGTGAACTTGATTTGATGAATGGAAAAACCTTTCGAAACTTTACAGGCCAACCAAATAAGGCACACTGGAAGAACGTGACCCAGGACATTCCCTGCATCAGATAGTTAAGCAATAATAAAACATGCTAAATAAGCTGTTACCTCATTATGAGAGTAAACAAAGTATTCAATGGGGAGCAGATGTCTGAATCATTTCACGACCACAGCTGTTGTTGTTATCACCACATTGCACTAGTCCAGACTTTTTTTACAGTGACTCATCATGATTCATCATTTCTGTCATCATCATTACTCTTAAATTCCTCTTCATCAGCACATACCGAATCCCATTCTTTCCATCCCCGTTTATGTGCCGGTCTCCTGAAAGTTGCATAAATCACAAAAAGGGAATCGTACGTTGTTTTACAAACCATTTAGAAGCGGCATGAGGCAGTTTAATGTTCCATTGCTAATGTCCCTACCCAGTCATATTCAGTAATGATATAAAATTACTGCCGTCAGCCTGATGATGTTTGCTTTAGGCGCACTTAGAAGGCACTGCTTACACTGTAATTATGGGAACAGCACCTCCACCAGGAGGATGAGATGAGAGGAATGGCGCTACTGACCTTTCCTGTCCACGCTGGACTGGTGGGTGGTGAATGTTCTTCCCTCCATCGTATGTTCAAAACACTGCTCTACAGTACCTCAGTATATGGTCTGGAAACGTAGACATTCCCCATGGAAACTTGCCCTCTATAAGCTCCTATGACAGGTTCTGCAGCGAGCACCTGGCAAGCTGAATCCACTATACAGGGTTATATTTGGATACTTTTGGACATTTAAAGTGATGGTTCACTCAAAAATGAAAATTGTCATCAACCACTCACCCTCAAGTGAGTGACCAAACCTGTATGAATTTTTCTTCTGCTGAAACAGTTGATGGGCCCCATTGACTTGTATTGTATTTTTTTTTTTTTTTTTATACTGTGGAAGTCAATCAACTGTTTGGTTACCCACATTCTTCAAAATATCAACGTTCGTGTTCAGCAGAAGAAAGAATTCATACAGGTTTGAAACAACTTGAGGGTGAATAAATGACACCATTTTAATTTTTGTGTGACCTATCCCTTTAAATGTCCAAAAGTATCCAAATATAACCCTGTATAGTGGATTCAGCTTACCAAATGCTCATAGGAGCTTATAGTATAATATAGTATAGGCAAGTTACAGTTTCCATGGGAATGTCTATGTTTCCAGACCCTATACTGAGGTACTGGAGAGCAGTGTTTTGAACATATGATGGAGGGAAGAACATTCACCACCAGAGTCCAGCGTGGATGGAAAGGTCAGGAGCTCCACTCTCGTCCTCCTGGTGGAGGTGCTGTTCCCATATGTTTTTTGGCTTTTAGTATGAATGTTAGCCTTACTGTCATCTATAAGCTAGTGTGCTCCAAAACAATGGCACAATTCATATTTAGAATATATACGCATTCAAAACTTCTAGCCTCTCACTTCCGACAATATTGATCAATGATTTTGATGACATCACGCTGCACTTCAGCTTCTCATCAGCTTTTCTGTCCAATCAAATGCTCTCTAGAATCTGAAGCGTCCCACTCCCTGCATTATACATGGATGCTGAAGCTGTGGCTGAAATCAGTCACTTGTTTAACACATTTACTATTTTCTACATGGTGAATGGGACAGTGCACTATATAGGGGATAGGGAGCGCTGGAATCTGCTCTTCAAGACAATGGCAAGTTTTAAACTTTCACAGCATCTTTTAACTGTTTGACTTAGCTGAAATATTGCCATACACTTTGAAAGTGGAAAAATATTGATGTTTTTAGATATGTATCGATACTGAAATATCTGAAACTATTCCAATACTCCTTTCTGCCGTATCAATACACTGATACCAGCTGCGCTTTCTTGCTCTCCTGTCCGACAGCGGCATGCACCGCCTCCTCTCATTCACTCCGGTTAGATGGTGCTTGTGTGACCGGGTCTGAATTTCGGTGCGGGATTGCATATAATTCCAGTCATTCACGCAGACTTCGCGCTCAAATAATAAAGCCGCCGCTGAAATGCAAGAGCCAAATTTAGCTATTTTTCGCGCTTATTTATGGTCAAATACTCAAATGTCACCAATGGCCATCTTGTTGAGTATTAACGTAAACAGTCATAACGTGTAACAGGAACACTGTTTTGGATCAGTGCGTGCGTCAGGTCTTAAAAGGACAGGCAGCCTAATAAATGTGCCGCTCTCTATGTTGTTAATTTTACTCAAATAACAAGGAGAAAATCACTGCTCTTGACTGATTAACTTAATCTGCGTTTCATTTTTACAATGAAGATTATCCTGTTATTATAATGTTATGTTAAATTAGATTTTATTATTTTATTTTTTATAAAGTATTGAGTTAAGAAACTGAATAAAGTGTCTTTGTGTATCTTTATTCTATTGTATTTATTTGTGCTATTGCTAGTCATTTGTTTATTTGTTCTTATTTTATTAGTTTACTTGTCTTTTTTTATTCAATTCATCATTTGAAATCAAGCTTCCTTGTGCTATGTGTAAGCTATTGCAACACAATTACCCCATTGTTAAAAACAACTGAAAAAAACTAAAATCATCGAGTTGGCAAATATTTGTAAGATAATTGTAATGGCAATTGATCATTTGTTATAATCATATCATTTTTATGATGTAAATTGAGGAGCAAAAGCAGTATCGGCTCAAGAAAATCGGCAGTCCGTATCAGCATCGGCACAAAAAAATCCATATCAGTCGATCTCTACTAACCTCACTTATAAGCAATTGTTGCATCTACTTTTAACTGGTGCAAAGGTGAATTTAAGTGAAGTTCAGTTCACACAGGTGTGGTTTCATCACATTAACAATGTTCCACCAACATTTGACAATAAGAAAGTGTTCAAATATGTGTCCTGATTTTTTTAGATAATATATTAAAATAAATGACACTTGGTTTGATTTTGATTTAATGCAAAAACATTCATACATTTAGGTGTGGGTTAAAGTGTCCAAATACTTTTCGGGGCTAAAAGAGGCCTAATTAGAACATCTAGGGTTTCTGTGACAATTGGTCAATTTTTAATAATTTAATATCTTCAGCTATAGTTCTGATTTCTTGTTTTCAAACACACTGTTGCTGGTCTTCTTTCCTCTATACAGTTTCTTTCACCACACTGTGTTTCCAGATCAGGTGGTTTCTATATATGATAGCTTCCTGCAAACTCAAAAAAGAAAGAAAAATCATTAAAGTAGCGCAATACCCCAAAGAGAGCTGCAGTGCTTTGATGTGACAATAGTCTGAAAAGTGCCCTTTAAAGTCTATCTTTCGTGACAGCTGCAGTGGAACGCTTTCATTCTGCAGCCAGTGCTTCCCCATAAACTCGGATAAAACTTTGACTCTGTTTCCAGGGAGCGTTTTACTCTTTTAAAGACTTATTTTTTCAGTTCTTACAACATGGAATATATTTCACATGTCCGTGGATTGTAAAGCGACCAATGTACTTGTTTGATTTGTTTAAAAAAAAAAACCTGTTCTCATTCAAATACAACCCCTTTCATACAAGGAAAATTTCAGTGGGAACCGTTAAATGAGTACCATAAATACTATGGCCCCTATTTAAGATCTCTTCCTGAGTGATAGGCCTATAGCTAGCATTTTATGTAGAAACATTTTTATTGTTTAGCTTGTAAAAAAGGTCCTATTTTCATTTGAACATTTCAAGGTTTTATCCCTTGGTAAGGAAAAGGCAATTACCCTTTAAAGGTCAAACTGGCAATAATAGAACTTCCTCTGCTTCCAATGTTTTAATGATACACTTTTTTTTTTTTTTTTTTTAAATGTCCAAAGAGGGCAAGCGTGTTGGGACTGCTTTCATGTATGGCCTGACTAATTTAGCATCGTGCAGTACTGTTGAGATCTGCTCAAATACCAGTATCTGAACATTTGTCTTATGCTGAATATAAATATAATTTTGTTCACTTAAAACAATGCTGGTTTAACATCTGACATTAGTCGTAGAAAAACCCTTGTTTCATGGTTGCTGAGATAAATTAAACTGGATACTCAAAATATGCCACACAGCCAGTATGTAGCTTGAAAATACAACATTGGACAAAGTAATGGAATTATTAGGTTACACTTTATTTTGGTGATCCACTTTAGACGTTATACTACATCAACTACATGTCAACTAAGGGTGTGTTCGGTTCTCTTGGTTCTTTTGGTCCAGACCAAAAAAGAAAATAATAAATGTGACCCTGGGGGCATATTACAGAAACTTTCCATCTTAGGAACTTAAGATAGGAGGTAATTTATTTTTCACAATTTCATATTACAGAAGCAAATCTTAACTTGATGTAGGATTCGTATCCTATCTTACAAAATCTCATCTGTAGTTAGGAAATCTTAAACCGCTCCATCGAGTTCGGTAATCAACTGTTAGGTCTGTTAACAAGCAATCAGCAACGCAAACTGCTTCTGAGGTAAACCTAAAATCAAAAAATGGAGAAACAACGGTGTGCTTTTAATTTCAGTGTGGTAGAAATTGACATTTTGATAAGATCCGTTGAAAAGTTAAAGCCTGTTTTATGAATCGCCTTTTGCAAAAAAAAAAAAAGACGTTAGTCACTTGAAGAATGATCAGTAATGCTCTGTGATGGATCGTTGGCATCTAATGTTGGTTGCAAATTGTCAACTAACTGCAAAATCATGTGTCGTGGGAGTCTAATTATTTACGAGTATTTTATCAAAGTGCAGCACATCCTTTGGGTTCTCAAAGTCTCTCCACCATCAAACGTCGCTGCTCTGTCTATATAATTAATAAATGTAACGCCAATTGTGAAAGGCTTTTTGTACCTTTTTTTTTTTTTAACCGTTGGATTTCAAAAAGGTTTGAAGTTAGGATATAAAAGGATTTTTATTTATTTATTTTTTTGTCGAGTTAGGAAGCCTCTGTAATACCTGTTTCCTATCCATAGTTAAGATAAGATTATGCACTTAAGAAATGTCATTCTATAATAGCCTTTGTCCTAAATGCGGTCCTAACTGAAATTGCCATGATTGCCAAACAGATAAGATGGGATTCTAAAGTTAAGATGTTTCTGTAATAAGCCCCATGGACCACAAAACCAGTCATAAGTCACACGGGTATATTTGTGGCAAATTATCGACTTTTCTAGTAAAGATCATGCTCCATGAAGATATTTTGTAAATTAAAAAAGTGCACCCTTGTGACTGGTTTTGTGGTCCAGGGTCACAAATTTTGTCCTGGTTCAAGATACAAAAAAATATATATATAAATGCATTTTATGATGGAACTTAAAGGGTTGCTTTAGCGATTAGCATTAAGCTTTATATCAGTAGAAACTCAGTAGTATATTCAAATGATCATTTTGATAATGATAATCCCGAGACGAGAGAATTATGCATTTTATTTCTGGAAAAAAAATTGACACAATTATCGTCATTTTTTGCGTCATCTGAGGATTTTTTTGGTCAAAGGTTAGAGACTACAGCCATTAATTGGAGAAAGTTCTGAATGTTATCAACCCACCCATAGGGGTGGGATCTCACCTCACTCACAGAATGTGAATGCGCACGGCCGCTCTACTCAGGCATTCATAACGGAGCGTTGCAGAGCAAAGTGAGTTTCAACTTTTCAATGAATTCCTATGAAAGTTAAGCTTCCATAGGCATGATCTGAAAACACGCCAGACTAAACGTGCTGTGAACGACTGCCACGCTTACCTTAGCTCTCATGATGAATAAAATCTGACTAACCTAACTGAGTATTAATAGACAGGTTAGGGTACGAGACGCTAGGGTTCAGATTAGAAGTAATTTAATTATTCTTATACATTGACGTAGTTGATTGTAGTTAGTAGAATGTCTAAAGTGGACCATCGAAGTAAGGCGTTACCAAGTATTACAAAGGCAATGTTCACACTACCACAATTATTATGGAGTGTCTATTCACACTAAGTGCAAATAGCGTGCCTTGTTGGCAAGTGGCGCATTCAGTAAAGCTTAAGGATCTTTGTTTTGACACAAATGACCCGGGTTCGAATCCGCCTTTTACAGAGCTGATTCTATTATATTAATTAATAAATTTACACTTATTGCATCCTGTTAATGTACAACAATACTGAGGTGCAAATGGTATGTATCTGTGGAAACGAAGTATAAATTGCATGTAATTTACTGCAAATAACTACTTTTATATGGCGTAAATGGAATATATCACTATTTCCACTTAGTATGCTATTTCACTTAGTAAATAGCATCTCCAGCTATTTGCACTTGGTGTCAATATCGCTAAGAATTTTATTTTCACTTAGGCCGCATTTACACTGCAGGTCTTGATGCACAATTCCGATTTGGTGATTATTTTTTATTTATTTTTTGACGACACGCTTGCATCTTTTAAAAGCGACCTGTATCTGATATTTGCATTTACACTATACACTGGTGAAACAACCCAAGACGTTATGACCCGTTAAAGTAAAACTGTGCAATACGCAATTGATGCCGACGAAATGATTATTCAATGTTTTGCTTTCCGTACTATCTTTAAAGGTCAGCAAAACATTGCTCTTGTTTGTGATCGCAGTTCGTGTCCACCTGAGTTGATGTAATTCGCCTCCGTCCCTTTTTCAATGACGTACGACTCGCATTTACTGGGGAATATCGATTTGACCGCTTGCATGGCAGACACAAATGCATGTGTCTGAATCGTATCGGATTTATTACCACATATGAGTGAGGCCTGAATCCGATCTGAGGATATTGGAATGCATGTGTTTTTTTTTTTTTTTTTCTGCTTGCATGTTCACGTCATATCCGATGTGTGCCACATGAGAGAGAAAAAAAATCGGAATTAGGCCACTTGAACCATGCAAATGTGGCCTTCGTGTTAATAGCAACTAGATTATATTTACACTGTGTAAATAGCGTCTATCGCTATTTGTACTTAGTGCAACTAGCCGCTGCCCAATTATTAAGCAGTAAATATACTGTGCAGTAAGTACTTTATTTAGCCTAAATGCCTATACCTACTACTGTTAATGTACAAGCAGAGCACACAATGGGAGATACTCAATCCAACAATGCAATGCACTCAACCTCACCTTCCATTCTTAGCTTTAAGACTAAAGGCCCATTCACACCAAGAATAACTATAATGTTAAAGATATAGTACTTAAAAATCATTCTCAATATTAAAGAATAGAGTTCACACCACCGCTATAACAATAATGGCACAGAGAAACAAAATCATCCACTGGTGTGGATGCTAATATGGTTATTGTTCTTAGTGTGAACGGGCCTTAACACAGTATTTTACACTGATATGCATGCAGCATAGTTTGTAACTTCAATTTACAAACTGTATGGTTACATACTGTGGCACTACTGTTTACCCATCATGTTTTGTGAATGGGTTCAAATAAGACCTCTACGGCCCTGTCCCAAATGGCACCCTAAACCCTCACAGTCTTCCTCTGAGTCCGCACTTTCATGACGTAATGTCGCTTTGACTGCTGGGTAGAAGTCCTCTGCGTAGCTCGCAAACTTGCGGGCTCAGCTGAAGTGCGCATCGTGGGTGCATGGCAGCCGCAAAGGGGGGCGCTGATGAGCACCCTTCTTTAAGCTTAAATGACAAATGGGACACCCTACGGTCTTGTGGACTTAACGGACATGCAGTGGCCATTAAGTCCACAAGACCGAAATGGCACACTTCATGTGCACTTTCGGACAGGGCCTACTGTTGTAAAGGAGTGTAAAACCGGTTTAGTGTTGTGTAAGTGTGTTACCGTTGTTGAGGCGTATTGCATTTTTATACTTGCACTGTGCCAGTTTCTGCTATCTGCACTCACTGTGAGACGTCGGCAAAGCCATCTGTAATGGAACAAAAGGTGTTTGATGTTACAGTAATAAATACTGCTGCATGTTAGTAGGCAGTATATGCTGTGCAATACACAATGAACAACCTTTGCAAGCATTTCATTGCAGGAATATCCCAAACTATCACAGTTCTAATACAACAATTGAAACATTCAAGGTCACTAGAAACATAGCAAAGACGTTATGATGGATCACAATCTGTCCTGTTGTTTTCGAATGCAATGAGAGCACCTCTGTTTCTCTGCGAGGGTGGAGGGCCAGACAGGCTTTGGGATGAGACAGAACTCGCCACTTCAGCGCAACACCTGCTAAGAGCACAATTAGAGGCAATTAGCCGGGTATGAAAAGGCCATAGCTGGATTTCCAGGCTCAGCTCTAAAATTAATGATGCCTGGCAAAGTGTTTATGCGCGTGTATGTGTGTTTCCGTTAAGTGTGACACTGAGTGTGGCTGGAGGCGTGCCGCTAATTTCAGGCCTTTGTGATCCTCATTCATGGCACTGAGAGATTAATGCCATCATCACACAAGAGCGAGGGATCACCATGACAGCAGGGGCCAGACAGCACAACGTCCAGCTACATCTGTTCAAATGACACATTAGCAGAATTGAGAGGCTGCTGAGAGTTAGTGCAGAGATGTGAAGCTCACAGATACATGTAACGGTCTTCTAGTAGCATGCAACATACAGGTTTGGGACAACATAATGGTGAGGAAATGACAATTTAAGGCCCCGTTTACACTAGAGCGTTTTAGTTTTAAAAGCAAAATCTTTGTTACGGTGGTTACACCTGTCTACACTACGCCGGCATTTTCAAACCTCAAAAACAGACTTTTGAAAACGCTCCAGTTTTAGTTTGAAATCTCATAGGTTGCGTTTCAGTGTTAAACACTGTATTTAATAATACTGCAGCTGTCTACATTCTCAAGAGGCAATGGTTTACACTTGTACCCGCATGCCCAGTGTTCTCAGTCATTCAGTGTGGACAGAGATGGTTTCTGAAATGCAATGGAAACAGCAGTGTAAACAACAAAAGAAAGTTTTAAAAGTAAAACGCACTAGTGAATTGAAGTACTTGGGAGTAAACTTTAGAAGAAAATTGCACATGGATCATACTATGCATTGTGGTTCAACATGAAATTGACCTTATTTACTTTCAAATGCATATTCCTGGACTTATTCTGTATGAATCATCTGCATTTTTTTTTACCAAAGAACAAAAGCTGTCATTGTAATATTTAATAAAAATAAATTCATTGATGTGAAATAAATGTATATAAAAATTAATGTCATTTAGGTCACATTCGGTTACATTTTGCCATTTTCCTGATCCAAACAATTCCCAATGGATAAAATCAATTCACACCATTTTCTCCTCCTGGAGAACTATAACATTACAGAAATACAATGGATTGCAAACAGCAATTCACTTTGAATGTAATATTTTGTTTTAGTCTCTTTTTTTTTTTTTTATTTCCCACTATAAATTTTTGTATTTGTTATACTAATAACTAATGCAAATAAAAGGACAATTATTTAGGTTCATAACTATGCACATTCAAAAGTTGTATTTGTCACATACACAGTTATATGCACATATACACTAGACCATGGCTGCATCTAATTGGTCAAAAAAAAAAAAAAACAGTAATAGAGAAAGATTACTACAATTTTAAATTATATATACAGTGGTGGCCAAAATTATTAGAACACTTGGCATCTGGGAGTCATCTTATTGGGCCTGGATTTATTTTTTCCAAGAAGAAAATTGCCCAAAGCATTCTTCTAACTATTGCCAGAACTACCTGCGACAGAAGGAATCTGCTGGAACATTGAAAATGATGGACTGGCCCCCTCAAACTGGATAAAAACAGTACAACTCTTCATCTGAAATGTGATGGTCAGAGCAACCATCTGCATGTTTCATGAACATTATGAAATTATATCATGTTTGAGGCAAAAAAAAAATATTCCTTTGATCGCAGCCATTACACCAGTCTTCAGTGTCACATGACCCTTCAGAAATCATTCTAATTGGCTGATTTGATGCCAAGGAATAATTTCTTAACCTAGCATTTTATAGAACCTGACACTTTTTTCCTGACTAAAGTGACAAATCTTATCGGTTGTAAACTATAACTAAAGAAACCAAGTAATTTTGGTTAAAAGAAATGAAAGAGCCACCTGGGCCCCCACAGTCCCTCCCTGTCTATCATCATTAGTCGTCACGGCTGATTCATGAGGCTGAAGAGGTTGCGGAGCCGTAATCAGAGGGTCCTCTACTACTCGCTGCCTGCAGAGCGCCTGTGAGAGGGAGTCTGCTTTCAGCCCTGCAGGCCCAACACAGGACGCCCAAACCTCCAGCCCTGATGAGGGGAAAGAATGTCAAAGCATTCTGATTACCAGAGCTCTTCAATCAAAGCTCTATATCCGTCTCAGAACCAGACAAGTGATTGGAGAGCTCTGGCTTGCCAGAGATTCTCTCTGATTGTGATTGTGGAATGAAGTGAGCCTTGTGTGGCATGGCTGCAGCTGCAAATTGGAAATGTGTGGCCAAAAAGCCATTTGGGAAATTATTGGTTGTGAATTTGTGCCTCGAGTTAACAAAACAAGCTGCTTTAAAAACGTTTTCAAATGAAATGTGTGATATATTGAGCATTTGGATTGGTGTCAGGTGGTGCAATGATCTAAAAAGCCTTTGATGACCTTGCTGGAAAATCTGGGCAAAACCAGCTGAATAGTTGGTTTGACATGGATTTTATCAGCCAAATCTGGTCTAGATGAGGGATCTTCTTTTAATGCCATCTAACACTGTGGTTTGAAAAACAGGGCAGGGAATGTCTGATACTGGTCTAGATGGTTGATAAGATGGACAGCCAGCTGGTGTGACCGAGGTAGACCCGGTAGATCACTTTTATTAAAGGGATAGTTCACCCAAAAATGAAAATTAGCCCATGATTTACTCACCCTCAAGCCATCCTAGGGGTATGAGACATTCATAGTTAAATAAAAAATTCCTGGCTCTTCCAAGCTTTATAATGGCAGTAAATGGCTGTTTCTGTTTTGAAGTCCATAAAAGTGCATCTATCCATCATGAAAGTGATCCACACGTCTCTGGGGGTTAATAAAGGCCTTCTGAAGCAAAGCGATGGGTTTGTGTAAGAAAAATATCCATATTTAAAACTTTATAAACTAAAATAATTAGCTTCTGACAGACGGCCGTACGCATTGACTTGCGGCAAAAGTGTAACCCTTGTCCTGGTGCATGAAGTGCAGAGGATACAGCAAAACAAAACACTGGTCATGAATTGGAAGTCTAAAACGAGAATTTTTTAAAGAGAAATGCCAGAGGATTTCGATATAAGAGGGGCTGGATAAATGCACTTTTTATGGACTTCAAAACAGATTAGCCATTCACTGCCATTATAAAGCTTTTTAATAGAACTCCGATTGTATTCATCTGAAAGAAGAATGTCATATACACCTAGGATGACTTAAGGGTGAGTAAATCATGGGCTAATTTTCATTTTTGGGTGAGCTATCCATTTAAGCTTTTCTGGTTGGTAGACCACATTAGACCAGCACTAAAGGAGCTATCATGTTCTAAAAACTACTTGGCCTGTTTTTTTTTTTCCAACAGGGAAGACCATGAATGCTAAGCACATTGGTACAAAGCTGGTGATCACCAACCAGAAATCCATTTAGCTGCAGGTAATCGGCTTATACTTACAGTGACTCCCATGACAATGAGGTGTCTATGAGTTGAGAAAGACAGACACAGAGTTCCCGTATTAACTGTCCCGGTGATACCTGTAAATAATGAAGCGTACAACATTCAGACCTCCCAGACTGTTGCACCATGAGAACTTTGTGCTAAACGATTGGATGTAAAGCAAGGTAAACCTTTAGAAAATGAAAAAGCACTCACTCTTACAGACACATACGGTCAGCCCATTATATGAATTTGAATAGAATATGTAATCTCTGCTCATTTTGTGTGGAATAAATGATGGTATAAATCAACAGCCAGGTTGTCTGCAGCATGATGGATGGCTGGGTAGGAAATACTGGCTATACTTAATGGGGCGACGCAATAATATAAGGCTATATTAAAGTTTGTTAGGTCATTAGAGTCCATTCTTTAAAATAATTTACGGCTTAGATGCCTTTCTTGCTAGTTCTTCAAGCAAAATAAGACGTGTGCACATGAAAAGAATATATCCCTGTCTGCAAAGCCGGAGGAACGGAATCGAAGAGAGACAAAAGCCTTGCTATTCATTGTGCATGACTGAAAAGGTGTTTTAAATACACATACTGTTAATGGAGTTCCATTTGGTCTGTCGTGTCCGAAGTAGATATGCATAACAGAATGATAGAATGGATACCCATAACTCAAATAAAGGGATAATGAATTGATTAGAGTCACCATTATGCACCTTCAGAGCTCTTTGAGAATAATCGCAAACTTTCCAAAAGCTTGGTGCCTTCCTCTCCCTCTCGGCAGCTGACTCATAACCATTTCTCTCTGGCCAGCTGAGCCTTTCCATTAATACTGAGGGGAAAATTGCCAGAATGTGACATCTGCTTAAGGGCTCTGGAGAGGAAACATGAAATTTCAGCCTTGTTCATCAGTCACTCTCAGACTGTGACTTCGGCAATCAGAGCTCCTCAGCTTGGTTCTTCACGCCGAGAATCAAGCGTGATTATGCAAAAATGCATTAGACGATGTGAGTGTGTTTGAAGGAAGGATTTTAATCATATAATTGAGACGAATTTGTTTGTGAGACTGCAAAACGGAGTAATTCCTTCAAGTATTAGGCACTTTGTACCATTTGTTTTGCTCTTCGGGTAGTTTGAATAGCAGGTGAGTAAAAGGGCGGTTTGTTTTTCCATTCTCAACCTAAGATGGTTTGCTAAACTGGTTTCCCATCTTGTTTTAGAGTTGTTTTGGGCACCTGTCAATCAGGCTTTTTTTTTTTTTTTTTTTTGATTTTCAACTTTTTATTTAACAAATATGGAAGGAATAGGATCAAGAAACATTGTAGGCTGGATTCAATCCTACATTACCTGCATGGGTTGACAACTGTACCACAGCTCCACAATCATCTTTGATGTTTTTTTTTTTCCTTCAATCCTGGAGGACAACAGCACACACACAATTATCAAAGCGAGATGACCACAATTACAGAAGATGGATAGCGAGATGCTTCGGTGGCCACCTGCCTCTATAGCATTACCTCTCGTTTCCTGGCATGCAGCACGCGCGCACACACACACACAGCAGGTCAAGGCCCCGACATGTGCATCCACACTTGCTGTGGAAGGTGTACAGGGTGTTACAGAGCTTAGTAATTGATAGTGACTGGACAGATAGTGGTGAAGCGGCCAGGGGGAGGATGCTGTCAGACACGGAGACAAGAACTCTGCTGAGGAGAGCAATACTTCACTAGACTCACCCTCCCACTCTCATCTCATTCATTAGCAGCCATCTGATGGAAGGCCACTGATCGATCCACAGGGCTTCCTCTGCACAGAACCAAAGAAGAGGAAAAAAAAAAAAACGCTTTCATTTCATGGAAGCCACAGAGAGGAGACCTTTGGATCAAATGGTGAGACATTGTATAGTGGGGTTCAAAACTTTGAGACCACATTGATTTTATTACATTTTATTTTTTTATATTTAGTTTTAGTTAAGATTTTGAACTATTTAAAGTTAAATAAAACGACATAAGAACAAAGAACACTGAGCTTTTTTCTTCAAATCATACTGGAGAACATGCTCATCTGGCTCAAACTTGTGCAGCTCCAGTGCTAACTAAAATAATAAAATTAAACGTATTTTTATTTTTTTATTTATTTATATATATATATATAAAATATATAAATATATATATATATATATATATATATATATTTATATTTATATTTATTTATTTATTTATTATATATATATAAAAATAAAAGCAGTGGAATTGAAAAGCTGAAAAATTAAATCGATGACAAACTTAAGCTGAACTAAAATTCGAAAAATGGTAACACTTTAGTTTAGGTTCCAATTCTCACTATTAACTTGTTGCTTATTTAGCACGCTTATTACTAGGATATTGGCTGTTTATTAGTACTTCTAAAAGCACATATTAATGCCTTATTCTGCATGACCATATTCTACATCCCTAATCCCCAATACCTAAACTTAACAACTACCTTATTTACCATTTAATAAGCAGTAATTAGGAGTTTATTGAGGCAAAAATCATAGTTAATAGTTAGATAACAGTAAGAATTGGACCCTAAAGTGTGACCGAAAAATACATTTTAAACCTAAACAGCAATATTTAAACGTGTGCATTTAGCAGATGCTTTTATCCAAAACAACTTACATTACTTTCAAGTTACATATTTTATCAGTTCATGCATTCCCTGGAAATCGAACCCATGACCATTCTCTAGTGTTCGAACTACAGGAATGCCTTTTTTTTTTATTAAATAATTATTTAAAAAAATAACATATCAAAATTAATACTGAATATTAAAATAAAATCCTACTCAAATTAACACTATAACAGCATATTTATAAAAATAAAAAGCACTCATATGTTTAGAGCCTTCAGAAGAAAAAAAAAAAAGAGATACTGACTAGTGCATTTTGTCATAGGGCAAAAAAAAAAAAAGTCCACTTCAGTCCTTAGCAAATGAAAAAAAAAAAAAAAAAAAATGGCAAGGCATGGTCCTATCTTGGGTGAAAATTTACATTACTATGGTTGTATAGTAGTGGACGAGAGAGAAAGGCCCATGAGGGGTTTCCATCAGAGGGAAATTACACTGATAAAACATGGGACACAGAACAGGGAGAAACAGGTCACAGTGCCTGGGGTCATAATGGAAAGCAGAACAGGCGAGAGGAGCATTAGTAACCCCAAAACCTAATGGTCTGCGCAGAGCTTGCTGCAGGCGAGAGAGAAAGAGAGATAAAGAGCAAAGACGGTAAAAAACAGAGGGCATTGTCAGGACAGTCTGTTTCCGCTGCAGGCTTTAGCAAGTGCTAAGATCTAAGCGTCAGTGGTTTGCTGTGATGCATGCGAGGCGTTTAAACACAGAGTTTGCTGGGAATTAGAAAGGAGAGTTGACAGGAGCAGAGCTCATTTGGTTTGTTCTACCTGACTGGGTCCGTTTCAGCAATCACAGAAGGGAAACAGTGGCGCGATGCTGAAGGCAATGTACACTGCACCTTTGTCATCATGGGTGAGTAACGATGGTTCATCTTCAATGGAAGCCAGAGCATATGGAGACATCAAGCTGCTGAGTGACACACAATACAGCATGATATGAGCCAAGTGCCTTAGAATGTAAATGAGTGTCAGTAACGTATCTGTCAGTTTATTCACTTGTGTCAGGTGTCTTCGCATGTATATGAGCCTCAGTAGGCCAACAAACGAATAAATACTAACACTAATTGTTTAACGAAGAAACTAACTTGTACTTTAATTTACATTTAAGAAACTTGGCACAGTTACCCAATAAACTAACTTATATTTGACACTCATTTACATTCAAAGACTTGTGTAAATAATAAAATAACTAACTTTTACTTGGCACAACTAAATAGCTTTCTAACTAACGTATGCTGGAATTCATTTACATTTTAAGACACTTGGCACAATTGTCCAACTACCTTATACTGATGCTAACTAGTTAACAGTATTCTGGAATTAATTTACATTTTATGACACTTGGCACAACTATCTATTTAACTAACTTGCTGTATGCTAATGCTCATTTCCATTCAAAGACACTTGGCACAACAAACTAACTTTTTAACTGTAAGCTTTCCCACATTTGAAGATAGGCCTCACTATTTGAAGAATTAAACTGGATTCCACTCAATGAATAGGCCTTGTGAATTGATTCCATCCATTTATTTATTATATGTAGGTGAAAAACCTTTAAAAATATAAGCATATAGTGTAAATCACCAGCAGACCCAATACAAATGCATAAATTAGCAGGTTTAACATGACTTAATTTTAACTTTTACACAGAACATCAGTACCTTAAGTTAATGAACCATTTAAACCGTGATTATTCCATCAAGCCTACAGTATATTGCACATAGGTCTGAGTTGTTAAATATCACACACTAAAGTTAAAACCGATGGATATCATACAGCCCAATAACAATAAATTACCTACAGTGTAATTAACTTTACATTTAAAGTACAGAACAAATTTTACAATAAACAGCTTTTACAAATTTGTATAGTTTAATTGACTGGATTCTAACTACAAAGACTATAAAATAACCCGTGCGTTTAAACATTTATCAGTTAATTGCTATTTTAATAATTAAACATCTATATTTAATTATATAGGCGAATCACTTAAGTTATTATTTATATTAGATCACTAGTTAAGTATTTAAACAACGATCCAAATCATGAATTACTAAATTAAACCAGGCAAATTAGAAAAACTTAAGTAAATCAAATTCAAGTTAATATTAAACCCTAATCGTTAAAAGTATAAGCATATACATATAGACATTTTAACACAGTACACAAATGAACGCCTCGTGAATTGAAGATGCGCCGCGATTTACAGAGCGTCCCTGAATGCTACATTCATTCACTCGGATAGCGGTGACAACAGCAGAGCTTCAGCGCTTACCGGCTGTTCTTTGGTGTGGTGAGTAGACATAAACAGACATCAAGCTCTAATACTCATATTTCTTTGGGCCAGCTCCCGGTCCACACCAACGATAGCAAAGTGCGTTGCCTTATCCGGCCCAGGCACGCGCAACAGATTGCGGCTTAGTTTCACCTGGTAGGCTACTAATGAGGGAAGGCGGGGTGACGGGCGGTTTGCCGCAACAAACTAATGCTGCGTCCCAATTCGCCTACGAGCTAAAAGCATGTACTCTTTTTGTGAAGAAAAACTGCATACTTTTGAGTGTGTAGCAGAAGGGCATGCAAGCTTTGGGACATACTACTTCGTCGTCTATAACGGACTTTGTCGTTTAGTTACGTGCATCCCGTCACCGTTTAAACTGCCCTGTCAATCATCATCACAGTTAAAATCCTCCACATTCAGTTTAATTTCCTACCGTATCGGAGAGAAATATAGTAGCACGTTTGATTTGCCATTTGTGGGTCTTTAATGCAGAGACTCTCCTCATGTGTTTGCATTTTAAATGTAATTATGCATTTAAAAGTTAATGGCCAAACGTATCATTACAAAAGTTCACAATGCTGCTGCAGGTGAAATATAATGTGGATAATACTTAATAAATATCTTTTAGTCAGGTTAAATACTGATAATTTATCACTCAAACTCCTTTATCTACACCTCTCTACTTAACCGTTGGACTCGCACATCCGTCATGTTTGTAGTTGTTTTTTTGTTTTTTAACAGTTTTTATCCGCGTTTGTAGTTCTAATCGAATCCTTGTCCAACTCGCAATGGGTTGTGGGCAACATCAGCCGTTAAATTGTGCGTGAGACCATCCGGGTATCTTTGGAATACTCTTTTCAACATACTACGATTTGGGACATACATACTAATTCTATTTTCGAATACTATTTAGTATGGATAGTATGCGAATTGGGACACATGGTAAATTGAATGAAATGCATTTACAAAAAAACAATTATCTAATTAACTCTTTCCCCCACCAGCATTTTTATTTTTTTTTTTTTTCAGTTGCTAGCCACTGCCAGCGTTTTTGATCATTTTCACAAAAATGCCATGGCACCCAGAATATCAAAAGAACAGACCCTCTGTTTTAAAATAACGAAATAAAAAATATAAATAAATAAAAATAAAAAACCCTTTTTATTCTAGCTTCATGCATTCTTTTATTTTCAACACTTGAATGTTTCATTTTAAAAAAACGACAACAAACCCTGCAAAAATCTGTGAAAATATTATTATTATAATTTTTTTTTTTTTTTCAAGACTACATCCAGATCGGATTCAGAACGATGATCAAAACATAGATGGAGTAGATCGAGTCCATTAACACCTCCAAAGTTTGCACAGTCCTATAACTCGTCCTGGGTCGACATTTCTTTCAGTAACATTGGGCAGTTTTGATTTATATGCTGATATTTTACATATGCATATGATAACATATGGGCTGCATCCAAAAACCTAGGCAGCTGACTTGTTGCCTTATCAGGCAATGACTTGTAAGGTAAAGAAAGCGAGCTTTGGTGAGAAATAAACAAATATTTAAATGACTACACTAGTAATTTCTCCCTAGAAAAACGTTGGTCAAAAACTTACATTTACACGCAAACTGACCAACAACTGCAACTCTCAGGCACCATCTTTCTTTTTCTAGTTTAACTGTCACTGAATGGAACACATAGGATTGTGGGATATCAAAGGCAGCAAAGGATACATCTATGCTGCCTTCAAAAATCAATCAGATGAAGATCTCTCAGGAGGCTGGAAGTGAAGCTAACATTGGATTCGGACATGCTTTACCTTCCTACATTGATGTGTCCTCCAAAGGTAGCATTTTGCATTTTTCAGGCATAATAGCGCCCCCTATTGTATAACATTGAAAACATGGAACGCTGGAAATTTCCATCAACGAAAAGAGTTAAAGGTGGGGTAAACCATATCTGGTAACTGATATTGATATTTGACCAAAACAAACACGACCCAACCCCAAAAGGGTCTTGCCCCTATTTTGATAGCACGCCCCACACATACATACACAACGCAGGCAACGACTATGGCAGAAAATGCCATGCCAGCCGGCTGAGGCTATGATGTCATCAATAAGTGAAAGCAATGTGTGTTACTATGGTAATCCAGGTCGAATGTTCAGTGAAAAAGTCATCTCTTCCATCCCAAAAACACAAACACAGTTCTCATTAACAACTCGATAGCACGAGCACAAACATAACAAGATTAGAGGGTTACCTCACCTTTAAGCAACCTCATTTACCCTACATTGTTTAGCCTTTTGCTGGGCTGAGTGGTCTCTGTACTAATCTGTGAATTCAGTCAGTACAGATCTGCACCAAACTTTATCTGCCTCACTATTTCCCTTTGCACCTCTCTATCCGTCTTTCCAACCTCATTCTGTCGCGTGAAGTGACCCATTCCTCCTCTAGTCCATTCAATCATGCTGAGCCCACACAACAATAACTGCAATATTGGATTTTCACAAGTTCTATCCCTCAGGACAGAAGCTTCAGCATGAGTATAACACAAACCAGACCAGGTGGGAGGGCAACTGACCACACACTAGCAAAAGTTATTGACTTGGCGAGGAGACTTCAGAGGACAGTGACGTTCACTGAAAAATATAAACCACAGGACCTGAACAGACAGAATGAAAGAGTGATAGATGTATTTAGGACTCCATCAATGTCACTGATGTGATTTCTAGATAGCAGCTTCACTGATTAGCTGTTATCATCACAACATTTATGTGCTGGAGATCCTGATGTTGCTGCATTGTCATTGTGCCATTCACTGAAAGAGCACAAAAGAAAAATACATCTTACCGCATTAACATGGGAAATAGGATTGAATCTACACATAATCTTGTAATCGTTAAATCTGCATTCTCAGCAACATCACCGATAAGATGAAGCACGTCAAGGTGAATGCATTAACAGGAAGGCACTAGTTTTTTATGTGCATGCATGCAGGGGAGATTATACACTTTAGATACTGGTTTTGTTGTGAGCTACTTCAAAAAATTGTTGCCAGTTTCTAAGCAACAAGACACACGTTTAAACATTTTCTGTCATCCAACAACCTATCGTTTATGACACCAAGACTTATGATACTCATAACTCACACTTTGTGAACAAAGCACCACAACTTAAATAATACATTTTGTTTATGGAGGAAAAACGCCTGCTGAGATGGGAAAAATGGAAGTTTTCTGTCAAGGCTTTGCTTGTCCCATTGAAAATAAAATGTGTTCAATGTTTTTTTTCTGCTAATTGTTGTGAAGTTGGATAGTGAAGATGTATTCTCTTTAGCTGGTTTAACTGGAAAATCCAGAGAAGCAAATTCACAAACAAACTCCAATCCGTTTAACCAGGCAAAAACTGCACTGAACTAGCATTGCTTCATGAGTATTTAAGTCAAATATGACTCATTTCATGGGAATTACCCTCATTATAGATTGTGATCGGTTCACTAAACTATTACCACCTATGGAAAGCAATATATATATATATATATATATATATATTTTTTTAATCATACATTGCAGAAGTTAAACATTTGGAAATAACTACACTATATTGCCAGAAGTTTTGGGACACTTGCCTTAACATTGCACATGAACTTTAATGATATCCCATTCTTAATCCGTAGGGTTTAATATGGAGTTGGCCCACCCTTTGCAGCTACAACAGCTTCAACCCTTCTGGGAAGGCTTTCCACAAGGTTTAGGAGTGTTTTTATGGTAAATCTCAAACAAGTTCCTCCACACCAAACTTGCTCATCCATGTCTTTATGGACCTTCTTTTGTGCACTGGTGCGCAGTCATGTTGAAACAGGAATGAGCCATCCCCAAACTGTTCCCACAAAGTTGGGAGCATGAAATTGTCCAAAATGTATTGGTATGCTGAAGCATTAAGAGTTCCTTTCACTGGAACTAAGGGGCCAAGCCCAATCCCTGAAAAACAACCCCACACCACAATCCCCGCCACCAAACTTTACACTTGGCACAATGCACTCAGTTCATCGGATTGCCAGACAGAGAAGTGTGATTCCTCACTCCAGAGAACACATCTCCACTACTCTAGAGTCCAGTGATGGTGTGCTTTACACCACTGCATCCGACGCTTTGCATTGCACTTGCTGATGTAAGGCTTGGATGCAGCTGCTCGGCCATGGAAACCCATTCCATGAAGCTCTGTACGAACTGTTCTTGAGCTAATCTGAAGGCCACACGAAGTTTGGAGGTCTGTAGCTACTGACTGCAGAAAGTTGCCGACTTCTGCACACCATGCGGCTCAGCATGTGCTAACCCCACTCTGTGATTTTACGTGACCTACCACTTCGTGGCTGAGCTGCTGTTGTTCCCAATTGCTTCCACTTTGTTATAATACCACTAACGGTTGACCGTGGAATATTTGGCAGTGAGGAAAGGAGATTCTGGGTTAATTCCAATCGGAGGTGAGCATCCCTATTCCCTACTCACTCCAAAGGGCAGAACATAACCAAAAATGATTAAATTACTTCCTTGAAGTGACCATTGCATGTTCACTAATGGATCTGTGGAAGGGCCCTTCGTGAAGGGATTCAGTTGTTCACTTTCGTTTGGAAAGCTCCTACAAATAGCATCCCCTTCCCGAAGTGCCCTTCAAGGGTGTAAAAACGCCATTTGGAATTCACCCTCTGAAGTGTGCATACGATGGACACTTTACTATCCTATACTATATACTATACTATTTATGAATGGCAGTGAGGCGACGTAACTGACGCTGGTAGGTATAGGTACTTTCATGAATTCAAAATTGTTTGAACCTAAGATGGTGTTTCAGTATCTATAGAATCATACAAAAATATGTGCTAATACAAAACATTATATTTGAATACCTACAATTACTAAGTTCATCTTGATATATATCAAAATGATTGAAATGTCTGTGGAAAAACAGCCTAGTTTCCACTGCAAGATGAGTAATCTGAGGGTGTGTGTGTTTATGTGTGGCCGCTATCACAGAGGCCCTGTGGAGAGGACAGCAGTCGGGTTATGCTATTCCCCTCTGATGTGACGAAAAGGTCAGTACGCCCTTCCTTTGAAGCCAAGCCTACACACACTCTCAGTAGGGTACAGTTCTGTCCACACATCCTCTATCCCATCTGATACCTTCAAAGACACGCACGTCCTGCCCTTTAATGCCCTACATGGGCCGTGAAAGGAGTTCTGCTTTGGACAGACAGGTACATGATAAGAACAAATAAAAACCAGCATGAGACAGCAGACTGGCATGCTCGCTCACAGGAGAACATGTGTAGAACGGTCGTTTTGTCAAATCGCTGTTGATGCTCACACGAGAGGGAGTAATGAATAATTATACCATGCTCTAAGAAATTGCCTTGAAAGCTAAATGAAGAACTTAAAGGATAGTTCATCTGAAAATGAAAATAAGAATCATATACTCACCCTCATGTCTCTCAAACCCCAAATGAATTAGCTTCTGTGGAACATAAAAGGAATTATTTATTATTTTATAGTGTTATGTTATCTAAGGGTCACCATCCTCTTTTTGGTATCCTATTATATAATACAACAAAAGATGATGGTGAGAGCATGGGCTGTCAAGTTCCTCAAAGGACAAAAGAAGTGTACATGTGACTTGTGCACCAGTATATTATTTCATCTCAAACAAACTGAGGGAAAAACAAATGCTTTTAAGGGATTATCCATTCACAAGATAGTATATTCATCACTAAGCGTTGCACAGAAGAAATTAAGTCATACAGGTTTGGAATGACATGAGGGTGAGTAAATGACTCCTTAATTTGTGGGTGAACTATCCCTTTGAGTTTAACTTCAACCAAAGTTAAAGATAAGCTTAGCTGAATGTTTCATTGTCCCTCCCACATTAAAAGACTTAAAGTCCCAGTGAACCGGAAGTTGCAACTGAGTTTTCTTCAGTGCTGTGACATATTTCCAAGTGAAACGGAATATTGCATAGAGGGCAGGGTTTTACTTCAGCGCTGCTCCTCTCCATCTCTCGCTCATAGCAGACTAACGGTTGGAGGGGAGTGGTTAAGGATATTCAAACCCAAGCCATCAAACTGACATCATCGGAAAAGGAACGCCATTCCAGACCAGAATGAACTTTTCAGATTTTGATTAAAGATTACCACGGCAAACTATTTTTTTCTTGCACAGATTAATTGTTCACCCTAAGACCTGTAATGTGTGCTAACAAAGTAAATAGGGTCAGTTTTGATTTCATGAGGACTTTAAAGGGCAAAAAAAAACAACAACACTCAATTCATATGGATTAGTTTTACAATCTCTTTATGAACTTTTTGAATCGTGTCAGTTGCATAGATGTGAATGGAGGGACAGAAAGCTCTCAGATTTAATCAAAAAGATCTTCAGTTGTGTTCCGAAGTTGAACGAAAGTCTTCCAGGGTGAGTAATTAATGTCAGAATTTTCATTTTTGGGTGAACTATCCATTTAAAGTCAAATCAAAATTGACCCCATTTACTTTGTTAGCAAACATTACAGGTCTTAGGGTGAACAATTAACCCGTGCAAGTTAATACACAGAAAAAAATTGTTTGTCACGGTAATCTTCAATTCAAATCTGAAAAGTAACTTCCGGTCTGGAATGGCGTTCCTTCTCAGATGATGTCAGTTTGACGGCTTAGGTTTGAAGATGCATAACCACTCCCCTCCAACCGTTAGTCTGCTATGAGCGCGAGATGGAGAGGAGGAGCACTGAAGTAAAACCCTGCCCTCTGTTCAATATTCTGTTTCACTTGGAAATACATCACAGCGCTGAAGAAAACTCACTTGCTACTTCCGTTTCACTGGGACTTTAAGTAAAATCAAAATGTATATGACTCCAACCCATACACCATAATGATTATTTTACTGACTTTGTAATTATACCAATTACATACATACATTAATATGATACTTAACTGATCTTTAAAATGTAACACTCACTGCTCCATCTCTCTTTCTTCCAAGGTGGCCTTGGCCTGAAAAAAGTTTGAAGATTCCTGTTCTGTAAGAGGAACAGACCGATATGCAAGTATAGATGACTGACCGTTCATTTTGGGGTGAACTATCCCTTTATAGTCACGCCATCAAGGCTAGTACTTCTCAAATAATGTTGTTATTGGTGAAAAGCAACCCATTATTCTTTAAAGACATTCTAAGAACTTCAATTACCTCCATCCACAATTGAGTGTCCAATTGAGTAAAAACTGAATGACAGTTGAATGTCAACCGGCTGGTATCTTTTACTTTCGTGCGATGGCATAATCCACACCAGCCTCTATAAAAGAGCAATCCTCATAAAGAGACCCTGAGCTGTATATAAAAGCCCACCCTTATCCTGCTTTAGCAAACACACTGCATAAATAATTGTCAGGCACAGAGAATACATCTCGCTAATGATGGAGAATAAATAAAAACAAAAGCAACTGCGCCCAGGTCTTTTCCATAATTTTGTATTATATTACATATATGGTTCATTTGTTGTGCTGAGTAGTGTTATAATTGCTAAAAATCTTTTTGAGTGAGGAATGACGGCTTTCAAATTCCTTTTCTTGCTCATCAGATTAACAGATTCCTCTTACAGTAAGTAATCTTAAAATGAGTTTTACAGCAATACAGTGGATGCCTGCCAAGTATGAGAGTTACATTTTAAAGTCGCTCGATGTCATGCTGGTCTTATTGAGCATGCCAAACAAAAGCTTTTCTCTGGTTCACTTAACTTTTGACAAGCACATAAATGGCAGAGCAAACACATTAGATGCGTACATAAGCAATAACTCAGACTTTCTCTATAGATCTGAAGAAAAATCAATATGCAAACAAAACGATGGAGAGTTACCGCAGTGATGGAAAGAAACTTTAATGAGAAACCTATCTAGGACTAGAACTTTTGTGGCTTCTGCGATCTCTAAATCCAAATATCTCACATTTTAGAGTAATCAAAGTTGAATTTAGGAGGCGGTTGGGGAAGATTCAAGGAGCAGCTTAAGAAAATACAATGTTACAGCTGTTCTATTTCTCCTGATTAGGAAGAAGTTGTGATCGCTTACCCGACTCGGCTTTGATCTGTCTCAGCGAGTCATTGCCCTCCTCCAGGAATCTTTTCTTTCCCTCACCGGGCCGCTGATGCACAGATCAATTGTTGTTTTTTCTTCAAAGTCAAAGTGAGTTAGTGCTAATTCAATGGAGAACGGGAGTAAGAAGGCCTCTTGTGCTCCTCTGGGGATGTTCCCTCCACCTTGCTGCATGCTGCAATCACGGCTCCGGAATAGCAATGCAAGAATACTGTAACCTTCAACATAGTGGAAGAATATCACAGATATATATTCGGACACAAAATTTGATGGATTAGTATTTTATCAGCCATCAGAGTGCTGATAACGACAGGAGACAGCTGACAAAGTAGGCTATTTCTCATGTGGGGAGATTTTAAAGGCATAGTTCACCTTAAAAATCATTTACTCGCCCTCATGTTGTTCCCGAACCTTGACTTTTTCTCTCTCATAGAATGTGGAGCAGAATGTTAATACTGTCTTTTGCATAAAATAAAAGTAAACTATGGCCAGAGGCCCTCAAGTTCCAAAAATGACAAAAAAGTATAAGTATGAAAAAACACTTAAAAATACAGAAATGTATAAGCTCTCAAATCTCCTTCATTCATATGTATGTGTGTGTGTGTGTGTGTGTGTGTGTGTGTGTGTGTGTGTGTGTGTCTGTGTTAATAACCAGGGGCCTCATTTATGAAATGTTGTGTACAAATCATCCTACATTTGATCGAAGATCATTTCTCAAATGTGTGTACGTGTGATTCAGAGAATGAACCCACGCAGAAAAAAAACGTGTGTAAGGGAGAACGGGGCACAATGCTTTTTGACTTTCTCAGTTTGTGTAAATCCACTTGGGATTCAGAGTATTTATTTTTCCCCACATTAATTTCACACGTCTAGTACAATTATGTGGTTTTGTTTCATTAATACAGCGCATACTTTTTTCTTGATTTACTCCGAAAGAATGGAAGTGAAATGTGACAACATGCCCCATAGGTGGGGTACACTGTAACATGTGAGGGGCACATTGTAACTTGACCAAATGACAGATAATTTCTAAACATTGACTCATTCATTATTCACCCTTTTCTCATGGTTTCTCAAAAGAATTCATAAAAGTATAGAATATAACAGCGTAGTTCTAATAGAGGCTCATTGTAACGCAGTGTTACAACACACCCCACCTGCACAACTGAGATTTAAACCGCGGCTCGTGTCTTCTGCTGTTAGATCAGCATTAAAGAACCATCTCAACTGTTAAATAACAGATATAAGATTACAATAACATCAGATTTATCTTACTTTAAATAAACACAAAAAACAGAGATGACAAAATAAAGTTAAGAAATTTACTTTTGCTATGGTTAAATAAATGTTCAGTGATATCTTCCAAAGATCTTTTAATTTTGGTGCAATTTTTTCTCTAAATAATGTTGATATGGCAACTAGTAAATACACAAAGTATCGTCATCCTGGCATGTGTGGAAAGTTTCCACTATCGCCCAGTGGCTCTCACGTCTATAGTCATGAAGGTCTTTGAGAGACTCATTAAAAACACCATTTGCGCCTTCATTCCTGACACTTTGGACCCTCTTCAGTTTGCCTATCGTCCCAATAGATCGACTGAAGATGCCATCTCTCATGTCCTCCACTCCTCCCTCACTCACATCGACAGAAAAAGTGGGAACTACGTAAGGCTGCTATTTATTGACTATAGCTCAGCCTTTAACACCATAGTTCCCATTAAGCTAACCGCCAAACTCCTGGATCTCGGCCTGAATCCTTCTCTCTGCCACTGGATTGAAGACTTCCTCACTGGCAGGCCTCAGGTGGTGAGAATAGGCCAGTCCACCTCCGCCTCCATCACCCTGAGCGTGGGAGCTCCACAGGGCTGTGTCCTGAGTCCCCTGCTCTACTCTCTCTACACACATGACTGTTTGTCCACACACAGCCCACCTCTATCATCAAATTTGCTGATGATACTGTTGTCCTGGGCCTCATTTCCAACAACAATGAGATGGCATACTTGGACGAGGTGGAGCAACTAACATCATGGTGCCAGGACAACTGTCTCTCTCTGAATGTTGGCAAGACCAAAGAAATGATTGTGGACTTCAGGAAGAGACAGCAACGGACATACTCCCCTCTCATGATCAGCGGGTTACCAATGGAGAGAGTGAGCAGCTGGGTGTAAACATCTCAGAGGACCTGACCTGGACTGCTCACATTCAGACACAGGTTGTTTACATTTCACTGCCGGTTGTATATTCTGTATATAACTGTGTATGTGACAAATAAAACTCTTGAATCTTGAATCTTGAATCTTGAGGTGAAAAAAGCCAGGCAAAGACTGTACCACCTGCGCCAGCTGAGGAAATTCAGGGTTTCACCAGCTATCCTGAAAACTTTCTATTTAGGGGCGATAGAGAGTGTATTAACTCAGTGCATCACAGCGTGGTATGGGAACAGCACCAGTCATGACTGCAAAGCCCTGCAAAGAGTCGTGCGCTTATCCGAGCGCATCTCAGGGTCAGCTCTCCCGTCTCTGCAGGACGTCTACACCAAACGCTGCAAAGGTAGAGCTACTAAGATCATCAAGGACTCTAATCACCCTGCAAACCCTCATTTCACGCTGCTGCCATCTGGTAAGCACTTCCGAAGCCTGATGGCCAAAACTGAGAGACTTGATGTTGATGACAAGATGTTACAATATAATATACAATATAATCTTTTCTGTAAAAGTGTCTTATTTAGCTGAAAATCATGATTTTTTTCCCAATTAGTGTACTTTTTCCATCATGTATCGTGTATTCAAAATATTTGATTTTACTTTTCTTTTGGTGATATTTCATTTATTTTATTTATAAAAGCCCTACATAGTAATTTTCCAAATTCTTCAACATTTTATTGTTTAAAAGTAATTTTTATCTTTATCTAGCGTTATTTCTGTTACCGTACCATACTTTGTCTTTAAATTGGTGGAATTATCTCCCACAACTATGTAAGATACAGGGAATTATGTCACCTTCCCTCACTGATAAGATCTGAAGCACTGAAAGGTATGTGTGCTCTCATGATTTCATTAGTGCCATGTGCTCTTAGCATTTATGCTAACAAGTGGATTTTTAGCTAAAAGTTTACAATTGTCAATCCTGTTACCGTCAAACTCTGTTACCAATGTTATTTCTACACATTGCCTAATTTGTCTGTAACAGAGTTGACAAACAATACTATAAAGAAATTACTTTTTCATTGAAAGTAAAAAAACAAACAAAAAGGAATTAACGTTTGGCAAGCACTGAATAATTAAAATTGAATATGTTTTCAATAACAATACTAGAAAGAATTTCAGTTTTTTTCCTTAATTTTTTAAAATGTCAAATGTATCTCCAAATTATAGAATCACTCATATGAACACTCTAAGATCAAATGAGGCCCGTGGTTTGAAGTCCATCATAAATATGCACATATTAACACATAGTACACTCTCAGAAAAAAAGGTACAGTGCTGTCACTGGGGCGGTACCCTAAGGTACAAAAGTGAAAAGGTACATCTTTGTACCTTACTCACCCCTAAATGGTACATATTAGTACCTTAAAAGGTACATATCAGTACTTTAAGAGTGCGGATTAGTACCTTAAAAGGTACATATTAGTACCTTTTTGGTTTTGTACCTTAGGGTACCGCCCCAGTGACCGCAATGTACCTTTTTTCTGACAGTGTATATGCACAATACAGAGTACAAGATAACTTTTTTCTAGTCAACATTTACTTTTACTTTATGAAGAGCAGCGTGAACATCCTGCTTAACATCTTCAACAGAAGAAAGGAAAACATCTGGGTTTGAAGTGACATGAGGATGAGAAAATGATGACAGAGTCTCTCATTTTTAGGTGAACTATCCATTTGAGATTATTTAATAAGAAATTAAGAAAAACGTTGAGCTGATTCATATCCTGAAAACACTGAAACAGAATTAGGATGTACGCCAAGATGCGAGCTAACAAATCTGATTGAAGACGGCGGCATAGACATCTCTACAGAGAGGGAAGCTATTTTTCAAACCATTTCAATCCACTGAGTGGAAGGAGAAAGAAATCTGTGCTTGTCACTGCCAAGTTGATTTCTTATAAACAGGCTTCCCTGAGTATTTTTTCAATGAGGCAGACTACTTTACTACACTAATACTATTATAATAGATTCCTTCATGACAGACAGAATGTGAGTGCAATCTGCAACTAATATAGTATCATTAGCCATTCAGAATGTCAATTATATTGCTCAGAGACAAACAGCCAGGGACTCGTATATAACCGCCTTATAGAATTCAAACTGGTCTGGTAACAAGCATGTTTTGAAAGGCAACACATCACCGTCTCTCGGTTATCCAGGAGGCTCTCCATGAAATAGCCTTTCAAGATAAGACTGATTCTGTGGAGCTAAAAAAAAACCCATCTTTAATAAAGAATCAACACAACCTTATCTGCATGTTCAAAGTGATTATTTTTTCATGTATCGGGTCCGTGGTCCCCATACGAGGACACATGGTCAAAGCGCTAGACTGTGATCCGTGAGCTCTGTTCTGAACTAATGAGAATAAATGACACTTCACGTGCAGCAAGAGTGACATGTTCAGCCGAGGTCACATGCGTGTTATTATTTTATGTAAAATACATGGAAGCAGGAGGCTATAAAAATGCAACAGGCTTTCTAAAGTGATGTTGCAACCTGAATGAAGGATTTCAGTGGAAATCTCGAAGTGATGAAACACAAGCACTGACAAGAATGTGCATATAGCCCCTCAAAGGTATCATGTGGATATATATTTTTCTGAATTGCCTTATTTTGTTTCTGTCAACAAAACTATTACAACTAGATGAAAAATTGCATTGATTTTAAAGTATAAACTGCTTTTATAGTATATTTGTACTGCATTTCATTTCATTATGGTTACATTTTGTATAAATTGCAGGGAATTATATATTCGGCGGCATATTACGTATGTCAACATAAATATAATATTTCTTGCTAAAGCAAGTTTCCTTCTCTGTGGTGTGTGCATAAGAGTTTTCAGTGCTTGGTTTTAGGATTTGTTATAGCTTTCGGAGAACATAAAGTATAAACCAACGATATACTAATTGATTACAAAAATAAATGACAATTTTGCATGAACCTATCAATCTAAACAAAATCAGACTGTTTTACTAATTCAATAAAAGGAACCAATTCGAAAGAGCGATTCATTCACATTAGTACTACACTAGTTCTCATTCTAACCAGTGACAGAAAATACCAGTCACATGACTTGTAAATAGCTACTTTAATCAATAAAATAGCTTTGCTATTTTTAACAAGACAACTGCCCAAAACTGACTGACAGCTCTGATATATGGGTAAACATTCAAGTTTAAGCTGACTATTCAAACTTAAAGGGATAGTTCACCCAAAAATGAAAATTCTGTCATTAAGTACTCACCCTCATGTCGTTCCAAACCGGTAAGACCTTTGTTCAGAACAAAGATATTTTTGATGAAATCGGAGAGCTCTCTGAACCACACATAGGCAGCAACGACATTGCAACTTTCAAGGTTCAGAAAGGTAGAAGTTGAAGTTGAAGTTTATTTGTCATTACACATGTACAAGTACAGTATAACGAAATGAAGTTTGGAGCAAGCCTCCGGGCCGCAGCCGATTATTCAGGCGCCGCCACACGCTCTCCAGAAATACAAGAATGCAGTTTAGCAAGCATTACATAGCAAAACACAACAAAACATAAACATAAACATGACACAGTACACGTGGTCACGTGATGGGATTTTTTGTATGGAGTGGGAGAGGAGATAGATAAAGACAGGCAGACGGTTGGAGGGGGGATGGGATCGGGGTAGGTTTGTGTGTGGTGCGAGTGAGTCTGAGATTGTGTTGTGTGAGAATGTTAGCCATAACTTCAGATGTTTTCGAGTTCAGTTCTATGGTTTGTCCTTGAAGGGAGATAAGGCAGTGCACAGGGGAAGATAGCAGACCAGCTGTCAGGCTGACCTCCCAACCGAGAGATAGGGACAAGTGAGGTTCGTTGGGGTAGTTGATTAGGTCAGGCAAATACAATTTATTATTTTTTAATCCATTTGATGATCTTCGGTAATTTGTCCGGATCATAATCAATCAATCAGTTCAGTTCTGGTCCTCAGCATTCGCGTCCGGTCTGTGCAGTTTCCCTAGACATTACGTCCAACCTCATGGCCAGACCGGTTACAGTCCGTAAAAGTTCACCGATCTGACCCCCGATGGAGCCCACTCTACCCTGCGTATCCGCCAGTCCGGACTGCGTTATTTACGGTTCAGTTCCTCAATTCCTATCACTTTCTGATCTAATTCCTTCAAACGGTCACACACAGCCCCGAAGCATTCCTTAATTTCCACAGACAGCGGCTGGGTGAATTTGCTTGCAGCTGTCTAACCAATCTTACGATAGGTCAGGGCAATCCCAAAGCCAAAGAATAGGAACCCCACCAACAATAATCCAATCATGTATAAATCTTCCGCATCCTCCACGGACAGAGCCTCCAGGCACAGGACTTGCCAGTTGTTCCATGCGTCCCTCACAGCAAAGGTCCCGTCCGGGCAGGTGGGTTCTCCCGGGGCACCCTTCCTTTGTGAGAAAATCTTGTCGATCGCGCTGATTGACCAGTTAATCAATTCCATTTCAGTATTTTCAGGAGTCCAGCAAAGCAGCGGGTCAGAGAGAAAAAGAAGAGACAAAACACTAGAGCGCAAGAGCACAGCGGGAGCAGAGTGAAAACACGTCTGCACGGATTGAAGGACAGAACAGGTAGTAAACACATAGTTAAAATAGTCCATGTGATTACAGAGATTCAAACTTAATTATATGATATGTTTTGTGCGCAAAACCCCCCTAAAAATAACGACTTTATTCAACAATTTCTTGTCTGTGTCAGTCTCCTACGCTGTTGATGTAGTGAAGACAATACAGCGCTTCTGAGTTCTATGTCAGAACGCCGGCTCACCATTGGCTGATGCTGTTCACGTGAGCATCACGACGCATGTGTGTGATGCTGACACAGGAGCTAGCCAATGGTGAGCTGCCATTCTGATGTAGAACTCAGAAGCACTGTACTGTCTTTACTACGTCAACAGCGTAGGAGACTGACACAGACGAGAAGAAATTGTTGAATAAAGTTATTTTGTGTTTTTTGTGCACAAAAAGTATTCTCGTCACTTCATAACATTAAGGTTGATCCACTGTATTCACATGGGCTATTTTAACAATCTTTACTACATTTCTGGGCCTTCAAAGTTGCAATGACGTTGCTCCCTATGGGTGGTTCAGAGCGCTCTCTGATTTAATCAAAAGCATCTTAATTTGTGTTCTGAAGGTCTTACAGTTTTAGAACGACCTGAGGGTGAGTAATTAATGACAGAATTTTCATTTTGATCCCCTTTAAAGGGATAAAGGGACCCAAAAACTTAAATACATGACATCACAGATGAAGATATTTTGAAGAATGTTGGTAACCACACAGTTGATGGCAGCCATTGAATTCCATTGTATTTTTTCCCTATACTGTGGAAGTCAATGGCTACCGTCAACTGTCTGGTTACCAACATTCTTCAAAATATTCTTTTGTGTTCAACAGAAGAAACTCATACCGGTTTGGAACAGGTTGAGGGTGAGTAAATTATGTCAGAATTAAACTTTTTGGGTGAACTATCCCTTTAAACACAATACAATTTTGTGTTCGGAAGGAAAAAATATGTTTTAGTGTCTATGCAAATGTTGTGCGTGTGGTAAAACCGCACTTTACATAAAATACATACTCATGAGTTTATGTTGATATATGGTAAAAGTCTTGTAACGAAGGTGTGTATCTAAATCATCTGTATCAATGTTGACATCTTTTGCTTCACTTTACTAAAAAAAATGTATGTAATATTACCTTTTTGATGTATTCAAATCCAATTTTATGTGCTTCCTTCATTACTTATAACAGAATGACGAATAACGTTTTCATTCAAAAACGTCTGAAATTAGGTTCTAAAGATGACAAGTTTTTCCTCTCAAAACCTGGAGACTTTAATGAGACTTTCTCATAAAGGCAAGAAGTCTGGAAGCACAGGGGTTTAAAGAACATAATTCTACATATGAGACAGCTATGCTCTTGTTTTATGAGAGCACTGCGTAACTTACATCTTCATTGTGTGAATTTTCCTGTTTTTGACCATGTACTGTAGCTCCAACAGTTGTAGGAAGCAGTCATTACAATGCATCACATACCGGTAATTTGTTTTCTACAATGTAATTGGACTGACCTTAAAAAAACTGTATAATTATATAATCTCATAATAATGTCACTCTGATAGCAGAAAAAAAAGTGTCATTTCAACTCAAAGCAGCAGAGGGAACTTGATTATGTTTGCTTTTCCTCTGCAGCAGGCCAAAGGTAACTAATTTAATGAATTATCTAGTGCTGCTTATTAAAATACTACCTTACAAGATCATCTCATTATGATCAACCAAATTTCTTGTAACACAGTGTACTATTCTTAAACACTGAAACAATCAAAACCAATCACACCATATAAATAAGTCATTCTCATCAGAACAATGGTTATGGTTATGAAATTAACCACGTCTTCATATTGCATAAAGTCATCAGCAATAGTGTTCTTCACAATAAGTGACTTTTAAGCATGTTACAGCACACATTATGTGCAGATTCTTGGTAATCAGGCATTCATTGCATTCATTGAGGATGCAAAGTGTTTGTGATTTTCCTCTATACAAGCACATTATTTGTGTTGGAGAAGGCACAGGAGAAGAGTACTTCTCTCAGCCTGGGATAAAACTGAAAAATCCTGGCTCATTTCATTTAGATTAGTCGGTCCCCTTTATGGTCCCCCGAATCAAATATTACAGCCTGACCATTCACTGCTCTGACAGCCAAGGTTAAGAGGCGAGCCGCTGAACTTGATGTAGTTTCTCTCACAGAGAGAAAAACTGAAAGTGAGAGGAGAATTTGATACGTTTTAAAATGAATCCACTTTATTATGTCAAACAATATACCTTTTCTATTAATAGAACTTGTACATTCATCTTTTAGTGAAATTGAAAAATGTCTTCCTGTTTTTCCGATGCAAAGCATATAATATGAAAAGTATTAGGAAAGAAATATGCTCTCAGCAAATCTGGCTCATAGTTAGATTAAGAAGTGTTAGCCGCATGACTAGAATCTATAATAGGCCTCATTTGTGTGATAAATCCTTGCTGGATCTCTGGCATTCGATCATTATTCATTTGTCCATAGAATATTGCAGAAATGTAAGAGCGCATAGCGAGCTCAAGCGGGAAGCAGGTAACTCATGAATATCTACAAGCAATCAATAGGATCCCTACAATATCCCAGCATCCATACATAGTGGGTATATGTTAAAGCTTTGTCCACAATCCCCCTGGAGCAAACGAAATAGCTTACAGTACACACCGAATGCTTTCTGATGAGAGAAGCAAAGGAGATGTGGAGGTCAACACTCCAACCTTTCACATACCAATCTGAAGCTGAGGTACCATAACCTTGAAAGGGAAGGAGAGGTGGGGGAAGACGGAGGGATTGGTTCATCTTGAGGTAATTTCCAACGTCTGCATCTGTCACTGAGCCTGGACTCTCGGCCGGCTCTTGTCACCTAATCATTCAAGCAGACGTTCAGACTGTCATTTACGTGCCGAATGTGATCTCGCATGACCCTGTTCAGTCATTTCTTCTCTAATTCTCAGATCTGAAGGTAAAGGGTAGAGAGACAGGGGCAATCATTCCCGTTTACAGCTCACCTAATTGGAAATATAAAATGAGGAAAAATTAACAGCTTGCTCTGAGTAGCAGCATTGTAAATTTAGCAATGAACTCCCGAACACTAATATGGACCTTGGCTCTGAGTCCGGTGTACGAATCCAAAAATGACCTCAGAGAATTACTTGCACCATTTAGGGACTTCTTTAACAAATGATTTCTCTGAAATAATGCACACTCAATCATTTCAAATGACTCGCCTTTTCTTCAAAGCTACTGTTACAAAGTTGCAGCAGCACATTCTAATGACATGAAGTGATGTTCAGTGTTCACTAGCTAAATGTAGCGTTAACTAGCTAAAAGTAACGTTAACTAGCTGAAAGTATTTTTTTCTGATGAGTAGCAATGTAACACAATAGAATCATATGTTGCTGTTTTTGGCACATTGTACTGCAAATGTTGCTTTACAGCAGAGCTGAGATTTAATGCTGTCACCCAAATTAAGATTGTTGCATAGTGCCAGATACATTTATAATAATATAATTATAATTTATTAGTAAATTCAAATGTAGTTAGCTACACTATATTGCCAAAAGTTTTGGGACGGCTGCCTTTACATGCACATGAATTTTAATAACATCCCATTCTTAATCCGTAAGGTTTAATATGGAGTTGGCCCACTCTTTGCAGCTCATCTGGGAAAGCTATCCACAAGGTTTAGGAGTGTGTTTATGTGAATTTTTGACCATTCTTCTAGAAGCGCATTTATGAGGTCAGGCACTGATGTTGGATGAGAAGGCCTGCCTTGCAGTCTCTGCATTAATTCATCCCAAAGGTGTTCTATGGGGTCGAGGTCAGGACTCTGTGCAAGCCAGTGAAGTTCCTCCACACCAAACTCGCTCATCCATGTCTTTATGCACAGTCATGTTGGAACAGGAATGGGCCATCCCCAAACTGTTCCCACAAAGTTGGGAGCATGAAATTGTCCAAAATGTCTTGGTAAGAGATTAAGAGTTCCTTTCACTGGAACTAAGGGGCCAAGCCCAACCCCTGAAAAACAACCCCACACCATAATCCCCCCTCCACCAAACTTTACACTTGCACAATGCAGTCAGGCAAGTACTGTTCTCCTGGCAACCTCCAAACCCAGACTTGTCCATCAGATTAGCAGACAGAGAAGCGTGATTCATCACTCCAGAGAACACGTCTTCAATGCTCTAGAGTCCAGTGGCGGCGTGCTTTACAACACTGCATCCAACGCTTTGCATTGCACTTGCTGATGTAAGGCTTGGATGCAGCTGCTCGGCCATGGAAACCCATTCCATGAAGCTCTCTACGCACTGTTCTTGAGCTAATCAGAAGGCCACACAAAGTTTGGAGTACTCATATTCACTTTTTTTTTTACAGACTTCTTCACACTGTGCGCCTTAGCATGCGCTGACCCCGCTTTGTGATTTTATGTGGCTTGGCTGGATGGATGGATGGACTGAAAAGAAGGTAATTTTCCAATTCTGAATTTTGCTAAACTGTTATCTTAACTACTTGAACTACTTAAAATAAAAGTTTCTCCAACACTGGTGATCTCACTCAATAATAATTTATTTTTATTTTTTTATAATTATTAAAAGTGTTCATCAACATAAAATAATTTAATTACCAAAATTAAGTTAAATAAGGGATGAAAAAAAAGTTTTGCAGTCAAACCTTTGCAACTTTATTTAAATTTGCAGCAATTATTCAGTCTAACTGAAGGATCCTAACCCTCATCCATTTAAATTCAAAGATATATTTTTCCTCTTATCAAGCCCATGTAATGCATGTTATTTCAGCAATTAAGTAAATTTTCAAAACGCAGTGCCTACATTAATTCACTCATCTAGTTTGTAAACTGCAGAAGCCAGATGCTCATTTGGGAGTTTACCAACTGTCTTATCATTTAGCGTTTTTACAGAGACACACAGTCTAATATAGACTAATTAACACATACTGACAATAACACCATGGTGAAGGTATCTGGTCTGTTCTGAGCAGAAGACAAAACTATTTAAGCAAGGTAAACAAGCGCTCTCAGGTCAATGCTACCCATCTGGTTTTGAATAAGCTATAGACTGAATGACATGTTTTGCATGTAAACCATGTGTCCCCTTATTTTCGTAGGCGGGCTGCATAATGCACAAAGAAAGGGAACAGAGGGACAGCATTGATTGCACAGTTCCTGTGAGACTCAGATAACGTTGGCTGAATTTCCTGAGTAAAACAGTACAGGCACATGGCACAATGGAAGAGTCTGACTGCAAATGGGAAAGAAATTAAATACTTGTCTTGTATACTTTGTGTACGGCAGGCCGATGCACAGATGTATACAAGTTGACCAAAATTATTTACTGAGAAAGAAGACTCACATAAGACTAAAATCAGGGCCATCCGTTGAGTGGTGAAACCGGGCCCCTCAAGCGTACGGATCCCCGTGGAACTCAATCTCGAGGGGGACCAATTCCACCGGGCCCCCAATTCTGCTACCTCGCACTGGACCTCACCCCATGCTTGGGATGACCCTGACTAAAGGCCCGTTCACACCAAGGCCGAGAACTATAAAGATAACTATATTAGCATCCACACCAGTGGACGATATTGTTCTGTTCATTCTAAGCACGTGCTTGTCTGATGCTTTAAATGCTCGAGTTCAGCAGGATGGATTCTGATTGGCTGTCAATGTTTTTATAGTTCATCATAGGGTCCAACAATATCATTTGTCTGTGCCATTATTGTTATAGCTGTGGTATGAACTCTGCTATTCATTAATATTGAGAATGATTTTTAGAACTATATCTTTATTGTTATATTTATTGTCCTTGGTTTGAACGGGCCATTTAGGACTAAACCCTAAACAGTCACAACACAAGTTATGCAAGGCCTCTTAATATAAAGTCTGATGTCCAAGAAAATAGTTTTATTTTATTTTATTTATGTTTGAAAATATGTTTAGAACAACTGAATAATATGACCTATAGCCTCTGAAACAGATCGTCACAGTTTGTACTTTGTGTGTGTCATGTTTTTCCAAAAAAAAAGCCAAAATTTCAGGCCTTTATGCTATGACTTCTTTCCTAAAATGGTACATGACACAACAATATCAGAGCTCTAAAAATGCAGGCACTCATTCATTCATTCAGAGTTAATACAAAAAATTCGGAAAGAGAAGCAAATAGTAACTTCATGGCACCCTTAAAGGGTTAGTTCACCACAAAAAAAATGTATTTATTACTCACCCTCATCCAGACCCGTAAGACCTCCATTCATATTCGGAACACAAATTAAGATTTTTTTGTTGAAATCCAATGGCTCAGTGAGGCCTGCATAGACAGCAATGACATTTCCTCTCTCAAGATCCATTAATGTACTAAAAACATATTTAAATCAGTTCATGTGCATGCAGTGGTTCAATATTAATATTATAAAGCGATGAGAATATTTTTGGTGCAAAAATGCAAAAAACTAAGGCCCCGTCCACACGGATCCGGCATTTTGGGAGCATGAAACCGCTATTTTTTTTTTAAACCGGGTCCCGGTGGATAAATGTGAAAACGACACCCTTGCGTTTTCGTGTGTTTTGTGAAATCCGTATATTTTGTGAAACGGTGATATCATCACACCACATCCGGTGTCATGAGAAATCCTGTCCACCTGTGAAATAATGTCAACTTAGGACCCAACGTGGTAGCTGTTTTAAATGCCTGAACAAAAAGCAGTTATCACAACGTTTAATGGCTAATCGAGCTGCTGTAGCTTATTCTAGCAAGCTAACTGCTCTGTTCAAAATAAAAGCATTTAATTTATTAACATTTATTTGAAATATGTAATTGATTGCTATAATGAGAGCAATAACATGCCTAACATATTGTAAATTATATAAATTGATTAAGTAATCATAACAGTAATGTACCTATATTATTAAAAATAATAATATACAGAACAGGTGCACAAAATAAATACAACAGGATTGTTTTGTTTTTTTTAATAAACATTAAAGCGGGGCTATGGCTTTTAAGATGTAGGGTAAGTGCAACCGTGGTGTATAAACTAAGCTAATCAGGTAGCTGTATGCCATGCTAGAATGTATGCTAACTAAAAAAAACATTAAGAACGAGATATATGTTTGATTTCACAACTTATAGCTTCGGTTATATACTAGTATATGAAACATATGATTTGCAAGACGTTAAAGACTATTTTAACAATTTAAATGACAACAATCAAAATGTGATTTTGTAAGAATTGTAATCAGGGTCTGAACAGATTACCCATTAAAAGTTCTTTCAGCCAATAGAATTGCTCTGGGTTCCTAAGCGGACACTATTTCACAGGGGGACAGGATTTCTTATGACACCGGTACGGGAAAGACTAGAAAGGGATACAACTACGGGCACTGGGCATGCGCACATCAATATTGCATCATTTAATCACTGTATTTGTATTATTGTAAGGGTAAGTTTAGGGTTGGGGTTGGGGTAGGTGTAGGTGTAACAGGTATAACTAATAAGCAAATCTGTTCATGATGCAGTACCGAAAGACTCCAGTAGGGGGTGGGTGAGCATGGAGAGTGCCCCTCCCCCACTCATAATACAGAGCGCGAGGGAAACGCAACAAGTGTTTGTCATTTAAAACTATCTATGCCCCTTTTTCAGGTAAGCCCCCAAGAATGTAAATAGAAATGTTTATGTAAATGCAAGTATACAACGTTCGTGTAATTGAGTAATATCTGTAATTTAAAGATAAGGACGAGATTGAGTCGCATAAGGCGAACGTGAATAGTTTCTGTTGCTATGCTACCATTTAGCGCATCTTGTGCACTGTATAGTTAAATATACAAAGTTAATGGTTGTCCAGTGATTCGAATGATGTAAATATAGTGTTATTGTGGTGTTAAGATGTGTTTGGTGTTATATTGTTATCCTTTGACTTTGCCGTTGTAAGATATATCGTTATATAGTAGCTGAGGAATGTTTACGGGTCACGTGGGCAGAGTTACCCGTTAAATTAGCGGAAGTGTGTTATCACCTCAGTAAATTAATGTGACACTTTGAGTACAGAGTTACCGTGAATACACACTGTTATATGATTTCTTCTGTCTTTTCTGTTTTGTCACATACAGATGAAAGCTTTCTTGTCGTTATGTGTATCAAAATGTCTAAGTCATTGTATCCAAATTGAGACTCATCTCTTTATGTGATTTTTCCAGTGTATGTATAGAATGCAATGCTGTTATATGTAAGTTGATGTACATTGTATGGTTCTGTTGCCCCACTCATAATACAGAGCGCGAGGGAAACGCAACAAGTGTTTGTCTGTCATTTAAAACTATCTATGCCCCTTTTTCAGGGAGTTTAACATAGGCGTAGGCGTTAACACATCTGGCAAGTAGCAAATTTATTTATTGTTATTTTTTTGTGAGATTTTGCCTCACTTCCTACCATTGCTGTACCCCTTCTAGCCACAACTCTTCTTCTCTGTTTTTAGTGCATTTCTGTGGCAGAATTACAGCGCCACATAAAGGCCTGGCATGTATACGACAACGTTTTGAGTCGGCTTCAGTGCTCTCGTGTGTACGCAGATATTTCTTGAAACAAGGAGAAAAAAAGAGAAAAAAGATTGGATAGGGAAAGCTCTAGCTTTGTGTGGACGAGGCCTAAAAAAAACCTGACTATATAGTGATGGCCGATTTCAAAACACTGCTTCATGAAGCTTCGGAGCGTTATGAATCAGCGTATCGAATCAGCGGTTCGGAAGTCACGAGATTTCAGCAGTTCAGCAGTTTGACATGCTCCGAACCGCTGATTCATAACGCTCCGAAGCTTCATGAAACAGTGTTTTGAAATTGTCTTGTGTTATTTGTTTTGAAAGCAAATCTGAATTAAACTCTTGACTTCTCCAGCAAATGAAGTCTCATCTCCATACCTCACAGCAGGGCTGTTTGGAGCTCCCAGTTGGTTTGTCCATGGTTGAACGACTGCTCGGCTCATCTGCATAGTCATCCTGAAGGAAACTTCATGCGCTTTTAGCAAAAACTAGCCCCGTCAAACTTCTCTCCACCTTCCAAATGAGATCCATCCATTTATGAAACATTCATTAATGTGATTCCAACTAATGAATCTGAGTCAACAATGAATTATGTATTGTTTTCTAATTATTTACTGTTTCCCTAATTACAGAATCACACGTTGAGACAAAGCATTAGATTACAAGTGTTTTTTTTCTTGCTGTTTATGAAGACCCCCTCCCCCCCACTCCAATAAAAAATAAAATAAGAAAAACAACAATGAATATCAAACCCTTCGCACCCGAATCACAACCTCAATGAGAATTTTCATTAGCGCTGTAATTTGATGCAATCACACAACCAATAACAGGATGACTGACCTGATTTTCTTCTTAGAAGAGGCAAGAATATTAAGCAAAAGATTTTATTTGTTCTCGTTAAATAGGGAAACAACTGATATATTAAAGAGATCTCATTTGTATTTTTTCTTTCCTGTGGGAACTTAAGAATGGAAACCAAACAGAATGTTGTCCTTTACAATATTATTTGACAATTTGATATTTTCCAAACATTGAGGGGAACGTTTCCCCCTCTCCCATGGGACCTACACTCCCAGTGGGAAACCACATTTATCTGGTTCTTAAATATATATATCATACAATTCCTACAGTATGTGATGATCTTGAAAAACAATTTACTTCAAACTACACAAAATATCAGACTTTTCAACATATTCCAGATGTTTGTTTTTTTCTTTGCTAGAGTCAGGCCTATGGAAACCTGTTTACACCTCAGAGTAAAACATAAATAAAGTAACATTGTGAGACAGCAATGTTAAAATCAAATTGGAGTAACAATTATGAGAAACAGAATGATAATGACAATAAACAAAATCAAATTTGATATAAAATCACATTGTGCGATATGAAGTTACGATTATGAGAAACAAACTCACAATTTGGAGATATAAACAGGGCTTGACATTAACATTTTTGCTCACCAGCCACTGTGGCTAGTTGTTTTCCAAAGTTACAAGCCACTCATCATTTTCACTGGCCACAATTTTGACATCGATACCATGGGGAAAAGTGACGTTTTTAATATTATCTCATAATTTGGCAGCAGGATCCATTATACTGTTACACATACTGTACATTTTCTCTCTCAACCGTTTACGTTCACTAAAATATAACTCACTGTTTAAGTGAATACTCACCAAGACCAGCATTTTGGCATTATTTTGTGTATATCTGACTGTTTAAGCGCAATAAGCAGCGAAAAAGAACTCAATTTAGTACTGAGAGGCGGCTTTATGTGCGCACACTTTGGGTGTGAGCACAAAATCTGCGGGAATGAGTCAAATTATGCACAATACAGTACACGCAATCCCACGTCGAAATTGAAGCCCTGTAACACCAACAATATTCATCCGGAGTAAATGAAATAAGTGAGAGAGGGGAGGCGGGTTTGTGTGTCAACTCGCTGTCGGAGAGATGAGGGAGCGAGAAAGTGCAGGTGGTATTGTGTAACTATTCTGCAGAAAATAAGTATTGGAATTGCACTTAGTTCATTATTTCAGATGCCTTTTTAAATTACTACAATTGAAAAATATATAAAATTCAACCCACCAAAGTGGCTAGTGGGAGTGACTGCTTTACACACCACAGCTGAAATCCACCTGCAATTGGTTGGCGGGTGTTAATATCAAGTCCTGGATATAAAGTCACACTCTGATGCGAAACAGGTTTCTATACATGCTTGTGTGGGAATGATGGACTGAATCTCTGTGTAGCTGCTTTCACAGTTTCTGTTGAGTGTGAGTATGGATAACCGCATTGATTGGTTGGTGTTTGTGGACATCTCTTAGCATGATGAAGAGAGAGGTGTTACTGCTAGGGAACACTTCTCTAATCACATTTTCATTTTGTTTTACCTAATGGATATTTCTTGCTCCCGCTTTTTTGGTGCGGCATCACGATGATTTAAGCGTTTCCTCTCACCTTCAAAGTGTCTGCTTAGCATTTGCTTTCATGACTGGATTTATTTATCTCCCTGTTTTCAAAAGTAATTTCAAGTCTTAATGAAATGCATTGGGTTGTCTAAATCCCTTTTTAAAGGGGAGTGATGGATGGATTGATGGGCGCTTGAAAGAGTGTGGCCATACGGAGGGGTGTCAATAACTCTATTAGCCTGATCACGTTGCGCTGGCCAACGCCTGCACGCATATAGTAATAAATCCTTCTCTAATGCATAAAAGCAACCTTAAAGTGCCAATGATTCTGTTAAAAGGCATTGCAAAAGGCGTCTCCACCTTGACAAGAGCCATGACGAAATATCCATATGCTCATTTCCATTTCAAAACGATTCTTTGCGCTGGCAAGGACAGAGTGTTAGTCCTCTCAACGGGTATTTTAGATTTATGTTTTGTGAAAAAACACTGGTATTATTATTGTCATCATTGCAACATAAATCATAAGCGAACCAGCACTGAACTAAAGGCTTTTTGTACACTAAATCCTATAAAAATGGCCTTTTAATCCATCAAGCTTGTGAAGTTATTAGCGGTACAACCTGTGATGGAAGAAAGTGAGAGATTTCAGAGGGAGGAACAAACCGTCGGCTTCACAGAACAGATGGAATGGTCCCGTCTTCACAACCTCCCACAACTTTCAGCCTCACCACCAGCTTCTGATTCCTGTGCTCCTTCCAAAGAATTTCTCAAAGCTGTGATGGACATTAAAGCAGGAAGTGTATCCGTGGAGGTAGCGGACTCCCCTCTGATAGCTGGTAGATTGATGTCTGGTTAATCTAAGGGACGGCTGAGGTCTTCTGCCATGTCTTGTCCTCTGTGAGAAGGGGGAACAGCATTAGATTTATACCCCAATTCAACAATGATACTGAGCCATTTTAGTGCCTGATGTTCCAGATATATTTACATAATGTTTTGAACAACATAAAAAAAGGTCATTGTGATGCTATAAGCCTTAGAAATGACTGGCAATATCAATGGTTGTGCATGGCAGCAACTGTTCTCCCCTTCTTCTTCCTTTTTTTTTTTTAATGGCACTTGGACATATTTATGACTGAAACACAGAGTCTCATGCCTGGAATGACTCTTACAGACAGATACAAATCCAAGCTGAGAAAAACCTGTGAAATAAGCCATTAGTACTGTTTTTCCATCTTTATATGAGTCGTGTGCTTTCATTTAGCATCTAAGGGTAGGCAAGTAATGCATGTTTCATGCCCTCTTACACTTCCTCCTCTGTCTGCCACTGCATCACCAGTCTGATTCCATTTTCCTTTTCATGTCTTGCCAAGTTTCACGTTTTCCCTCCACACACCTGTTAACCGGCAGCTCTTCAGCAGAAGCTCTTTATGATTCTGAGTTAAGTTAAGAGGACACAAATTATCTCAATTGTGGTGATATCTCAATTAAGAATAAATGGAGGCATAAAAAAAAAAACTTGCTTCTCAGGTGCGCTACAGTACAACTCTTCTAAAGGTTTAGATGAGATCTCGATGTCTCAAACTGTGCTCAAAATATTTCAAAATATCAAAATCTTCAACAACAAAAAACTTATCGTGAGGAGTCTGTTCTATAATCCTGCACCCTACAAACTAAGAAAATTAATGCAAGTATAAGCAAATAATGCAAAGAATGCCTACTTAAAATAATCCACACAATGCTTTGAGTCTCACTGCAAGTTACACAAGTCATATCTTACTATACATCAATAACTATTTTCCTCTTTTTAAATTTAAGCTGAACAACTATATGAAATTGATACTTAAAGCTGCTGTCCATAACATTTTCTGGTTAAAAAATATCCAAAATCTATTTTTGAGCAAGTACATAACCAGCCAGTATTCCAAACTATCTCCTTACCTTAGCACGATTCACAATGGTAAACTTGAAATAATGTGTTATAATTTGAGTGGTATTGGTAGCTTTCAGCAGGAAATTCGACCATGGCTTGTTCGTCTTTCGTCATTACATCACATCTGTAGGGGTCTGGCTATTAGGCTGTCGCGTGTGAGGATGCTGCAGGTGGCGGATCATTTAAAGCCTTTTCTCACAGCAGCTGGAATAATTAAACTGATAATTTTGATGGCAGATTGTAATCCAGAGAGGTCCAAACGACAATCATCAGACAACTGGAGATTCACCCGTAGTCAAAAGCAAAGGATTAGACTGTACAGAAATTGTATCTACAGGTAACGCTAATACACACTAAATACACATAGTCACGCAATATTGATGTTGTTAACATTAACAATTTGAGAAAAAATTATTTTGCTTGGTTTGATGTGAAATGAACTAGATTCATTATAGCGTGATTTATTGTAATGCTTTTTTTTCAGTTGGTCAGAACAAAAGTGGCAAACGTTACATACTTGTTCAGATTACATTTTCCGGTGAAAATTCTTATTTTGGTCATACTAAATCTGTAATTTCTAAGTACAGTATCCACACTGGTGCGGTAAATGAATGACAGCCACACATACTCCTCAAAACATTAGCTTAATCTGCGCTGAGGAGCCGTGGTGATGCACAACCCACGTAAAAACGTAATTCCACAAATAACTGCAATTGCAGGTTTCAAACAAAGATGGCGACAAAGAGGCAAAACTTACGGACAAAACTTGACAACTCCATTAACTCTTCTGAGCTATAAGAGATCAACTGAGAAAATCTAATTTTCAAAACCCCTGGTTTCAGACAAGGTTTAGGCTAATCCCAGACTAAAATGCGTGCTTGAGCTGTTTTAACTGAAAGCAACTTGCACTGACATATCTTAAAATATGTCAGTGCCATTGTTTTGTCTCAAGATGCACACCAGTAATGTTATTTTCTAAGGCATGTTTATAAAAGCTATAAAGAGCCCTAATTGAACTAAACCCTAATCCTGGCTTAATCTAAGCCATGTCTGTAAAACCACGCCTAACACACTTAACATCCTTTTCTCAGCCTAATTCAGTGCTTTTTTTATTTCCCAACATTGCACTGACCAGAAGCACCTTTCCACAAGATACTGATAATACGATTTTCATTGCAGACAGACATTATTAATTCATCTAATTCTCCTGTTTAACCCTCTCTGCACTATGGTGGGGAAATAAAAGATATTTCAATTCAACTCTCCTCAGAGTTGGGATGTCATCCAACATAAAAAAATAAATAAAATAAAAATCCATATTTCATTTGAGTACTTAAAACGCTGTTGTGCCGACAAGGCTAGATGGAGTCATTAGGCCCCTGGTTCCTTCGTTCTAGAGAGAGAGCAGGACAGCTAGTACACATATCAGGGAGGACACATGGGATCAAGGGCAGGGAAAGCGTGCAAACACAAGCTTAGGGCTGAGTTATCAGTATTGACTGTGCTTCAGGCAGGACGCCGGAGGATAGAGGGGGCTGTGTGTGTGTGGTAGACGTGTTCGTGCAAACCTCTTTATTCTTTCAACACCTGCTGAAGGTCAGTCGGATGCAGTGTTGCCAATCACCTGCTGGGCGTGAGGTTGCAAAACACATCCCACGCCACAGCCTCCTTACCCACTGTTAATTGACGGTTGTCACTTCTTAGAGGATGTCAATCAATGTTAATCAGATTTTCTCTCTAATTTTAATCTGTTTTTTACAGCAGATGCATTTACAATGTCCTTTTGTGTACCTTCGTAACAGATTGATAAAAGGAATCGCACTGAGGAACCCCACCGCCATGCCTTCGATTTTTCGGAATACTGCGAACACACACACATACACAAAAAAAAACACTCATTGAATGAAAGTGACATGTACATGTTCTCTGTGTACATCTGAATCAAATGATCAATATTCCATTGTGGCTTTATTTTTGTGTAGCATTTGTATTCATTAAATGTATTGTTCTCCTGTGTAGCCTGAAATGAGCTCATATTCAGTCATATTATGATTCTTTTTTCATACGTTTGATTACATCCCTCAACTTAATTTACACTAGTTCAATCACTTAACCTCATGTTGTTCAAAGGTTTTAGATCATCTTTGAAAAATAAATTAAGATATATTTTATGAAACCCAAGAGATTTCAAAAAGTGCATAAAGATATATGAACATAAATCCATAATAAATCCATAATAATCCACATGAATTGCATGTTTTAATTCAAGCCTTCTGAAGAAACATTATCACTTTATATGATAAACAGATTTAATTGAGGCTTTTATTAACATGTGAACTGATCAGTGCATATACACAGAGCACAGGAGTAAATCATTACAGAATTTTCATTTTGGGGTAAACTTAAGACAAACTTTTGTTTGCATTATAATAATAAATAATTTAATCAAACTGCAAACAAATGATGCAAGATGACGCTCAGAACAAAACAGAACAAACCTATTTTGTTCAAATAATTGTATTTGTGCTATCTTTCTTTAAAATAAATGCCATTTGTTTTGACATTTTGTTATCAAATGCAAAGACATGCAAACATTGTAAATACTTTTGGAGCCACTGTATGCCCAATAACAGGAGTCATATAATATCTAGTCAATCTTATTGACGAAATAGGGCGCCATTACCTTTTAGTCTGCGTATTTCCTCAGTGCAACATCACATGCAGGCTCTGAATAAAAAAAATAATAATACACAATTTAAGGTAATTTATGATAATGCATAACAACTGAACTTACTGGCTTTGCAGGAAAATGTGAACATGCATGGCAATAATGGTGCGCAAACAAGCAATCATCTCTTTAACAATATGCCCGGTATATCAATGAGGAAGATCTATTTCTGGAAGGGTTCACAGACCTGGTTAATCAGCAGTGAGATTCTGAAGTCGTCAGTCAACATGCTGTTCTAACTTCTGACGGCAAATGCTTCATGATGATCATAATGAGACATCTGGCACCAAAACCTATTTGTCTTGGCTAATCAAGTGAAAACTCAGACTATATGGCCTGTCTAATCAACTGTGAGCACATATATTTACTGGCTGACACACGCATCACTAACTAAATGTGTGAACCAAGGGAACAAGGTTTAGCAAGTTAAACCTTAGCAAGACCCTGTTAGCCGCTACTGGTAAATGTGGTTATAAAAAGCATCTTCTTGGACATTCAAATTTAGCCATTAGCCACTGTCATATAATGAAAACTTTTACAAGCAACACACAAATTGTTAAAACTTTAGTATAGCTCAGAATGCTAACGGGTAGCTTTATAGACTATTTATAGGTTTTCTTGGTGTGAACACACTTTCAGTGACCTCAGGCTAATGATCTAAACATAGAGCAGAGTCTGTGCTGTGGTTAATAGTAGCCAAAGGCTAATTCAGACTGCTACAATGCACAGCAACCTGTTAGGTTTGGTCAGATCATTGTGTTTGTTATGGCAATGTGAAAATGACTAAACAAAATCCAACAACTTAGAAGGTTGGAAATGTTAGCGTTTGCTAGTGCATGTGAGAATTAACCACTCACAAACCAAAAAGAAACAACAGACATCCTTCACCCTGTCTAAGATGTCAATGTACAGCAGTGAACTCCTAAAATCCACTGAATGGATGTTCTCAGATGAAAAGTACACTAAAACAATAGCTTTGTTTCCTCCACCATCATCTTTATATCTGAGAGTCACTTTGAACAGTTAACTATTAAAGCCTAGCATTTTCTTTATGTTCACATGCTAATGGGTTGTTTGCTGTCAGTAGCTCATAGAGTAAGAGCGCCACCCAATGGCTCACCACATTACTGCAGCATGAACATGGCTGCATGCTAGCAAAACAAATGTCTGAGAACTGTTTGCTCATCCACTATATAGAAATACAGTTAAGTTACAAAATTTAAAGTTTAAAGATTTTTCTTTTGTAATCATAGATTTTAATTGCTCTGAACTTGAAATATTTAAGTAAGCTATACATTTATCTTAAAAATATCATGTAATCTCACATTCTTAGTAGTGGAAACTTGACTAGCTTTAACCAGCTAATTCAATAAATGCCACCTTGCTAATTGGTTACACAGTGCTTTAGTAGCATTAGCATAGTATAGCACTTTCTGAATGAAGACAGCAATATAGAACATACCTGTTCTCAAACTAAGCTCATGCTCCACTCGTCATGATGGTAACCGAAAAACCAACATAACAGAAACTCTTCTAAACTATCATAATAAAACATTAAACACTACAAAATCTACCACTTAATGTTAATCTTGCACACACACACACACACACACACACACACACACACACACACACACACACACACACACACACACACACACACACACACACACACACACAAACAAACAAACATAATATACCATAATATAACACTTAATTTGGGCATTTACTGTGTTGACATGCTGGGAAATAGAATTTTTGGTTAAATTTAAGTTAGTCTAACTTAAAAGAAACAAGTTAATAAAACTCAAAACAATGAAACAAATTGCTTAAAATGTGTCAGTTGAAAACTCAAAAGAAAAATAAAGTTCTAAATACTCTTAAATGTTCATTTGTTCGAACTGATTTGTTTAATTTAAGTTGGCTCTACTCAAACCAATTAATTATTTTGAGGGTTAGGGTTTATAGTGTATCAATAGTTTTGAGACAGGTATATATGGATATTTCAAAATGAAGGGATAAAACACCTTTAACAGTTTTTAGCCTACTACAGAGAAAATTGACCAGCACATAATGTCTATAGAAAAGATAATAGGACACACAGAGCCAAACTGTGAAGTGAGAATGACAGAAAGGTTGTGGAGAAGTGCAGCAAGGATGTACCATCACCTGCTGACCCAACCTGCTAGAAGATGAAGGCTAGAAACAGAGGTCAAGGCACCTGTATGGATGAGAGACTTAACAGGAAGGCTGGGTCAGAACAGTCATGACATGAAAGGCAATCAGATGAGCCATTTTGCTCCTCAAAATTTACCACAATGGACAGTCGTCCACTCAGATATTAGCACGACAACTGATCCATTTAATGGCTGTATCCGAAACATGAAAAACAGTGCCTTCTCAAGCAGTACAAAGAGGTAGAAAGATATCAAGGCATCATTGACACATTCGTTCTAGTGAACAGTTTTGTTATTGTTAACTAACAATACTAAAACAATATAGATATATATATATACAGCTCTGGAAAAAAATTAAGAGACCACTTAAAATTGATCCAGAGCTGAATATATATATATATATATATACACACACATACACACACACATAAAGGATTATTAGGAACACCTGTTCAATTTCTCATTAATGCAATTATCTAATCAACCAATCACGTGGCAGTTGCTTCAATGCATTTAGGGGTGTGGTCCTGGTCAAGACAATCTCCTGAACTCCAAACTGAATGTGAGAATGGGAAAGAAAGGTGATTTAAGCAATTTTGAGCGTGGTATGGTTGTTGGTGCCAGACAGGCCGGTCTGAGTATTTCACAATCTGCTCAGTTACTGGGATTTTCACGCACAACCATTTCAAGGGTTTACAAAGAATAGTGTGAAAAGGGAAAAACATCCAGTATGCGGCAGTCCTGTGGGCGAAAATGCCTTGTTGATGCTAGAGGTCAGAGGAGAATGGGCCGACTGATTCAAGCTGATAGAAGAGCAACTTTGACTGAAATAACCACTCGTTACAACCGAGGTATGCAGCAAAGCATTTGTGAAGACACAACACGCACAACCTTGAGGCGGATGGGCTACAACAGCAGAAGACCCCACCGGGTACCACTCATCTCCACTACAAATTGGAAAAAGAGGCTACAGTTTGCACAAGCTCACCAAAATTGGACAGTTGAAGACTGGAAAAATGTTGCCTGGTCTGATGAGTCTCGATTTCTGTTGAGACATTCAGATGGTAGAGTCAGAATTTGGCATAAACAGAATGAGAACATGGATCCATCATGCCTTGTTACCACTGTGCAGGCTGGTGGTGGTGGTGTAATGGTGTGGGGGATGTTTTCTTGGCACACTTTAGGCCCCTTAGTGCCAACTGGGCATCGTTTAAATGCCACGGCCTACCTGAGCATTGTTTCTGACCATGTCCATCCCTTTATGACCACCATGTACCCATTCTCTGATGGCTACTTCCAGCAGGATAATGCACCATGTCACAAAGCTCGAATCATTTCATATTGGTTTGTTGAACATGACAATGAGTTCACCGTACTAAAATGGCCCCCACAGTCACCAGATCTCAACCCAATAGAGCATCTTTGGGATGTGGTGGAACGGGAGCTTCGTGCCCTGGATGTGCATCCCACAAATCTCCATCAACTGCAAGATGCTATCCTATCAATATGGGCCAACATTTCTAAAGAATGCTTTCAGCACCTTGTTGAATCAATGCCACGTAGAATTAAGGCAGTTCTGAAGGCGAAAGGGAGTCAAACACAGTATTAGTATGGTGTTCCTAATAATCCTTTAGGTGAGTGTACATAAATACATACATACACAAATATACACACACACACACACAGACACACACACACACACACACACACACACACACACATATATATATATATATATATATATATATATATATATATATATATATATATACATATACATATATATATATATATATATATATATAAAATCACAAACCTGATTCCAAAAAAGTTGGGACACTGTACAAATTGTGAATAAGAAATCTCATAAACTTATATTTTATTCACAATAGAATATAGATAACATATCAAATGTTGAAAGTGAGACATTTTGAAATGTCATGCCAAATATTGGCTCATTTTGGATTTCATGAGAGCTACACATTCCAAAAAAGTGTCAGTGTCTCTCAGAAGTCAAGATGGGCAGAGGATCACCAATTCCCCCAATTCTGCGGCCAAAAATAGTGAAGCAATATCAGAAAGAAAAAATTGCAAAGAGTTTGAAGTTATCATCATCTACAGTGCATAATATCAT